>ML675624.1:47616259-47695677 GCA_007922155.1 Mesoclemmys tuberculata | reverse complement strand
CTAGATGATCATATTGGTCCCTTCTGACCTATGAGTCTATGAGATAGGACTGGCTCACCCACCTCCAGAACCTAGCAGCTGTCCTTCAAGCCCTATGGGAGGCCCATTTAACAGCAAACCCAAAGAAGTGCAAAGTGGGAAAATGGGAAAGGAAATATTTGTGGTATCTAGCAGGGAACAATAAGGTACAACCCCTAGGCAACAAAGTTGAGGCCCTAGCAAACAACCCCAAATCAACCACCAAAAAGCAGGGGTGGACTTTCATAGACCTAACAGAGTACTGTAGAAGATTCATGCCCAACTTTGCCCTATTAACCCCACCTCTTACTGACCTTGTTAAAAAAAATATCAACCCCTGGACAAGTCACGTAGTCCCCCTAGAATGATCAAACATTTCAGAAAATTAGGCAGATTCTTTGCAACAAGCCGGTATTCCATAGCTCCAATTTCACTGAAGAATTTGTCCTACAAACAGACACCTTGCAGCACACTGCGGGTGGATTGCTATCCCAAACTTTTCATGCAGAAGAGCACCCTGTCCTTTACATAAGTTGAAAACTATTAACCCAGGAAACCTGTATTTCATCCTCAATGCCTAGCGAGACACTGGACCATAAAGGCACTGAGATACTACCTGTTTGGAACACCCTTTGTCCATGAAGGACTTGAGTGTCCAGGTCACACTTTGGTACTTAGACTTTCAATCCTTTCAATTTAGAATAAAGCATCAGCCTAGAAAGGACCATTGGAATGCAGGCTTGCTTTCAAGAACTGAAGAACACAGCAGGCTTACCCTGACAGGCCCACTCAAGGCAGGTATCAGGGATAGTATTGCTCCGGGGTCAGAGGCCTGCAGCTAGCTGGCTGATTAGCCCCACCCATTGCATCTGAGAAAAGGCTGGAACTTAGTTAGTTGACCCTTCTAAAAGAGGGCAGCAGGAAATGGAGGAGGGGACTGCAATACCCTCCAGAAAGCTGAGGCACTAGGGGTAGTGCTTCTGATGGACTGTCACTGGCACTACTGTAGGGAGGCATTGTTTCAAATGGACAATGTGGAGTCATTTGTTGTTGAGGTTCTGAGGTAAGAACAATGAAACTTTGGTCACTGGAGTTACCAGTGTGAAGGACAGATTTGGGAAAGGGACTCCTCAGCCTGCACAAACTCTTGAAGGAAGAGTCTGCAAGGTTTTGCCTTTGTTTGTTAAGAAGGCTTAGATCAAACAACTAACCCTGCTGGAAACTGCTTCCATGGATTCCTTGAGACAATTTAGACAGAATTATCCCAGGGAGTGAGTGACTCAACAAGAGCAAAGACAGATCTGGTAGGAGGAGGGCACTGTAAAATAGGCATTAATCCTTCTATAAAATGGGCCTAGTTGTGGTGATTAAATGTTTACAGGATCAAGTCACAACAAAGTACCTGTTCCTTTATACTGTAAAACATACTACATGTAGTCCCTTAAATGCAGGTAAAGTTTGAATATTATATATATTTCTTCCTCTCCTAGGATCTGAGCTAAAGCCCACTGAAATCAATGGGCAGAGGGCTGTTGACTCCAGTGGGCTTTGCATCAGACCCCTAACTAGTAGAATTATTTTTAACCTTTCAGAGTTGCAGTGAAATGAAGTGTAATGTCATTCATTCAATTCAATAGAAGACTAAACAAATTATAAAAAGCAATTTTCCTGTTCAATTTGCTGCTTTGCAGCCTATCAAACAACAGTGAATTTATATAAAAGAAAAGAAGTATTTTACCACCTACAGCTGGAAAACTCCAGAGGACAGGAATGCTCATCCATAGGAAAGTTATGAAGCTGAAGATAACATTCAGCATTAATTGTCAACCTAATTAGAAGAAAAAGTTTTATGAGTGAAGGTATGTTCAAGCACCTAGATCCTTTGGGCTACATATTAGACTGCATGCAAGTCATTTTGGCCAACTGATGTGTGTTAAGGAAGGCAGCTGCACATGTACAAAAAGTATTCAATATCATTTCTAAAGAATGGTAACCATCACCAAATACTATTTGAAGACCCATGTATCTGCTCATGGTAATCTGCATGTCCAGTGATGCTATCCATAAGATATTTCAAGTATTATGCAGTTCCATTTTGTGTCCTTTCAGCTCTTCATGGGTATAAGCTGATTAAAATAGGAGGAGCAGTTCTCAGCTCACTAATGGAGGAGGAGGGGCAGTAGTAGAAGAGTGTCAGCCATCAGCTGTTTTACTATTGAGGGTGGGTACATGCACACATTATATATATATATATATATATATATATATATATAGTTTAGTATTAGACTGAAGACTGCCTGATAACCTATTCTAATGGCTTGTCTCAAAGTGGGGTTTGGAATCATTATGCTTGATGCCTAGGTGTGCAATAGTGTGGAGGTGAGTACGTAGGGCCCCATCCTGCAGATTTTTCTCCTCTACATAGTTTCAGTGAGCTAATGGTTCTAATATGAGTAGTCGGATCAGCCTCTTAAAGCGAAGATGTCCCTGGATAACATTTTCAAGAAGATAAGAGCCCTGAATCACCCAAGAAAATAGGACTTAGGCTGCTGAGTCATTTAGGTGCTTGGGAAAATTACACCTTACATCTATGTAGAAAACTTTCAAAGGCACAAGTTAGGCACCCAGCTGCTATTTGTGCAATTAAATCTCCCCTTCTGTTTGGCAGGGGTCAGCTAAAACTGATTTCTGAGAGTAATACAATGCTTAAATATCCATGTGTGGTAGGAGTGCGGGAGGGTAGGTTGACCAGCAAAACAGGACTATGAATTACTTTGCATTTTATATACACACTTCTTTGGGACTTTTCTGGAAATCTGACCTGATCAGCTGAGAGAGATGGATATTCCTTGGAATAGAAGGAGGAAAGGATTTCTTCTACCAGGCTGTAGAAAACATGCTATATTTCAATTTGAAAGTCTTGTGTCCACTGGTGATGTGTTTTTTTAGTAGCTACTACAGTACATGCATTTATTCCCCTTGTTTTCTTTTCTGTGATTTACTCTTTTTGGATAACTAACCAATAAAATCAGCCTTTATTTAAGACAAACTCATATTGCGTTTGGGATCACTAATGGGAATCTTGAAGGGATCAACTGGCCAACCTCAGAGGAGGCAGAATAAGGAAAATCGCCAGACTATAAAGCTGAGAGTGAAGATGTGCCAATCCTGCTCACAAAGTGCCAAAAGGGAGGTGGCAAAGGCCATTGGGGTACTTGTAGCCAAATGTCCTGAAGTGTTGTCAGATCCTGTTATTGCTCCTTCATTCACTATCATGTGAACTTTGCTTTTCTCCATTTGCTTCCACCTTAGGCCAAATTCAGGCCATCTCTTTCCCTGATACAAATCTGCATTGGACAGCACTGGGTTTCGCTGAGGGTCAGTTACACTTCCCATCTTATACATTATCATAGTGACACCACTCTCATCCAGTGCTCTGGGAGAACTCGTATGAATGCTCTTCCCTAGGGCTTCTAAGAGAAAGAAGGTTAACCAGAAGCAGCAGCGGCAGCAAACATGAAATTACAATTGAATAGGCAGCAGGCTGGCTGGCAGACAGTAGAAGAGATGGGTATGAGCAGATTTGATGGGGTTGCTCATAAACAAAAAACCAAACCATTATACTCTATAAAGAAAATTTTAAACAAAACTGGAGGCTATCATAAGGCTCTATCAGAAAGCTGCTGTCTTTAAAATTAAAAATGTTTAAAAATCAAGTTAACTGTGTCCTTTTGAATAAGTTAGATTATTTTTCTTTCCAATGGATTACTACAGGACACTTTCCTATACTTTCAAACAGCTATTTCCCATAATGGGCACTCCTACCCCACACTATACATTAAAAAAGTATTTATGACTAATTTTAAGTGAATGCTTTATCTTTTATTTCATAGACATAATTTTGTACAAAATAGCCGCAGGGGACAATTAAGAGAAATTCAGTTCAGTAAGTCTGCTGTCCAGTGTACAACTGGAGTGGTGGCACTTCAACAGCTAACCACAAATTATGCTATTGGCTTGTCAAATTACATTAAGTAATTTTATTTATCTTTACTTTCTTCTTGTACCTAAATAAAACAAATCTGACACCTGCTTTGATTTAATTTATTGTTGAGCAGTACATTACAAAAGCCTATATTTTGTTCCCCTTGACTAAGTAACACCTTATTCATCTTCACACTTGTTTCTGAGCCTCTGAACTTTGGAATCAAAAGGGACCTGGAAGTTACTTGATACTATAATTCTTTCAAAGTCCCCATCATAGTATTTTGTTTAGTAACATTAGTTCATTTATTTCTGTCAGTTGCAATTTTTTTCAAGTTGTAAAACTAATAGGTTTAATTGTAATGGATTGCAAAATATAACAATGAGTGAAAATGTTAATGAAAAGCCATATCCTTTATATTCAGTTAATGAACCCTTACCTCAGAGTATATAAGACTCGTCCATCACTCCAGATTCGAAGCAAACGATTTGGAGTTGTGATCCAATGAGCATCAGATTTTCTTGAATTCCGGAAGAAAGTATCTGGAATCCAAATTTTTCCAACCATATTGCTATTAAGCATAAGCACTTTCATTGAGCTGTTAAACTTTAGGCGACTGTCATACCAAGTCTGGGCAAAAATTATGTCTATGGTGTATTCCTAGAAAAAGAGAAACAATCATATATGTATGTATAAACACATATACACACAGAAACCAAACCGTTTATGCCAAATATATATATATTTTTAATTAAAGTTAATGTCATCTCCTTCATTCTGATACGGACACCTTTGTACCACTTGAGGAGTGTATTGTCCCAGAATTTGACATTCCTGTGTATACCCCAGAACTTGACAGTACAGCAGTCAACAATTTTGTATGTTCAGCCACTGCCAGCTGAAAACTAAACATCACATAGCCAGGAAAATCTTAGGCTTCTGTGTGGCAATGTCAGTCAGCTGTATATTTGCAGTTGGCTAATTAGAATGGGAGGATGGGACAGAAACCTATGGAAGAGAGTGAGTGAATAGTGACCTTAGTTTTAAGTGCCCTTGACATATTGTCTATGACTAGAACTACTAGAAATGTTTTCAGATAATGAGTAGTTTGTTGAAATTAGGAGAATTGGTGACCTATTAGAGGTTACTATGCTGACACAATAGTCCCTATAGGAGTCACTATAGGTTATGTGCTTTGTTAAGAGTTAGCTATAAAAGATTAGATAAAAGTAAATACCTTGGAGTAGGTTGGGGGAGCTTTTCTTTGGGCAAGTTGCTGACATCTAAACTCCACATCACCTGGATGGAAAAAGGGCACCTGGAAGCCACTCAAAACCATCTCAGACTGTCAGTAACTATGTCTGGGATATCCTAAACCTACTGCATATGTGTGTGTGCTTAAAGTCTAATAAAAAGTAGTTTTAAATAAAAGCACTCCTGTTTGTATCAATTATATACCAGATGGATGAGCTGTGTCCCCTATTGATTTATTCCTGACACCACCTGGAGAGAAACAGTTAAGTTACTATTGCTTTGGGTTCTGAGAAACCCTGGGTAACAAGTGCATAGCACTCCTGCCCTCTGATGTAAAAGGAGTAGCTGAGAAATAGGGGACATGACTGGAGCATCCCTAAATCAGTTGCCAGAATAGCCACTTGGGACAATAGGTACCTAGATATAAGCCCCAAGGCTCACAATGGAGACAGAACTATTCTTTCACCAGGCATAACTTGGCTAGACTAAAGGTTCTAGGCCCGTTTGTTTCTTTTAAAAAAGCTCTGTTTTGTTTTTAAAACTTTATTTATTTATTTATTTACAATCTTGAAGATTTTGTGATGTTTTTTCCAAGGATGTCTCATGACAAAAATTATAGAATTTTTATACCAGTCAAGTTAAACACATTTTGAAAAATTCATGAATATGCAGCAAGGGAAACATCACCATTTGCCATATAAATGAACACTCCCTAATTGTGGGGGGAAAGGGTTGGGAAGAGGACAACACCACAAGTCCACAGTAGGAAGGAAACCTTGTAAAAAGGAAGCCACATATCCTTTTAAGACCTTCTTGTCTTGATAGAAAGCCAATTTCCTTAGTAGATATTTTGTGTCCAGAACAGAACAATGGTAATAAAAAAAAAGAAAAAACCCACAAAAAAACCCAGGGTTTTCATTAGACAGTTCAATCTGCACCTACATATGGCAGTAATAACTGCATAGGGTGGGAGTAGAGAAATGTTATGGTTGTGTTAGACTTGTTCTTCAGAAAGCCTTCAGGGCTGTTCTGCACTTGAAATAAAGGAGCAGCCTGACTTCTTCTCTGAAGAGAGTTTTGTTACTGTCACAGGGTTATATTAGGCCTTTAAGCCCCATGTGGAAGGGACCATCCATGCATGAAAACCTCTGAAACAGTTTTTCGTTCCCCACAGAGACCTTGCACAGGTCTCTCAGTGCATTAAAGGTCCAGGGAACAAGGAGAAGTCTTGGTGGGTGGAAGTAGAAATGTACCTTTCCACATAGCTCTCTTCCTAGTCCCAGGGGCAGCTGTACCCATTTTGCCAGGGAGGGTGACCAGAGGACTAGAGCTTGGGTAAAAGCCAGGGTCTTCATGCAGTTGGCTTTGGTCTCTTGTAGAGGTGCTAGTTTTGACAGGGGAAGGAAACACCATTTCCTGGGGTGGGGAAATCTCCACAGCTTTAACTTGGAGAGGCAGTCTGCCCTATTATATAACATGAATGGTCTTGCATAGAATTCAATGCCATGAAAAGAAAGGTGTTATCAATTACAGTGTATAATTATGTAAAATTATATGACCAGGGTGACTCAGACACAGCCCCTAAACATTGGTCTGTCCAGGACACAAGTGTCAGTCATGTAAATGTAAAACTGACTACAGAGGGACTAAAGTCTTTGTTTTCTAAGAAATTAATATGCCCAGAATATGTTTGATTCAATGTGTTTTCAGCAACATGAAAATCCACCGGATTTTACAAAGAAAGAGAAAAGGAAACTATATTTGTTACATGAAAATCTTGGGCCAGATCTTCCAGGGTGTCAACTGGCTGTAGTTCCATGCAAGTCAATAAGGCCATGGCCAGTTGACACCTTCTGGAGATCTGGCCCCACCTATATCTAATAACATAAAGCATAAGATCAATAAGAGACGCTGCTGATTCACTGCCTCAGGCAAGTCATTGTCTTTGTTTTAGTTTCCCCCTTTGAAAAATGGGGAGACTTAATATTTGTCTCCTAGGAGAGTTAAGATTAAATTTAATGTTTGTGAGGCACTCAGAGACAAAAGCGATGCAACACAGAAATGAATTATTCTGTATTCAGAGCAGGTTTTGGATGGGGTACAGTAAACAAGGCAGGGATCACTAATTGAATGATGATGATAAAAATATAGAACAGCTGTCTCATTCCCTGAACACTGTCCATCCTGTGCATTGAATGAAGCAGGGGGACATGTGGAAAAATACCATGTGATCATGTAATTAAAGACTGCATCATAATGCATATACACAAGGGAACAGAATTAATGTTGCACAGGCAATCTTAAATCTGGCACTTCCTAATTTTCAAGTGTTTGGTTTTGCAACCTAAATAATATTTTAATGTAGTGTGTATGTGTATATATATTACACACACACACACACGTTCTGTAGTCAAAGGAGAGAGGATAAGGTGGAGGAAAAAGGCATATGGCTGAGTCATGATGTTTGGCATTTCCTGTTAACCCCACTCTTCAACTGTTGGATGTTTTCTTTGTTTAGCTGCCTATATAAAAGAGAAAAATGTCACACTTCACTGAGAGGAGAACTAGGCTTTGATGGTCTTTTGGATTAAGTATGTTGTGGCAGATATGGCAATGTCCTGCAATATCCTTGAAAAAAATCATATTGAATTAGACTTAAGTCGTTGGAGTCTATCTTAGGGGTCTATTACAGGAGTGGATGGAGTGAGGTTCTGTGACCTGCATTGAACAGGAGGGCAGACTAGATGATTATATTAGTCCCTTCTGACCTTAAAGTCTATGCAGTCTATTGTATTATATGCAAACATTAGGTATAATTGTGGACTGGGACTGTAAGCAACCTCTCTGGGAAGAAGATGTGATGCAAACTCTTGGAAGTGATATGAACTTCAAAGGACTGTGTGAACAGTGGGCCCTACAAGAATGGACTTTTGGGACAGAGTCTAGTGGTTTGCCTGGGGAATTTCTAGCGGGAGGTGAATGCAAATTCTAGTCATGCAAAAACCCAGCCTTTTGAAGCCCTGAGATGAGAATCATTGTCTGCTGATTACCTTTTTCTGGAATCTCAAAGATAAAAGCCAAAGCTATATAAAGGAAATACTAAACTATTCATGAGGATGCAAGTTAAATGCTAAGGCTGTTGTGAACTTGTAGCCACAGAAAAACTCCTTTGTGGAGTTTGCAGGACTGACTCTGACCAGAGCGCTTGTTAGGGGTGATCTCTGGTAAGTTTATAAGCATGAATGTCGGTTCCTTTATTGCTTTAAATATGTTTTATCTGTAATGCTTCCACCTTAAGAATAAATGTGCTTGCTTATAAAGGACTTTGTGGTAATTTATAACTGCTGGCAATTCTGCTGTTCACAGCATTTGAACAGAAAGCAAAGTGCAGATGCTGGCTTGTTCAGGAAGTCTGGTTTGCTGGGGACATCACAGCACAAGCAGGGAACTGTGCAATTTGGAAAAAAACTATGGTGAAATGGAGGTCACTGCCCAAGAGAGGTGGCTTCTTAGAAGCCAAGAGCCGACAGCTAGTGGTCTCAAGGGACCATGGAGGGGGAATATAGATGCAGTTGACATATGGTTTCAGAGGGCTCTGAGGGGGAGAGATGACAAGGCAGTCTAGATCAAGGACGGGATCCCAGGGCTATAGGAATGAATGGAAGAAAAAGGGAATAAAAGCAGGAAAAGAGCCCACAGGGAAAATGAGGTATCAACTGCATAACTGTAACATAATACACTTGGAACAAGTCATTATCCAAGTTACGTCTATAACAATTTAAAGGTTTTAAGTAACTGATACAGAGCAAGATAGTAATTGCCCTTTTATGCCATGAATGGGAAGAAGGGAGAGTAAGGTCTGACCCACACCCTCACCCCATGAAAAGCAGGTTCTATAAGTCCACATGTGTGGGAAATGCTCTGCCCCTTCTCCCTGCACCCCCCTCAATGCCAGCCTGAGTTAGCCTGGGGGGTGGCATAGGGTAAAAGTTACTGATTCTCTGAAGCAAGTGGGGAGACCAGGAAAGGAATTATTACCCTCTCTGTCACTATTCCTTTGCTGGGCTGCTCCTGGAGTTCAGTAGCTATACGGCCCCTTACATAGGGAGAAACAAGTCTTAGTTATATCCACAATCTTGCAAAGACTTTAAACACAATTACAATTTAACTGTTTTTTGTCTGAAAAATCACTTGGCCAATAAGTCATTGTGGGGTTTTGCTTATTGTCCTTGAGTCATTTCCAGTTAAAAAATGACCAATATATAAGGAAAAAGGTGGGGGTGGGATTAAGGGGGACTGTAATTGCTAATCATACAGACTGACCAGGGATCATCTGGATACAAGAATATAATTTATTTCCTTAAAGCTATTCTCACTAGCAGTTGTGACTCCACAGATCAAATTGGGCCATCAGTTATATTTGTGCAATCCCTCTATCTTTAAATTCTGTCTTTAAGGCAGAGCCTGACTCTCCACTTGCCTGTGCTTTGTGTAGTTAGCTACAGCAGTTCAAAGTGGATGCAAAATGTTACCCAATCAGAATGGCAGGTGGCCTTTGGCATGCACTTTGCACGGGGGTATATGATGACACAAAGCACAGCACAATGGAGAACTTCCCTCACTCCATGTCTTCAAGGGGCTGCACAAGTTTAATGAAGTTGAGTAAATAATTCTTCTGAAGACAAATAAGAAAGGAACAGACTCCAGCTCCTTCTCCTACAGCTGTGCTCCTCTGCAGCACTAAAAAGGAGTAAAAAGTAGTCAGCAGGTGAGTGAAATCAGCAGACGTTTTCAATACACAAAAGGAGTGGGTCAGGAGATTAAGAAGGTGCCATTTTAAAAAGTCACTTTTCACAGTAGAATTGAAAAAAAGAAATATGTCAAAGTAACATTATAGTCAAACCCACAAGGGCAGGAAAATGTCAGGCAGCCACAGAACACTTACCACCCTAACAAATTAAGGTTAAAAAGGAAGAAAAGCTACTAGAAGATTTTGAAGGAAAACAAGCTTTCCAGAAAGTGAACAGCTGGACCAATCCATCTGCTTTCTTATTTTACATTTTAGTTCTGAATTCATGAGTACTACATATAGTCTAATGTTCCCCTTTTAAAAAAATAGTGCAACTTTGTGAACACTTTTCATGCAGCATCACTGCTCAAATATAACCTAATACATAAAATATAATAATAATAAATATTATAATAATATATATAATATATTGTTATAGTATAATATAATATAATATAATAATAATCTGTTGCTGAATAGCTGAGTAACTGAGTAACATTGTACCCAATTACTTGGATCTGTGAGAGAAGGATAGCTGTGAGGGGGCCCTCCATATGCAACTCTCTCCCTTTCTCTGTCAATGCATTCTCATCTTCCCTCATCTGCACTGACAGCCCTCTATTTTTGAGGATCCATCATGCAGCCAGAGGATGTATTATGGATTCCCAACAATATTTTTCCAAAGATCCCTTCTGCACAGCTGACCCACACTTTCAAGAGGCTGTGCTAAGGAGGGGTGACAAAAGAAAGACCCCTAAAAGATCCTGCCTCTGGTGTTGGCCTGACATCTGCACAGATCTAAGTGGATTAATGAATTCTGGAAGAAGATGAAGCCCCTACCTTTTTCATTCCCCATTTCCTGAAGGAACTGTCATTTTTCTACAAAAGGGGGAAGAGTGGCTCCTAAGATTTGCAGAATAAGTGTAGCAGTTCCTATGATCTGAATCAGACCCCACATCTATCTAGTCCAGCATCGTGTCTACAGTGCTCACCAGCACCAGATGACTGAAGGTCCAGAGTGTGTGTAGAAACTATTTGTTTACTTCTATACTATCCAGCATAACAATATTTTAGCTTTTTAATATACTCTTTTACTGCAACCTCTCTCTACAGATGATTATTTCATTTTGGTATCAAAAGTTACATTTAACAATTCTATCACTTCTGCCATTAGTCAAACCTTTTTGCCTTTCAGTGCCACTATGTTAAAATAAAAATGGTTTGCTGCTTTCTCTTTGAAATGAAAGGAGTGATAAAATAGTCATGCAGACTAAAATTGATTTAATCTATGGCCACAGTAAAATGTGTGTTCATTCACATTTACCCTCAAATTATACTCTGGGTTCAGTGACCATGACACATGTTTGCTCATATTTGGCATTTGATTAGACACTGAACTCTTTGGAGTTCTGCTCTTCCACAACTAGAATAGAGAGCTAGCCTGCCTCATTATTTAAAGCTTACCTTAATTTTTCACCCTCTCTTTTCAGCTGTGGCACAAATATTATTCTGCAGCAATGTAACATAATTCAAAGTGGAAAGATTGGTGAATAGTGATGGATGACCATCAAATGCCCAGACTGAAAACCCCTTACAGAAAATAGCTAATACAAGCTAATATGAGGGGGAAACAGTAACTCAGTTGAGTAATCCCAGGGAGTGGGGAGGGGAGGAATCAATCAATAATAAAAAGTAACCACACAAAGAAAAGAAGGAACAATCACTACATGGTATATAAATTGGACAACTCCTGAGATCTGTCCCAATTTCATGTGGCATATGAAAGAATGTGCATAATCAGCATTCAAATACAGCCAGCCACATTTGGCTGATGCTTGACTTTTTGTCAAAAGGCCCTGGGAAAAGGAACCTCTGCAAAGGTCTATCATAGACTATTAGAGTTGGAAGGGACCTCAGGAGGTCATCTAGTCCAACCCCCTGCTCAAAGCAGGACTATCCTCAGCTAAATCATCCCGGCTATCATTTTGTCAAGCCGCAGCTTAAAAACCTCTAAAGATAGAGATGCCACCACCTCCCATTCCAATGCTTCACCACCCTCCTAGTGAAAAACTTTTTCCTAATGTCCAATCTAGACCTCCCCCACTGCAACCAGAGACCATTGCTCCTTGTTCTGTCATCTGCCACCACTGAAAACAGCCTAGCCCCATCCTCCCTGGAACCCCCTTTCAGGCAGTTAAAGGCTGCTATCAAATCCTGCCTCATTCTTTTCTTCTGCAGACTAAACAAACCTAGTTCTTTCAGCCTCTCCTCATAAGTCTTGTGCTCCAGCCCCCTTATCATTTTTGTTGCCCTCCGTTGGACTCTCTCCAACTTGTCCACATCCTTTTTGTAGTTGGGGGCCCAAAACTGGATACAATACTCCAAATGCAGCCTCACCAATGCTGAATAGAGGGGAATAATCACTTCCCTCGATCTGCTGGCAATGCTCTTACTAATGCAGCCCAATATGCCACTAGCCTTCTTGGCAACCAAGACACACTGCTGACTCATATCCAGCTTCTTATCCACTGTAACCCCCAGATCCTTTTCTGCAGAACTGCTGCCTAGCTCGTTGGTCCCCAGTTTGTAGCTGTGCATGGGATTCTTCCATCCTAACTGCAGGACTCTGCACTTGTCCTTGTTGAACCTCATCAGATTTCTTTTGGCCCAATCCTCCAATTTGTTTAGGTTCTTCTGTATCCTATCCCTCCCTTCCAGGGTATCTACCACTCCCCCTAGTTTAGTATCATCTGTAAACTTGCTGAGGGTGCAACCTACCCCATCCTCCAGATCATTAATGAAGATGTTGAACAAAACCGGCCCCAAGACTGACCCTTGGGGCACTCCACTTGTGACCGGCTGCCAGCTAGACATGGAGCCATTGATCACTACTCGTTGAGCCCTTTGCTCTAGGCAGTTCTCTATCCATTTTATAGTCCATTCATCCAACCCATACTTTTTTAACTTGCTGATAAGAATACTGTGGTAGACCTTATCAAAAGCTTTGCAAAAGTCAAGGAATATAAAGTCCACCGCTTTCCCCACATCCACAGAACCAGTCACCTCTTCATAGAAAGCAATCAGTTTGGTCAGGCATGACTTGCCTTGGTGAATCCATGTTGATTACTCCTGGTTAACTTCCTCTCTGCCAAGTGCTTTAAAATGGATTCCTTGAGGACCTGCTCCATGATTTTTCCAGGGATTGAGGTGAGGCTGACAGGCCTGTAGTTCCCTGGATCCTTTTTCTTCCCTTTCTTGAAGATTGGCACTATTTTGCTTTTTTCCAGTCATCAGGGACCTCCCTCAGTTGCTACGAGCTTTCAGAGATAATAACCAATGGCTCTGAAATCACATCAGCTAACTCCCTCAGCACCCTCGGGGGCATTGCATCTGACCCCATGGACTTGTGTATCTTCAATCTTTCTAAATAGTCCTGGATCTGTTCCTTCAGCACTGTGGGACGTTCACCTCCTCCCCATTCTGTGCTACCCAGTGCAGTAGTCTGGGAGCTGACCTTGTCTGTGAAGACAGAGGCAAAAAAGGCATTGAGTACCTCAGCTTTCTCCACATCCTCTGTCACTAGGTTGCCTCCCCCATTCTGTAAGGGGCCCAGACTTTCTCTATTTTTTCTTCTGTTGCTAACATACCTGTAGAAACCCTTCTTGTTCCCCTTCACATTCCTTGCTAGCTGCAACTCCAATTGCGCTTTGGCCTTCCTGATTTCATTCCTGCATGTTCGAGCAGTATTTTTATAATCCTCCCTACTCATCTGACCGAACTTCCACTTCTTGTAAGCTTCTTTTTTGTGTTTAAGCCCACTAATGACTTCTTTGTTAAGCCAAGCTGGTCGCCTACCACACTTGCTATTCTTTCTGCACATCGAGATGGTTTGTTCCTGTGTCCTCAATAAGGTCTCTTTAAAATACAGCCAGCCCTCTTGGATTCCTTTCCCCCTCATATTAGTCTCCCAGGGGATCCTGCCCATCAGCTCCCAGTCAAAGTCTGCTTTTCTGAAGTCCATGGTACATATCCTGCTGTTCTTCTTTCTTCCTTTTGTCAGGATCTTGAATTCAACCAATCTCATGGTCACTGCAGCATAGGTTGTCACCCACTTCTACTTCCCCTACCAAATCTTCCCTGTTTGTGAGAAGCAGATCAAGAGCAGCACGGCCCTAGTTGATTGTTCCAGCACTTGCACCAGGTGTGGATGTAATTGTAATTCTGCAAAAGTTGTTGCACAGGTTGTAAATCGGTAATTGCATCTGGAACAACCCAGATCCTATTGAGGCCTAACTACAATCACTTCCATTCCAGAATGCTGAGGAGTATAGTGACACCAAAAAGTAACTAAAATCAACAAAAAAGGAAAGAGTTTGTTTCTTAATATTTTTCTAGCAGTCTCATAATGGATTTTGTATTCCACAATACAACAGTGTATTAAAGAGTGATGTGCAGTAAAGTGGGTATGACTTGCTAGTGGGGAGATGCTAACTGGAGCATATTTTATATGGAAAACAGGAAATTAAGAGTAGAATATGCCAATTCTTAATGGGAGATAAAGAAGAAAACCCATTTGGTCCTTCTCAACTCAGTTCTGTCTACACCTCATTTCCCTCTTGGCTAGACCCCATCCTGAAGACTTAAACTGAAAGAAAGAGTTTTCACCAAGAGCTATCAAGAAAAATAGAGGATTTTTTTTTCTTCAGGAAAGAATAGGAACCCTGCATCCTGCCCTTATCAACATGGAGAGATATTACTAAATTCCAGAGACTCAGTTTGGTGTGGGGATAAAAGGGCTAAGAGATCAAGGCAGCCAAATACAAAATGGTGAAAATATGATAGTCTAAGAAGCAGGAATACATGGAATAAAGCTATCAACATTAGCTATTTATCTGCATCTCACCAGCAAGCGGACAGTGAGTGCATATATGCACAAATATGTACACCCCTGCATGTCAAGCAAAACCTTTTAAGCAGCATCTCCAGTGTTAAAATATTTAGCAATGTTTCATTTACAGCTGCTCTAACAAAACTTAAAATGTGGCTGCTCTCTTTGGTGGGTTATTTTAAACCCCCCTTTTTAAAAAAAAAAAACTATGAGAATTGCTTCAGGCTTAGCAATGGATTCATCAAAGGCAGATGCCCATGAGTGGGACTGAACCTGAAATTAAATTGCTTGTTTCAGCAAACGCTATTGGTTATTTCCTTAGGACTTTAAGGCCAGATCTGGGAATCCCAATGAATCCCAATAGATTTTGACCTGTAAATCTGTTGTTCCTAATATTGTGTTGATGGGGAGCAGTGGCAGCAGAGGACTGTAGGAACTTTATTGAACAGAACAAAATTTCACCAGTGGTTGTAACTTTTTAACCAACCAGATCATTCCCATTACACAGATTTTAGTATAGGCTCTCATATGAGCATATGCACAGGCTAATGGAAATAATACTGCAGTGACATATTTATAAGAGGTGAGTAGGTAAAAAGAGTTCATTTGACTCCCTAAATTATAATAATACAGCAGACAAATCCATATTCTTTGTTGTTACATCTGGTTCTTGCTAATCTGGGCCATTATGAATGTGAAAACATACACAAGTGGTTGTATAAATAAATAACAAGAATTATTTTGACTCTTCTGTGTAAATTAGAGACTACTAATAAAAATCATGCCAGTTAATTATTTTTCTACCTGGAATACTTATTAGAGTACTTCCTGCAATTACGGCACTTGAGGGTTTGAGGTGGGTTTTTTTTTTAAAACACATAGGAGTTCCCATGCTGGAAGTGATGCATTGCTTTTCATTTAAACATAAATAAGCTGTCTGTTGCCATTCCTAAAGAAACCTCAAAGCAAAGCAATGAAAGATAAAGCTAATCAGGCACACAGCATCCTAGGTTGAAAATACACAAAAAGCTATGGGGTGAATTCTGATAAGAGCTAATAACCCTCTGCGTGGTTTACATCAGTGACCTGTAAACATGAGTAACTGCACCTCCTACTTTTTGAGTTCAACCCACTCTCAAGTAACTAAAGAGACTCAAGCAGCCAGGTCATCCACAGTTGACATGAAGGCACAAAAATGTGGCTGCAAATTTTCAGAGAACAATTGCACAACATTCAGTTATGCTGTAAATTTCAAATGCTTCTGCATTCATTCTGAGATAACCGCTATTAAAATGAGATTTGATCTGACATACAGAAATATATATTGCTACTTCAAAAAATGAAATCTCAAACTATTACTCTATGTCAAACCAACAAAAAAAAAACAAAGAAGTATTTGAACTAAAATGTTATTGATATGCACTTTCCACAGCACCTAAAACAAAACACGATAACAATATACAAGATTCAACCAAAAGTAATAAACAAAAGAAAAAGAAATCAAAGTAATGTGTTCTGTAAGTATCTAAGATGCACAAATACAACCACTGTGAGAAATCATCACTACTTGACTTGTGTAGTATGTGTATATATGATGGCATAAATGCAGCCTTTCCTTTCTTCTAAGGATCTCAAAGTACATTTTAAAATGTTAGTTAAGAAAGATGAACTGTAAAAGTAACTACTTGCTACATGGTAATGTGAAACCCTAATAGACAGGTATTAAGTTTTGTAGGATGATTCTCACAGCTGAAACGCAGCATCAGAAGGCAATATTTGTACAGGAAGAGTATGTCTGATATGATGCCATTGCCGGTTTTTGCCAGCCAGCTCTTCTCAATTCATGGAGTCAGTGCCTCCCTTCTTAAGATATACTTTCAGGGTATCTGTGTAGTGTTTCCTTAGTTCCTCCCAGGTCCTTTTGCCTTGGCTAAGTTGAGAAAAAGAAGACTTGCTTCAGAAGATGAGTATCAGCCATCCACACACAAGGACTAGCCCAGTGAATCCATAATCTTTGCCTTAACGCTGGTGATGTTATCTGCAGTGAGAACACTGGCATTGGTGCAATGATCTTCCCATCTGATATGGAGAATCTTCCTAAGGCAGTGCTGTTGGTACCACCCCAGATGCTCAAGATGGCTTCAGTATGTCACCCATGTCTCGCACCCATAAAGAAGAGTGGGGATGACTACTGCATTGTAGACCAGGATCTTAGTTTCCATCTGCAGATTTCTACACATATACATCAGCATACTCCACTGAAGTCAATGAAGTTGTTTCAGTTCATACCAGCTGAGGCTCTAGTCCCATATATTTTGTCAGTTATCCAATGAATAGTTTTAGACATGGAAAAATGTAAGCCAGCTGTGGTTTAAACAGTAGAGTTATTTTATAGACAGTCAAAACTGAACCATGATCTGGCTGGATATATAGGATTTAAAATTGAATCATAGCATAAGGTTGCCCAGGTATACAGTGTTAAAAATTACTGCCACCATATTCATAGATGGCATGCACAAATCAGGATATTCTTTCCACTGAGGAGCATTTAAAAAAACACTTTGTGGAACCATAAATATATCAGTTCCTATAGATATTAAGTCTCTTAAGAGACAATTGTCCAGATTCTCAGCTGTGGCTGAGAAGAACATAATGCTACTTGGGAAAGGGATGCAAAAGCAGCATTACCAATTCTAAGCCAGCTATGTTCTAGTTTAGGCCCTGAAAGCTGCTTTAACATGTGCCAACTGTCCAAAGGTTTCCTTAGCCATACTTCCTTTTCTTTTCTCCCCCAGTCACACCCCTTGCACCAGCCAGAGGAAAGGGGAATGGCACTGCTATTCCATGCAAAACAATGGGAAGAGCTTCACAGAGTGGGGTGATCCTCCTGTAAATGGATATGACAAGTTTTGAATGTCTTTACAATAGCTGTGATGTGAGGCAAAGCAGCAGCAATGAAAAATCTGGAGCAGTAAGTTTCAGGTTATATGAAATACCCAAATGAATGTACAAAGAATGTAAAGTAAACTCAGTACTGTGTATGTTTATAGAGCCATGTGAAATTATAAAATAAACATTGATTAATAATGTAATACTATAGGCATATGAGTTCTGCAATTAAATACATTTCAAAGCAAAAGACAATTCAACTGCCAAGCTTATTAAATTTACTCATCTGCTGTAAAAAAATATGTATTGTTTCAGTGAACATCAAATATAAATCTGGATAACAAATCCACTAACTATCATATATAATGCTGACAAGAACAGAAAAATATTTATATCCAGCTTTCCTTATAAAGAAAAGTAAATTGAAAAACTATATTTTATTAGCTGAATTCAAAGAGGGGTTTGGACTTTCAAGCTGAAAGGGTTTCTAGAGCTGAGCAAAGGCTGGCACTTCTGACCTGACCTAAGAGTAAAGCATCATGGGAGGCATACTGTCATGGGAGAAAAACTACAGAGACTTGCACACAATATGCAAATGGAGGCCATACAAATTGTTTGAGTTCAGTATTCTAGAAGTTTAAAAGCCTCACCCCAAAGTCTTGACAAGTTCACACATATGGGCACAGGTTATTTGCACAGCTGCACCTGTGAATCTTAATAAGCCTCATTCTCCCCTCCTTCTCCCTTACCATGCCAAGACAAGAGACCCTACTGACTGTGGCATGTTCCTTTTAGACATCACTGGACTCCATCCTCCAAGCGAAGCTGCAGGGATTGTTCACTCTCAACGTCTGCAAAGTTCAGTTCACAAATCCATCATGAGCCAAAACCTGGAAGGTTCATACAGCCCTAGAAATGGTGCATTGCTGTGCTTGGACAGTCTTACAAGAAATATAATAAATAATAAAAACGAGAGTTCTGTAGTATTTTAAAGACTAACAAATTTAATTTTTGCAAGCATAAGCTTTCGTGGGCTTTAACCCATTTCATCAGATGCAGACTAACACAGCTACCCCACTGGAATGTTTCGTAATAAATAATGTGTCTCACCTAGAACTATATTTACTTTAAGAGTAGGGCAGTATGTCATATAGATTTATTTATATTTGTCCATTTTTCCTACTGTGTTTCAACTCCTTCTGGAGAGATTCCAATAGGCGTATGTGTGTGTCAGTAAGATGTGTAAAGTGAAGTACATGCCAAAAGCATATGGAGGATCAGTCCCTTACTCCCTACAATACAAATAGCTCCCTCTCTCCAAGTATCGCTCTTTATTATATTGGTCACTTTACATCCATTAAATAGGACACTTAATTCAATAATATCCAGCAGTACAGTTTCAAATACAATTAATGCAATGTGAGGTGTTACATTTTTCAGCATAGGATTAATGAATATCTATGGCAATGTACTTTCTGACCAAGGCTATTTATATTCTGATGTGTTTAATGTACACTCTATGGTACTTAAAGAAAACAAGTTTCTGTTCTTTAAAGGTGTAAAAATTTAAGGTAAAAGTGACTGAAGTTGTGTGTCACATTCCCTATGCATCAAACTACAAAGCATCCTATGCCAGGACAAATAAAGGGCAGTGCTTGGTAATCTATATCTGGGCATTTATACAATACCAGCTACAGAAAACTGAGAGCCTTATCAACCTTTACAAATGAAGCATTGTTTCTTAGGGATTACAAGTTAAGAATAAAAATGGCATTTAAAAGTTAATAGATATTTAAAAGTAACCATCAGCATGTGTTACAGATCAAAGTAATGAAAGTTGCAATAAGATGAGAAAAAATAAATCCTACAACTGCCCATGCTATTCACTGTGTCTAGTGTAGCAACATTTGATGTACCCTGAATCTTTGACGTATTCAGTGCTTTTACTCCTTATTAAAAATAATAGTGCTATGCTTCAAAGTATGGTTGTTAGCTTTCTGTATCAGAAACCTTCAATGGATAACTAGTAAAAGTTACATAGAAAAAGTTACAGAAATTGAAAAAGTCAGAAATGTTCAGGAATAATAAGGAAATGAAACTGTAAGACTGAAGTATAATTACAGGAATGTATTCTGGTCAGAAGTTCTACAACCAAAAATCTATTAATATATTTTAAAAGTTGAATCAATAGTGCCATCTCGATTGACAGTCAAGAAAATAAACAACAAAACATCACATTAAATTGGAAGCAGATCCAAAACTATTAAATGTTAAATAAATAATAAAGATGTGGGAGTCAGCCAAAAGAGAGATTTTTCTTTATACACTTTTAATCAACACCATGCAAGAAAAAAAAATTATGTGCACATGCCTTAGTGAGTAACTATATAATCTCATGAAAGTGGCACCTGTTTTTCCTACTCCATTCCCTCTCCACTATTTGTTTCCCCTCCTTAGTATCGTGCATGAAACTAGATTGAGAATACTTTAGGGGCTGGGATCACATGCAGTTTATCTGTGCTGTGAAATGCCTAGAATGCCTTTTGGCACTGAAAAATAACTGCATTTACCAACTATAAAACGTCTCCTGCATTCTTTCTCCCCTAACCCCCATTACTTCAGTAGGAGAAGGCATTGATTTCAATGGGAGTTTTCGATGAACAAAAATTACAGGATCAGGCCCTATTTTATGTCAAAGATGGTAGCAAAGTGTTGGGAGCTTGACATTTCTCTCTTCAACCACCATAACATACTGCTTGCATGGCTTCACCAAAACTGAAAAGCAGAGGGATTGCCACAGTTCCACTGCATGCAAGAAAGAATAGAGAAAGTCTGTGGAGGAGAATTTGTATCGCCTGCACACCTTGGAGCATTGCTATACAAAAGATCACTCCATGGACAGAGACAGGGCAGAGATAGTCAACAAGGTCCATAGACTACAGGGGGACCAAACAGCAAGTGTGAAAAATCAGGACAGGGTGGGGGGAAAATAGGCTCCTATGTAAGACAAAGCCCAAATATTGGGATTGTCTTTATAAAATCGGGACATCTGGTCACCCTAATAGACTATACAGATCCACTCATCAAAAAATTCCCTGAAAGGGGGTTCACAGCCAACTGCACTACTTGGAACTGGTTCAAGCAGCTATAGTGTTGCTCTGCACCCTGGCTCCTGTCTGGGAGGGGAAGGAAAGAATTCCATACTCTGCTACCCCTGTGTGGATCTATGCAAAGGCCAAGTAAACGGGCTTGCATGGGGAAGGGAACTGGACACTTGTTGCATGATCTGGGCCTAAATTCTATGCTGACAGAACCTGTGCCTCAGCAGAGCTTGCTGCTGGAACCTGTGCCTATGCAGAGCTTGCTGCTGAATTGGTCTTGGCCATTAAAAATGCTCTTAAACATATCTTGTGTGGCTACTGTATGATGCCAAAACCTAGACAGATATGTTGTACCAATACTGTTCATGGAAAATATTTATTCAAGCACCTGGTATCCGTAGATACTCACAGACCATATGGTGTCTGAAAACACCTTTTATGCACAAGAGAATGATTATCATGTCCACACATTTAAACTTTATATAGAACTTTAGTAAATTAAATCCTGCAAGCCAACACCTACCAAATGGTGCAATCAAAGACAAATTCTACTGAATATCTCACATACGCTTACAGCTTCCTTTTTCATGCAAGTATAAATGTGTTCATCAGGGGACAAAGACTAAAATCAGAAAGGTAATTGGTTTGCTCCTCATAATATACATCCTTCTGTCAAGCTATTTCAGAGACAGAGGTTCACGTGACATACTACTTCAGTGTTATATTCTGTTACAAAAAAAGCTGTTTCTCACTACTTTGTCGTATGAGCAGACTAAATAATAGGACACCGCAACTTTCTAAAATGAGTTAATTATAGACATTATCATGAATTATACCTGCCAGTTTTGGCAGTTTTACAATAATGTTTTTAAAATATTCCCTCCTCCCCCGGCCCCAACATCCCCCTTTTGCTTTGCAGAATAGGCTAATTGTTTATACAGTGCAAACAATGAAAATGATTAACACAAACGGTTGTCAAAATACACAAAGCAAACCAACTAGAAAAGAAACAAAAAAAAGTTGTTTTGCTCTAATCTCTTTAGGGTAGTAATATAAAGTGTTATATGTAACAATAAGTAAAATGTATAGCATGGGAGAGGTGCAATTTCTTTGTTTGTGTCTCCTTTACACCTATGTCTCACTAAGGAACAAAAGATTTTGAAAAATTGACCCAGTTTTATTGAATTCACATATTTTATACCACTAGAGCACAACCTGCAGTCCACATGCAGCTCAGCTTGTCGTTTCTTGTGGCGAATAATTAGCCCATTTTCATGAGCACTAAATACCAACAGCACTTTAAAAGGCTTTAGAAGATAAGGTACTAACTTCCTATTCAGAGTCTATAACAACATCATCATATCCATTCAAAGATGGTCTGTACACTTCACAGCTACAATGGGTTTTTTTAAAAAACAACACCCTCCAAACAGCAAACTGCAGTATATTAGCACTTCACTGAAAAAACACTAGATTTTGGAGTGTTTAACTTGAAATAAGTAGTTGAAAGAGAAATTTGCTTCCTTTCTAACTCCTTTCTCTTGCATATCATCCTCTTTTTCACATCCTGTACCTGTACATCAGCTTCCTGCTACCACCAGCCAGAGATAAGTGGCAAACAGAAGTGAAGTCTGCCATTCACTGCATAGCAAAGGCTGGCAAAAAGCCAACAAAGTACAGGTTGGAGCCATGTCTTCAACCCAGAACATCAGTGCCTTCCTTCACCTTGAAATCAACCTGATCCAGGAGCAAAGACATACTCTTTACTTAACCATAGCTTGGGGTATGGAGTGACAATGGATAAGATGTTTGAGTAAGAAGATGGAGAATGGAGAAATAAAATGCTTATTTGTTTTAGGATCCAAGGAAAGAGAGATAAAAGACAGTAACAGCTAAAAAAGAAAAAAATCAGATTGTTATATTTAATTTAATTTATACCAGCTGAAACATGATGGGAGGCATGACAGCAATTAAGATAAAGCTGTGTAAATATACTTGCAGTGTAATGTCTCTGTGTGGGTCATTGGTAGTGGAGATCAAACCTATGACCTTTGGATCTGAAACACAGAGCCTCTGTTGCCTGAACTGAAAGAACCACTTCTCATAGGTAAGTTTGTAGCAGGCACATCAACCTCAGCCACCAATAGAGGGCGACAAAGCACCATAGAGCAGATGTGGGTTACATATTTCTGAACCAGTGCTGCCTTTAAACAACTGACAGGTTGCTAATGCAATCCTCTGCATTCCCCATTTTATATTTTTTATTATAACAACTTCTTTTACCCTTTTTTTAGTTTAACATTTTTAGAAGCATATTTCTTCATCTCACTGCAAATGAAAAAGTTTGATTAAATTATATATTTATGTCAAGTGTGCAAATGCATAAAGGGGTGATCAATCAACCAGGCCACATGAGAGAAAAAAAGCCAGCAATAAATTTCCACACTATATTTATTTGCTCATATTAGAAGATCTTAATGTAATTTTCAAAGTAATATCTTTAGCACCCAGTGTTCCCCACCCAGTGTTCACCCACTTATGACTGAGTGATATGCAAAGAAATTGAAATATTTAATTGAGGAAGATTCTTACCTTTAACATATCACCAGTTTTGAATATGAAAGATTTTGAAATGAAATGACTTATTTGGAGTAAATATCTGAATCCTAATAAAATCACCTTCCCTAAGAAGTGTGCAATACGTGATAGCAAAGAGAATTCCATGAACATTTAGAAGAACTAATTAAATACGAAACACTGGTGAACAGAAACTGGAATTTGATACCTTATGGAAGAACTGTAGCCAGAAGTTTAGAAAGCCATCCATATCTGTGATATTTAGTTCTCTCTTGATTTTAAAAATGTACAGGGAACAAAAGGGCTCTTTGAAAGTTTTCTTTTGGAGGTGGGGAGATTTGTCAGTCTCTGTTATCATTAGTTTTTTCGTTGATAATAAGCTTTATTTTTTATGGAATGCATGATATCTGACCCAAAGCTGTACACCGTTAGTACATTTCAGAATCCAAAGAGGATGGTGATTTGACTTTATTTCATATAAATAACTGAAGCTATAGGTGACTTGGGCCAAATTGCAACATATTTCCCACCCAGCTTTACACTAGTCGGCAGTTACTCACATGAATAGTTGCATTGTACTCTAGTTAGTAACCTCTCAAAAATACAAGTAAGAAGATCACAATCTGGCCCTAGAATAGAAAAGGTACAGTGTTAACACAAGCAATTTCTTCAAGGCCAGATGGTGATATCCTTATTCCACTAACTACCACCTTACTCCACTAAGTAGCCCCACTGACTGAAATAGGACTGCTCATCGTGTAAAGTATTATTTAACTGATAGCAAAGGTCTATCATAATCTGGTCCAGAAAGAGCACTGAAAGGTGAACAAATACAGAACAGGGAGGGAGATGGGGAACACATAAAGATTACAAATTCAAGAAAAAAAAAAGAGTCCAAATCCTAAAGTGTTTGCTCCATTCAGATGCTATTTTCAATGCTGATAAAAATAAGACAAACCTCATAGCTCTTCCCTTTTTCTCTTCCTACCTTTATCCCAAGTCTGGTCCCTGGTGGCTATGCCCTTCTCCTGGCCCTGATGAAACTCTGATGTTATAAAGTCATGCAGTGTAAGGACAGCAGAGACCACCAGGACATCTAGTCTGACCTCTTGAATATCACAGGCCACAAACATTATCCAGCATCTCCACATTAAACCCAACACCAAAATTAGATTGCGGCCCACTTCCACTAGTGTTTTGAATAGAAGAGGCTGCTGCTATTTGCTACACCCTTGGACAGGCGGCTGCTTAGCCACATATGCTATTGCCACATTGGACTATTTCAAGTGCTCCTGTGCTCTCTCCTCTGAGGCTGTTCACTTACTCCTTCCTGTATAGCTCACTCCCCGACAGTAGCTGCAGCCCATGGCAGAGGCCTTCAGCTTGTGAGGTTGTTAGGGTAGAACATATATCCTTGGTCACAGGTCATACTGTCTACTTTAGGGTTTTCCAAGGGACCTATTACCTTGGTATTATTCTAAGCAATACATATATTCCCTGCTTCTTGAGAACTTGTGTTCAGACAGACCACAATAAAATATTATATGCAAAATTATATGGATTTCTTTATAATTATTTAAGGTAAATTTCATTTTATAAAAGCTCAGAAACTTCTAACACTGCAATGTGCAAGTTCTTTACCTTTTTAAGTACTCACTTGCTGTATGAATGCAAAACTTGTCTGATGTTGTACAGGTGTGCATGAGGGGAGACGGTGAAAGGACCTGGCCTCCTCCATGCATAGGGGCCAGACACAATCTCAGTTCTCAGGTTCATGGGAGTGCAAAAGATTGCTAAAAGCTAGTTCTGTCAGGAGCAACAGCCAATAGAGAGGACACTTTGCAAGCGATGGCATACACGGAACCATTTTTAAGCTGTCAACATTTTTCCAGAGAAACAAAACATATTGTAAAAGTGAAATAATGCAAATCATTTAAGAAAGACCTTACAACCAATTTCCGTCATGAACACTGTTACTCCAGGCTTTTACAAAATAGCTCCTTTTAAATATGATGGGCCAGATCTTCAGCTGATGTGTATCAGCATACCTCCTTGAAATCAAGTGAGACACACCAACATATGCCAGAGGATATGATGATGAGACTACGTAGGAGTTGTAAGAATAGCCTAAAAGATGCAGTTTCATATTTCCCCACACACACACTTTCCATCCATCTGAAAATTACTCCATTAAACATAATTTCATTCACAAATGCCAGCTCAATGCTTATTATTTTTCTTCATTAATTAAGATTTGAACTGGTTAATGCTAAAATATTGGGCAATATCTTTAGTTAGTGTAAATCAGCAAAGCTCCATTGAATTTAGTGAACTACCCTGATTTATTTCAACAGAAAAACTGGTGCATTAAATTTGGTAGATTATGGGGATGTAGGGGGTTATTAATGACCATTTTTGGTAATGGTTTTTAATAAAAATTATTCTCAATGCACTTTAAAAATATTACATTCAAGGAATTACAGAGAGTCTCCAGCTTCTGCCATAATGGTATCATAATTCAATTTAAAAACATAGTACAAGAATTCATCAACAGTACAGGTGCACACTGTAATTGGATGAAAGTTAGAGGTGTTAAAGGCAATAATTTGAATAAAGGTGGTATTATTTCATATTTATCCAAAGAATCTTTAAGATAACATATTTTTCAGTCAGTAATCATAACTTACCATATTAATTGGATCAACTGGGCCAATGCTGTTAACATAGACATCTGTTTCAATTACTGTAGTTCTCACTAAACAAAACAGTAACCACAAATTACATATGTAATCAACTATATACAGTAAACTGTTAATGTAACATACGCTATTTATTAAAATAAGAATAAAAGTGATCCTTTTATCAAATATAGAAGGAGTAGTCATTGCGTAAAATTGGCGTTTGTTCACTTTACATAGAATCAAATGGAACGCAACCAGGAAATAGGAATCAGCATTAGAAATATTTGTTTTTAAAAATATTAAGTTGCTTTGAATTTTTGCTATTTCCACTTCATATTACAGAGTGGATGAAGATATACATGAAGAGAAGAGGACATGTCATGCAGCATCTCACAACAGGGCAGGAAAACTTAAGAAGTAAGGTTCTGTGGCCTCATTGCCACTAGCTGAGAGAACTGAGTAGGATAAAAATGTGCTGGGAGTGGGCTAGAAGATTTTAAAAATGAAGCTCCTTTCTCCCTCTGCCCACTCATGGGATAAAAAGGAAAGAGCCACAGGGAAAGTATTAAATACAGACTTTCCTCCCCACTTTCTGGTTGACCCACGTGGAGTTCTATTTTCTCGGTTCCAAAGAACATTTGAAGACAAGCAGCATGGCTGTACAGGAGATGATGAAGACCTGCTGAGATACTGCTGGCACACTTGTGGTCTCTACAATGGGTTTCTCCTAGTTTGAGAGAGATCCATGAGATTACCAATTGTTCAAGGGTCCTCATGTGAGGTGTCACTATCTCTCTACCTCTTCCTATTCAATGTATTCAGGATGCTGTTAGATGGGCCAATAGGGAGACATGGGGTGAAATCCTAGCTCTATTAAAGTCATTGGCAAAGGTCCCATTTCAGTTTCAGAATGAGATCAGAGCTTAGATGACATTAGGATGGAGGATGCCCAATTCAGATAAGACAAAAGTAATGTTGGTAGACTGGGGGAAACATTTACAAGAACTGGTGAATATTGTAATGGCTGCTGACGGGGGGAGTGTGCTCCCCTTTCATACTGCAGGTTTGCATTTTGAAGGTCCTCGTGAATCCCAGGTTGCTCATACATGCCTAGCTAATAGCTGGGCCCTGTGTCTAGTAAGAGGAGTGTCACTTTTTCTTTTGGATCTAGACCCTGCCTGTCTAGAACTGGTCAAAAATGGGGGTGGGGAGAACAGGGACTAGGGAAGATGAAAACAGTGAAGATTTTGACTTTTTCCCTTTTATTTCACATCGAAAATTCTGAAAATGTCAACCAGCTCAATCCATGTTTTTATCATTTTGAGAACTGACCATACATAGGACCAAAGATGGAACAACAGGGACCACTGTAAATAAGGAAGGGTCAAACAAACAAACAGACAGCAAGGCATCATCACACTTGCATTAATATTGATTTTCTACTTTATACAGAATAATAATAAAAGCCTTTAACAAGGCAATGTCTACATGTGATATGGATTTATACAACCTAATTTCCATGTGGAAGCAAACAGTATTATATTTAGAACAGAATATGGTTTTATAATAGCATCTTTATGCTCTTAGCATCTCAAAGTACAAATAACCAATATGTTAGAAATAATGGACATAAGCAAACAAAGTGGCCATTAAGCAGTCAGTAAAGCTCATAGATATTGGAATGAGAGGGACAGAAAATGAATGGCTACATAATGGTGTTTTCTCTTATTAAATTTCAAAATTGCCATAGGATTCTCAACTTTCATCTGGAGAGTCACCAGAAGCAGGCAGAAAAGGGAACTCAGTTTAGTGTCTCATTCACAGGATTGTACTTTTAACAGTGCAGCACTTCCTGTTGTTCTAACATGCTGAAATGCTCTGTCAACATCAGGAAGAGACCAAATCCTGCTCTGTTATTTGAATCCTGGCATCAGGCTCAGAGACAAAAATGTTGCTACTACAAAAGAGCCAAATTAATTAAATAGCAAAATTCTTCTGTGGCATAGTGTTACTTTGGAAGTTAAGGATAAATACAGTCAAATAACTTTGTTCTGCAAGTTTTGAGAAGTTGAAACCAACACCAGATTTTATCAATATAAATGGAGTGGAGTATAGGATGCATTAATTATTGACTGATTTTGTTTCTTCCTCCGTTAAATGTCTATTGCATTTCAATAGACCGCAAGACAGCAGGTGAGGGTGTAGCATGTATCTGAGGAATTATTTCCTTGTATAAAGTTTTGAGGCCTGTGAAGCATAGGGCTTCAAGTTTTCCTGATTCTGGAGAGGAGAAACAGAGAACAAAGTGTGATAACCTATGATTTATTCAGGGACAAAAGTCTGTGAAAAGAAGATTCTCTGAAACAGAAGGGCAATGCTGGCTAATGAATACGGCGCTAGAGTGGAGTCTGGAAACCTAGACTCTACTCCTCTTCCTACCAGTGACCTTGGACAAGCCATTTCATCTTTTTGTGCCTCTGTTTCTCTTCTCACACTTTGTCTCATCTATTTAGACTGTAATCTGTTCAGGGCAGGACCACCTCTTCCTATGTTTTTGTACAAGATCTAAGAAAAAGGAGCCCTGATCCATGATTAGATACAAATAATAAGTACTAACAATGAATTGAGTGAAACCTGTTCATGAAACAAATTGCATTGTATTATCTTTGGCAGTACTAAAAACACTGGGTAGAAACATCTGAATACGTGTTTGTGGATTTAAGAGTAAATTTTTGACAGTCAATGAGAGCTCTGTAAGTGAAATAGTTTCTTATCAGAGGTATGACATTTAAAGTAGCAAAATGGGAAAAAAAATCACCACAAAATTGAAGTACTGTAATTTGTTATATATAAGACATTGCCTCACAAGTTAAATACATAGTACAAAAACAGATAGGTACAGTTTCTATTGTACTTGCTAAAAAAAGTGGAAAGTTATTTTCACATGTTCCATTTTACTTACATTCTGTTTACCTAACTTGATACATTAATTGATGAACAGCTGACTTTTAAACAGCCATTTGCCGCCATTTCATTAAAGCCTATGCAATGTCTCCATTCTCTAGTTCATATCTTCTATTTACTATAACGTGAAGTGAACTTACCTCCTATATCTGGCCGAAGTTTATTGTCATAGCCTTGAAGTAAAGAGTCCAGTATGTGAGTGACATCTCCACCATGAATCTTTGGTGCAAGTACCCATGTTCTGTTCACTGTTAGATCTTCATCATCCTCATCATCTGCTTTATCAGCACTAAGAGTGGTTCAATGAAACATGAGGAAAGAAAAACAGTGAAACAAAATACATGCTCCAGAAAGAATGAAATGATAAAAAGAGTAAACATGGCAGCCTAGTTGTTATGCAGAATAAAGATTTGAACTTATTCTAACTCTATGCCAGCACATAGAGTTACGCCTAACATACATTTATTTCAAACACTTACATTTTATTGCTTATTTTTATGGCAGTAGAGAGCACCTAGTATCTCATCCACCTGAAAAATGTGTCTAGGGGAGTGTTTGCCATTCAGAAACAATAACTCAGATCACAAATAAAGTGAAGTTGAGTGAAATCATGACTGCAATTTTACCTTTATTCTGAGCTACCTTTTTTCCTAAGTTTTTCCCAATTCAACTGCTGTATTTAAATCACTCTGGTAACATTTCTGAGATGTTTAATCATGATAGTACGTGTCCCTCAGAAATCAAGACCATCACCTTAACGGTTTTCCTAAACCCCAGTGACATCACTCCCAAACCAAGATTTCCCATATGATAATACTTTGTTGTAGCCTCAGAATGTTCTAAAACATAGCACATTTATTTTACTTAGTCAAAAGGATACCAAAGTATTCATAATTATTTTTATGACTAAATGTTTATAGTTAGGATCCAAAGTTGTCTGACATTAGTTTATTTGTGTTTACAACATACTGCAGCAAGAGTGCTAAATTATTCATTTTAGTTCCAATTATTTGTTATCAGGACATTTTATCAAGATGGAAGAAATACATAAGGAAAACAATTACATGCCCATTTATTAGCTAACCTTCAATTAGATAAGAAGCAATTTATAGTTTATCTTGAGTCAGAAGAAAAATGGCAGTGGCTTGAATGTGTCTACAGATCCACTCAGATGATCACCAAAAGGTCAAAGAATGCCTGGAAGTAATTTTCTCTCCATTTGAATCAAATGACTGCGGACTTAAATATTTCTCCATTACTAAACTTTGCAATCTATGTCACTCATCCACATATTTAAAGGAATTGCTGTGGGCTTCTACTCAAACAAAGTTCATCAGACTGATAGCAATAATTACGTAGAGTTGTTCTAGCCATGTTCTAGCCATGTTCATCCCAGGATATTAGAAAGACAAAGTGAGTGAAGTATTATCTTTTACTGGAAGAACACTGGGTAAACTCAAAAGCTCGTCTCTTTTACCAGCAGAAACTGGCCCAATAAAAGATATTACTTCACCCACCTTGTCTCAGCAGCATCTATGAGAGTCATACAGTGTATCTTGAACAAGAGACAATGGCTAGCATTAATTACAATAGAGCATATGGAACCCATAAGTCATAGTTTCAATGCTAAGATAAGCAAAGATATTTAGGCAACAAAAGGAATGAAATGATCATCCTTGGAAGACGATGCACACCAATACAGTTAAAAAAAATTACTGCTTCCCGTTGTATTCCTAGGGTGAGATATTGCCCACAGCTACATTTACATCTAAAACGCATGACAGCAAGTCTCAAAGACTGGGCCTACAGACATGGGCTCATGAGACTTGTGTTACAGCATGTAAGGTGAGCAAGGGTGGGTGGCCACATTTCTCTGTTACACAGCACTAAAAACAACAGTGTTGACCCTGAAGCTTGGGCAAGAAAGCCATCACCCAGCCTGAGCTTCAGAGCCAGAGATCTAGCCCAAGCCTGAAGTTTACACAGCTGCTTTTCAGCACTGGCAGGAGCTTGATTCTGTAAAGTCAGAGTCAGAGTCACTGCGGTGTGTTTTGGAATGTAGCAAAGACATACCCTGAGTGACTAAGGATCACAAGTCACTTATATGATTTGGAAAATCTCACCTTCATTCTAAAAAGTTTTGCTTTCCTGTAGTGAATGAATGCCATTAGAAGATGCATGGTTATAAATGATGACCAACAGATTACAAAAATCAATGCACTTTTTAATGATTAAATGGAAATCATCAAAGTTCTTAAGTTCTAAATGTCTAAAGTAACTTAAAAGTGTTGTGTACATATAAATCAAGTCCTCCTGCTTTTATTCCATCAAAACAAAACCAAAAAGAAAAAGTTCTACATGGAGAGAACATTAAGCCTATTGAGTCAAGTATTCAAACACATGAGGAAATGACAATGTGAGAATATGAATACTCAGACTTAATTCTGCTCCTTGACATAGATAGGTCAAATTAGTCATTAATCAGATGACCTACCATTTCTCAAAATATATAATTAGTGCTGGTTGGGGAAAAAAAAAATCTATCAAAACTGTTTTTTTAATTAAAAATTGGGATTTCGACTAAACTAATCTTGTCACAAAAAGAGACAGCTTCTGGATGATGAATAACATTAGCTTGTTTCTGACTTTCACTTTAGGAGGTGGAAAGGCTTTCCTGCCTCATGAAGTGCCCCTAGAGGAAAGACTGGGCTGCTGCTAGCCAGTGCTGGATGTCCAGGCTTGCAGGGGAGCCCATCAGTGGTCTCTTCCCACTTCCTGCTACAACCCCTATGGCTGCTCAGTCTGTTCCTGGGGCGGTCCCATTGTAGTATGTGTTGCTGCTGCTTCTGTTGTGATGACCAGGCCTTCAAATGTTCAAGGGTTTTGGCTGGCTGCCAAAATTAAGCAGGCACAACAGGGAAAAGGCTATTTTCAGTAGCTTAGAACTGAGCCAAAGTTGAAAGGATTTTCATGGACTGACCTCTCTGATTCCAAGACTTTCCTCTTGGGATAAATCAAAGGCTTACTGCAAACAACTGAGGAGTTAATAACTATTCAAAAAGTTGTAAGAATATTTTGTAATGGAAAGTGTTAGGCAACCTAGATACAGGGTTCACTGCCAGCTACCCCTAATAGTCTAGAAATCACTTTAGTTCCTTTGAGTTGAAAGGCCATTGCGTAACACTTAACATCTGTACTTTAGGGGCCTAGCAACTTAACTACAGCTCGGAAGAGCCTGGGGACTACAACTCCCACGATGCCTTGGGGAAAGAGAGAGACTCTTCCCCTTCCAGGAGTGAGAGAAAGGCATGTGGGAGACTCCATTTGGGTGCTGGGGCAGAGGCAGCCCAGGCTGGAAGCTGCTGGCTGGGTCTCGAATCTGCTGCTGCTGTGGCTGCCTGTTGATAAGGCCCCAAAGCTGCTATTGCCTCTGACCGCTGCTGGGGTCCTAAAGCTGCTGCTGGGAGCCTGCTGACGTGGGGATTGAGCACAGAGCTGTAGAGGGCTTGTAAGGAAGGTGCAGCAGAGAGACTGACTGAGACGGAGAAGAGGCCAAGAGACAGTCCCTTCAAGCAGGGCCAGGACTGCCAATCTCCAGTTTGATGCCGTGGCTGAACTGATGCAGTGAACCCACAGAGCGCTCTCTCCTTCTGCAGATCTTTAAGCACACCCATGCAAGAAAGGGGTCAGGGCCTGAACTCTGGGGGAGGGCACACTCCAGAGGTGGGGTAAATAATGGCACTGTGAGTGCCTGGTAGACAAGTTGAATACTGTTTTTATTAATTGGTTTATTCAACTGCCCCTGTGGTTTATGTTTAATTTCAGTCTGTTATGCCATGTTTCTTTATTTTGTTAAATAAAGGTGTGTTAACTCTAATTTAAGGATATTGGATGTTTAGTTTGCATAATTGCAATTGTTAAATTAGACTTCTGTCTCAGATTATTATAATTTTAGACTAGGTCTAGTCCTGGAAGCTCCCAAAGCCACTATTGAGCATGTGCAGGGGCCAGCCAGGTGGAGGCACCGCCAATTTTAAATTGCTTTAGAAATAAAGGGACTGCAGCAGAGGGGTGGACAGAGGATTCCCAACTACCCCACATCAATACTGGGATACTCAGGATCTCCTTTATTGTTAGAAACCTTAGGCGCCCTTGCACACCGGTGAGTGTTGCCTGCTCCCAAGTAACCCAGTGAAGGAAGGGGGTTACACATCTTTATAGTACTGTATACACATTAGACAAATATCAGCTATTAAACATTTAAAGATTCCCATTAGTGGAATTCCATACTGAACACTCAAATGAGTAACAACAGAAGTCTCAGTTATACATTCATCTTTGCAGGCCCACCAACTGCTATTCTTTTATGTTTTCTCCCTGTTTTTACCTACTTGGTTATGCTAATCACTGCTTAAATTGAATAAGAGTATATGGGTTCTGTACTGTCTTTGCTTTCCCCCTGGAGGATAATGAGCAATTAGACTGAAGTTATAACAAACGTACATTGGAAGGAGACATCATTGCCGTGGATCAGGCCTTTTCTTCTATTTTTTTAGGCTCCAGCCCTGCAACTGTGATTCAGTGCAGGCAGAACCCGCACCTACCAAAAACTCACTAAAACCAACAGGGCTCCATGCGGTGCAGGATCTGCCTGAGTGGTGACTCCACTTAAGGATTGGGGCTTTATTCATGAAGTTCTGAAGGAACAGGTGAAGTAGATGTGATTATGTCCCCTTCTAGTGACCTTCCCAAACCAAAGTGAAGAGCTATTGACTCATAGTTAAAGTATTTATGTCTTTAGCTCAAGTGATAAGGGTATAAACCAAAACGTCTGACTGATATTAGTGCTTTCTAAATTATAGTACTTTGATGTACTCTGTCATGGACCCCCTCTTTAATCCATTAAACATAGGATAGAAATTAAATACAACTTTTTTACTATTTCACTTTTTCCCATCCAGTGGGAACATCCCCTCCCCCTAATTTTCAAAACTCTGTATTACAAATACAAGTATAACTTTTTATAAACTACTTACATCAACATCTATCATTAATGTGGCATTAGGAAACTAGATGGAAGAATTCCATCCCGGCACTTTCAATTTTTCTAAATTCACTTAAGTTAGTCCAATTATTAGGATTCTTATTAGAGACCACATTTCTTATTTTGATTATTTGTCCAGTATATATATTTTAAATACTCTCTCTACCCAATGGCAAGGAAGAGGTGTTTTTGTTCATTTTCTTGGATGACTATATTTTTTCTATAGCATGGAGGTGAAACTGTTGAATTAAAGGCTGTAGTTTAAATATCTGACAAGCGCAGTTAACTTGGGATATACACTTTTTTATTACAGTGTGATAATAAAAATAAATCATTCAATACTCAAGCATATTAAAGTCACCCTTCACTTCCATCTTCTGCCACAATCTTTACTACTAGGAATTTACCCCTTCCTAAAACCAGGATAGGGAGAACAATTTAACTTTTTATGTATATTTCTTTTCTTCCAGTTTCAGCCACAGGATATTTCAGTACTTCCACTGCATGACAACTGAACCTCTTTCCTCCTGTGTATTACTGGAAGTGTAAAGTAATTGAAAGTAAGTATGATTTTTCTCGACAAGATTCACTGTCTATGGAGCCTTTGGAGAATGTTCTCAGGCACTAAGAATAAGAATGAATTTGATAAGACTCCCAAACATTAAAAATTTACTGTTCAATGGCATTAGACTAATTATCACCCATTGCACTTCAGAGATGAGTTTTACTTCACTATAATTTTTTTAAAATAAAAATAAGGAGCATAAATAAGTCTTACCATAACTGAAAATAAATTTAATTTCTAAACAGGGTTTTTATTATGATAAACTGAGCAGTAACTACATGTATATGGTTAACTGTAATTAGACAAAAGTGCCCTAACTATGCTCTATACCCTCCAACTAAGACATTACCATGACTAATAAATCCCTAAGTACAAGTGACTAATGACTGAATAAGTCTTTTCAGCATCAGGCAGCATGTTCATCTTTAAATATTAATATCATAGGTCTTTGTTCTACTTTTAATATGAGGAAAACTAATCAGATGAGCTTTAAATTGTAATTAACATCTGTCAAATTATGCAACGAATTGTAAAAAATAGAGCAGTGATATTTCTCCTTCCGATGGATGCAGGATTTGTAAAGTTTGGTACCATGCTGTACATGTAAGTGCTTAAACACAAGCAGTGACCATAAAGATTAAATGTTTTAGATAAAGTGACCTGAGAGTTTTAATAAAATTAATTAAATGTTTGATTGTGGTTGATAAGATATTTGATTTCTGGATAATGGGAATGAATAGTCCACAAGCCACAGGGGAGCGTACAATGCTCACTATGACTTTATACACTTGGAGACTCTGCTTTCTTCCTAACAGAGAACAATACTTACAATAAAAAGTTATGGTGTGATGTCAGCAAGGTGGTCAGAACTGGGTCAACATTTCATGTCAATGCTCTGCTAAAAGGGCTGAAATTTGCACCTACCTTTCACTATTATCTTGCACAGAACTATTAGCATTGCACTTACTTTTAGCCAGAGTCGATTGTTAACCCCTTCATTGCTAATACTCCAATGTCTATTAACAGTTTATTGAAGTCACTGTATTAGTATTCATGACACATTTGGCTGCACACATCCCCCATTCCACTTGCATATTCCTGAGACATTTGATAGTGGTTAGATATGAATGAACCAAGATCAAAGTTAAAGACAAAAGGAACAGTTTGCATAATCAACAGACACCAGGATACTACTACATTAAGAAAACCCAATCTTGGTTCTGTTCCCTTGTTCTATAGGCTGGCAGAGGCTACAGTGCCAGTGCACTCAGATTGGGAAGAAGGGAAAGGGGAAAGCCAGTGCTTCATATTGCATAATCATTTAGGGATAATTAAAAATATGGCCATAGCACAAATATATATAGACTGCTTCCTGTGTGCTCTACCCTCCAGATGCTTTGTGGTTATAGAGCAGAAAGAGAGTGAACGTATCCATTAAATAAACATCATTACAAGAATAGGATTCTTAGGAGTAACAAACAAAATTAACAGCCCCGGTGTTCAACCCATACACTTTGTTACTCATTTATATGCCCATTAGGGAAACACTTCTTCCATGTCACACAAAAGAGCCGATCACATAACACTAGCTATAAAAACACTAGTTATTCCTTTTTGGGCTTCCCACTGTACTGTATATGTGCCTCCTGTATCACTTAGACTGTATTAATTAGAATTTTGTCTTCCATTACTTTTTTCCTCTTTAATTAAAATTGTGATTTTTGCCAGGACAAAGTGATGATTTCATCATCTTTTTGTCATGGCAAATAACCATCTTTTCTAATGACAGAGCTTGAGATATTTTGCATAGACTGCATTTATACAATAGTGCTCTGTGTCAAACTCAGTGTTGGTAAGCCTTCCAGATAAGGCTTCCAGCTGGTTAGACATCTGAACAGCAATTATCCTACTCCAGAACATTGTACATGGTCCTATACTACAAAGAAGTTCTTTTCATGGCCTGGTAATAAGACTTCAGAAATTGGATGAATTGGCCAAAGTTCACATCCTCAACAGGACCTGATCCAAAGCTCACTGAGGGCAAATAAGAAACCAAAATGGAACAACCTTGCCTTCCCTGAAATAGGGAAAGGTTGGGAAGGAGTTCTGGATATACAAAAATATTACTCAGCAGTAAATATGTATTATTTCATTACAATGGGTACTTAATCCAGAGAACTTTCCACGTCTGCGGCTGCAATTGGAGAACTGACCATATTTTTGGTGGGGTGGGGGGGAGGCATTTTTAGAAAGTACATTAGAGTAGATCAATTCAAGATGATGGTTTGATTCAAAAGAAGAATATATATATAAAGCCATCTTTATGTTGCTTTTGATGTTCCCTTGTATTACCAGCCCCTAGTGTTCAAAAGATGTCAGACACAAAAAATCATGAGATTAGCTCAAAAAATTGGATTTAAAATCCTAACTTCTGACTTTTTTTCATTTTTTGTGGTTAGCGGCCTGCCCTCAATGTGTGTGTGATCATTTCAGATTCAAAATTCAACTTTCAATATGTGTACTGAAGAAGACTTACATGTTTACTAATCAGAAGGAACTCTACGTGTTCTCTCCCATCCCGTGGGATTCAGGGTTGCTGCCATTTTCTCCCTCTCTATCTCCATCTCTAAACAAGTTAGGCAGTAGCACACACATATTTTCCCTCCATATTTCCCTCCCCTTCCCCGGTCTCCTGTCACCCACCTGTTCTCTAATCCCACTTTCCTACCCTTGGAGTTTCCTACCCAGCAGTTTCTCAATTTCTGCCATACCATTCTCCTACATCGCTTCAGCGTGCCTCTTCCCCACCCCATTAGTCTCCTCCTGTTCCTTACATTCCCCAATAGCTCTCTTTAGTCTACATCATGCCCCTACATTCCTCTCAATTTGCCTCTGGCTTCCTCTATTCCCTGCTCCGTACATTCTCCTGCATGCCCTTTATTGTCTTTCCTGTACACCTCATTCCTCTGGCTCCTCATAACTTTCTGTCCTACTTCATAAAACATTCCCTTTCTCCTGCTGCTCCCACAGTCTCATTTCCTTATGGCAGCCGGGCTTTAGAAACATTGGAAGGTGGCAGCCTCATTTTCACTTGCAAAGATTAAAAGGACATGGAAGCCGTTTTGCTGACGGCAAATGCCACTGCTGTCATCACATTGACAATAATGGGAGATGACAATAATTCTGGATAAAGGCAAAACTTCATGAGCTTGAAGTCAGACATTGATGAAAACCCATTTAAAAGGAAGCTTTTTATCACAAGTCACACAATAAAGTCACAAGAACTGACAATAATGGCTACATACTTTGTGTTACAGATTAATATAATGAAAAGCTAGGGTTAGATATTAACCCTATCAGATAGGGTTAAATACTAATCAGTGTATCCTTATATACGAATAAATAAAGGCCTTAGAAGTGCTTTGAACGCAACTAGTCTTTTTCTGCTCAAGACATGTAACTCCTAACAATCAGTTCTGCCACCCTATTTCACATTGCCTCCCCAAGTGGATCCAATGATTTCAAACAGGACTATTAGCAGACTAATGGTGCTATTCAATGTAAGAATCTGACCCTAACGCAGTGGAAAAAATTAAAGGAAGAGGAAGACAGACCATAGTGTTAAAATATACTGCACACAGAAATCAGAGGCACTTTTATTGAGCAGGAGGAATGGTTAGAGTTTTTAGAGGATACACCATATTAAGAAAATTGTTTAACATTAAATATTAAAAACTTTGTTTAAAAATCAAAAACACTCAGCTCCCGAATAGAAACCCATACAATTCTCTTTCAATCATTACGTGTAATGAACTCCTTTGCCAACTTTTTAATGTGCCTAGGGCTACGAAGCTAACAGTACCTTAATGGGTATGCCAAGTTGATCTAGCCTCTTCTGATTCATCACAGCTTAGCATTACATCTCCAAGAGACATTAAAAAAAATTCTTCCTCAAATAATAAGCACAGCAAAATTAATTTTAGTCACAGCAAAATCTTCACTTGAAAGAATTTTCTTCTTTTTCTGGTTAAATGACATTCAACGTCTGTGAAGCTTGCATAATAAAGTCTGTCTGAACATAGGTAACTAAACTTTCAGTACGTCCATACTTATCTCTGGATACTTAACATGGACATTGTTCTGCCATCTTTTCCAGTATTCACTGCTCCAGTTCAATCTTGGTTGAAATGGTAAACAAAGTCACTCACTGAAGAATAGATTCTAAAAAAATATTACACTTAAATGATGTTCTGAGGAAGTAGCACATTGCTGTGTCCCGCTGTACCTATATTTTTAGGAGGATACCACCTGTAGTAAACTTTAAATTGGCCTCTTATGGATAGTGTTGTTATTGGTTTAAACAGCTTTAAAGTTTTAACTGAAATTATCGTTGGTCTTACTGTAGCAGAGCTATTCCATAACTGTCACTACTGCTTCTTTTATGCCACATATGGTCTGATTTCTCTTGAAAAGCTTTGTTCAGAAATGGAAGTACGCAAATCAGTTTAATAGTCATTTGAAGCCCTAACAATTTTACCTAACTGTCCAGAAGTCAGTTGACTTTTTCATGTAACTAGCTCTATTCAGAACCACAAGCATTTATTTATGTTGATTAAAAACTGCTCAATTTTGTGATCCCAAATCATTTATCTTGATTGCCAGAGGGACTTCAGGGAGACTGCTTTTGCGAGCATTTGCAAAAACTTCATTTCCAGTCTTCTGAATTTACAAAAGACAACACCTAGCTGTTCATGCACCTTCCCCCCGTTCTTTCACAATTTGAGACAAGGAATAGGATTCTCTTGTGACTAAAATAATATATGCTGAAAAGTGAACAAAAAGCTAATATCTGCCTTTGCCACCCAGCCCCACCTCCCACACAAATCTGAAGGCTGTTTGGCCAGTTACGTTATTGGGTTAACTTAGCTTACTCTCTTGCAATCACTTAGCTTACTCTCTTGCAATCACAGGACAATATATAAAAATGCAAGAAATACTTTCTCATATGGTTTCTGTGGCTTGGTTAAAAAAAATCTTCCTAGAAAAAGTTTCATCAGGGAAGACAATGCAAATCTTATCTTACCAAAGACTACACATCTTTTGTTCCATCACAGATAACAGCAATGGTTTCTCACTTTATTCTGTATTCATGTCAATTCCCTCCAAATTTCCACTGTAATCTTCATGAAGATGTTATAAGTAGTTCATTTTAAATGTCAAAACTTGTTCAGCTTCATATTTGTGAAATCCACCTTTGCATTTTAGGCACACATCTACACCCATTGTGACAAACTCACTGAAGTTGCCTGTTTCATTACCACGGCCCCTTAAAGCAAGTCCTTGTCTAGTGAGGTCCTTGAGAGTGCTCATTATTTTTAGCAAGTAGGTTCTTCCTTTTTCCAATCAGATATTTTTAAATGTTACCATCTGAACATCAGTAGGATTCTTATTCCGATTGCGCCAAAGAACAGCTGGATATTGTAAATATGATTGAGATTTTCAATTACAAAATCATCCTGTAGTAAAAGCCATCTCAACATTTTCCACAAAATATCTTCTGAGGTCAGCATTCAATATATTCATTTAATGCAACAGAAACATTTTTTGTTCTATTGTGATGAATAAAGTGCCATCAAAAGTATTTGTACCACTGACTGACAATGAGGAGTGTGCCCACTCAAATCCTGTTTATGAAAATTACATCAGGCAGATATAAGTAAAACAGAGCAATATGGACTGGCATGTCTTCTAATGCTTTGATTTCCTTCTGAAATTCCTGAAATCAATTACAGAAGAGTCAGGTTGAATGGTCCTTCTGATTTTTTAAATCAACCACTTTTCTATTTTTTGGCTAGATCCTGCAATTAATTGAGTAAATAAATGTAAACAACCACCCTCTAATGTAGAGCTATTCCACGCAAACCAAAATGATAAGCAAGTGGAGAATCATCAAAGGACCCAAGATAAAAGGATAACCCTAACTAATTACAATGTCTACGTAATTACAATTGTGAAGGGGGAAAAAAGGTATAGAAACAGGACATGATGTTAGTTGTACAGTAAAGCCTTGTTTATCTGAAGCGTGTGTTATCCAGAATAGAATAGGAGCTTCATATAAGCAAGGTCAGCACATAATTCTATATGTCATGTATTATAACTCTGTTCTGGACACCCCAAATATAGACTTTAAGTCTATATTTCCAATTTCTATATTCTCCAATCTGCTGAACCCCTGATAACCTGAAGGACTTGGATGCAGGTTTATTACAGGGCACCCTTCCAATCAGCAAATTTTCTCCGAAAGATTCAAATAAGTGAGAATCTGCTACTGTCCTTCACCAATGCAAATCTATTTAAAAAGTTTCCAAATTCAAGTGAGTCATATGGCTTAAAACTCGTAATTTATAATTGTTTAAAAATTCATCCTTTGCCTAGAGAACACAAGGCTGACAGAGTGGTTAAGCACTAGGATCTGGATTTTTCATTGCGCCACCTACCAGTAGATTCACTTGGCTCCAATTCATTCAGGGTTAAATTAGGAAAATGCTGCACAAACCAAACAATAACAACTTCCCCCTTAAGAGAAGGGCAGTGGATAGACTCTGGTGTGCTCTGTAATGTAATTCCCCTGGGGCACTATAGGCCTGATCCAAAGCCCACTGAACCTCATGGAAATCTATAAGAATAATGAGCATGTGTTCTGAGGAGCCAAGGTACCCCACAATAACCACCACACTCTCTTTTTATCATTTGAAGCTGTCCTTTTTTTGATTTTGTATAGATACATAGGCCAAATTAAATTATTTGAATTCTTCAATTTAGCTCTTTATATTTTCATTTTCTTTCACTGAATTCTGAAAAGTCCAATTATATCAATCATCTAGAAAGCAGGATCCTAAGGTATTGGTCCTAAACTTGACTATAGTTTGTTAAAAGCTGCTCCAGAGGCCATCAACTATTTAGTTAGTCACTATAGATTAATCCACTCAAATGCCTTGTTTTCAAAAACAAAACTTGAATAACTTCTTTTAAAATGCCAGCATATTTTCACTTGCCATGCATATTTGACAGTATCACCAAGGTCCTAATGATTACAGGCAACCACATAACATTATAAATACTGTATTTATTATTATTTTCTGTAAGACTCAACAGCTTCATATCCTGATATAATTTAACTTAAAATACAAATTGGCCCATAATAATAAACTATATAATTATGAATGAACAATAATTGACAATGCTGCTAAAAAAAGCTAGCATTATTAAAGCTCCATGCCGCCCATATGAAATGGATTAAAAACTGGCTAACTCATCAATCTTGTACTTGTACTTGTAAATGGAGAATTTTCATCCGACAAGTGGGGATCTGTTCCCAGGGATCTGTTCTTGGCCCAGTTTTGTTCAATAGCCTTGGCGATTGTTCAAAAGCGAATATAAAATCATTGCTTATAAAAATGTGCATATAATACAAATTCAGTAGTATATAATGATGGGGCAGAACAATTATTAGTGATTAGTCTGCGTCACTTGGTGAGGTGAGGCCATTTCAACAACATAGATTTAAATACAGCCAAATACAAGTACATCTAGGAGTAAAGAATGTAGGGCACAAAAGGTGGTTGACAGTGCCCAGGAATGCAGCAACACTGAAAATTACTTAGGGGGTCCTGATAGATAACCAGCTGAACATGAGCTCCCAGTGCCAAGTTAAATGCATAATGATAAAAGGGCAAATGAAATCCTTGGATGGATGATGAGAGGAATATCAACTGGGAACCAGGAGGCAGTTTTACTTCTTTATGTCATTAGTAAGACCATTACTAGAATTCTGTGTCCAATTCTAGTGTGCCCACTTCAAAAAGAATATTGACAAATTAGAAAGGGTCCAGAAAAGAGCTATGCAAATGATTTGAGATCTGAAAACCATGCCTTATAGTGAGATACTTAAGAAGCTCAATTTATTTAGTTTATCCAAGAGCAAGGCAGAAGTTACTTAATCATAGTTTACAACTACCTACTTTGGGGAAAGATTTCCCATAGTAGACAGTATGACATAGTGAAATGTGTCTGTATCAAATTGTGAACCCCATTTTGTATTGCAACCTCCATCTTGGTTTGTAACTTTCATTGTGACCTTCATTTTAGATTATAACATCCATTTATTGTTAGAGGCTTGACCCTTACTTGAATGTCTATGTCTGAGAAACCATCACAGAGCAATCGAGGACCACTGACTTTGATGGTCTTTCAAGTACTGGGCCATCATCATGGGAAAATGGACTCTCTACACAGAAACCTGACTGGAAGAAGAAAGACTATAATTTTCCATATGGAGCACATAGGCAAAAAGGGACAGACTGCATTTAAGGAGAGGTCATCCATGTCCTTATGCCAGTGTGCGGGGAGATTTTGATAGACCAGTAAAAGGGCCAGGGATCACTTGATAGTGTAATATTGATTATCAGACTTGTTGCTAACAGCATCCAAAATTGGTAGGCCTTTCTGCAGGCGTGTGCAGCCTTAGCAGGACCAAGCCAGAAGGGGAGAGGAGCCTTTTTCTCAACCTTATTGACTCTGCACCCACTGCCGAAGTCTCTGATGGACATGCTGGGATCTGTGTTTTAGGAGAAAAGCAATAAGCTTATCTATTCATGACTTCTGGGAGATGTCTGTCAGGACTTTAAGACATGCGGATTCTGCACAAACACATCTGCCAAATAACTGATCTGATAAAATCTCTTGATTAGCTTTTGAAAATCCTTGCCCAACAAGTTTTATTTTTGACACGTTATTGTCTACTAACAAGCATAAATGGGGGGAAGAGGTTTGGATTTTTCAGAGATCCCTTCTTGGCCACAGTTTTGGGTCCCCCAAAAGTAATTAGAAGACTTGCCGATCAGAAAGCCGCCACTGTACTGCTCGAGAGCCACACCAAACTTCAGTAATTATTGCAGGTTGGGATGTTTTACAAACCTGTTGTGGATGTGTGTAAGTGCTTGTAAAGTAAAGTAAAGTATAACTTTTAAGTGAGAGCACTCTTGTATTGTACTGTTTCTACCAGTCCATCTATCAGCTGGATGGCTGTGTCTCTATTTGATTTATTTCCTGACACCACCTCACACAGAGGAAAGTTACCAAGAACTTTGGGTTGATAGAACCACAGGTAATACCAGAAGACCAGGCTAGAGAGAGGAAGAAGGCAGGAGGGAAACTGCCTTGCCTGAAATGCTGATCAGACTCTCAGAAGAAGTGAGGTGAGACTAATGAGGATGTGTCTCAGTATGTTAATTTGCATAAATCTTTTACTCTCTATTACTTTCTTGAGCGTAAAAGTGAATGTGATTAAGAAATTCCTTTGCTAATCCTGTATTCCTTGCTTGCTTGACTTATTGTTCCTGAAGTAGTTAATTGAGAAACTGGGAGTGTCTGCAGTGAGGTGGACCTCTGAGATAGTGTATCTGAGCAATTAAGGGCTCAGATGGGTTGAGTCACTGGTTTCAGTGTTTAAAGCAGCTGGGCTCTGGAGACCCAACCATATCCCAAGGAAGAGCATCAGATGTGGAGTCTACACCTGACATCGTGCCTGAGAGACCCAGAGTTAGAAACTGAATAGTCACTACCCAGACCTGGGGGTCTTTGGAGCATGTGGAATCCAGTGTTCGGGTCCACTCACAACAGACTGGAGACCGTCCAGAGAGGGGGACTGGGACAGTTTGTAAGATACGGCTCTTTACTCTAAAAGAAAAAGGCATAACAAGATCCAGTCTCTGAAAGCTGAAGCTAGGCAAGTTCAAACTAGAAATAAGGCTAAATAAAGTAACTAACCATTAGAACAACTTACCTAGGGACACAGTAGGTTTGCTATACTTTACAGTCTTTAACTGAAGACTACATATCTTTCTGATATGCTATAGCTCAAACAGAAGTCATGGGCTTGATGCAGAAACTATTGGGTGAAGTTATAAGGTCCACACAAGCATAATGGACCTTTCTAATTTTAAAATATGCTTTCATTCATAGATTTTAAAGAACCATTTGAATTTTGAAGAATACTTGAATTCATCTCTGCCACTGCACTGGTATGAGGAACCCAAAATACAGTGCTGGATATATGTTTCCCCTGTCTCTTAGATTTATTACCTGGCATTTTTTGCAGCTTAAATTTCATCTGGCTATTTCCTGACAACATTTCTAGTCTCCCTAGGCCCTTTAGTATTATTTCGGAGTTCCCACAACATCTGCCAATTTAGGATTTTGTCCTACAAGTTCTTACACAAATCTAAATTTACATGTGCAAGGAGATTCATTGAACTCAGAGGAACTACTGACATGCATAAAAGTACTCATTTGCATAAAATTTTGCAAGACCAAAACTTTTATTTTATCTTCCGATTGACTCAATGCATTGTTTACTCCAACCTACAAGTCATTAATATTAAATCAAACTAAGTTTCTGTATCTCCTTTACGCCATCCTACACTGGCAGCTTCCCTTCAACATGATAAACATCGTTCTTTATTATCACCACTCTTCTCTGCCACTGGTTACTGGCATAACAACATGCTTACTCTTTAAGGCATACTCGCTACTCAATGGTTTAAATGCAGTTAGATAGTTATTTATACTTTGTAATTAAAAAAATACAACAACGAATGATTTTTGTAGGTGATGCTACAGAAATGGGGAGAGGTTACATCTGGGATCGGAGTTCAATTGACATTGCTTGGCCAAGTTTGTGTTGAGACGCTGCATCTGGTGAGTAATAGTGACTGGTTACCCAGACAGTAGGGCAGTGTCAAGATACCCAGCCTCTTCAAATTTGAATAGAACTGCCTAGAGTTTAGTGTCTTGAATTCACAGGAACCAAATATTTTGCTATACACAAGAAATTATAACTCCACTGTGGGTTCAAGCAAAAACTGAGGTGCCAATTCTGCACATTACACTGCAGAGATAGACCCCTGTATCCATGGAGATGGACTAAAGACAAAGAGGGTCAAGATTTCTGCCTGAATGGGTAATGGGGAAGCTCTTATTCAAATACAGGTATATGTCACAAGACCTCATATTAAAAGTGATTGGCAAAGTTTTAATTAACTTGTTAATCATGTTTGCCAAAGTTTGAAAGTTTCTTTTTAAGTACTTTTAAGAAAAGTTCAATTATTTTAAGACCAGTTTTTTCTCAGAACTTAACAACGACCTGATACACTGTATAGTAAACCACGAAAATGTTTAAAATGCAGTTACATGTTAATAAAACAACCTTCACTTAAACAAACCAACCAATCAAAACCAGTGATAGTTTCTAATGGACAGCAGTGTCCTTCCTCATCACATCATATACCAAGCACATAAAAGGAAATTAATGGTTAAGAACATCGTTATTCTGATCAATTATTAAGAAATGCATATTTTACCACAATAGCCTTAACACTTCCATTGATGGACTGTTGTGAGAAAAAGGGAAAACTGTTGTTATCTGGAGTTCAGAATATAAATATTTTCCATAGAGCATACATCGTTGGAAAAGTTTTATTAGTTAATAATTTATCAACTAAATTACATTTTGATAAAGTTTAATTGCTACTTCTTGAGACTAATGTATATTGGAAAGAGAGTATATCAGTATTGATTTATGCCTTAATTGTGTATCTATGTGCATTGGAGGCTGATCAACATGTATCACTTATGTGTAGTAACCACTTATGTTTCTTCATAAGGAGCTTGTATTGTGTGTATTTTGAGATTACAACTACTACTAAAAGAATATTAGTTTTACTGGGTTATAGTCAAGGTTTTTGTGTCAATTATATATGCATATATTTATACGTCTGTGTTTTTATATTTGGACAGCATAATATTTATGATTTTATTTATTACAAAACACAAGCATGTAAAAGTAAGTGACTGAAAGGTAAGTATATTGTTCCAACACAACCACCACACACCGCAGAAAAAAAGCACCACAACCTTATCTTCACCCCAGGAAAGGTACCAACTATGCAACACCCCTTTCTTCAAACCTGAGCAAGTGTAATTTCACAGAACTATGCAGAAAGGACAGTAGTGGAGGGAGGTCTGGTCTGGTCTATTTGGATATGTTTACACTGCAGTTAAACACCGGCTGCTGGAGTTGGGTAGGATTTGGGGATGCGGATGTTGGAAGACTGGTAACTGTAGGCAGAGTTAAGATTGCAGTACATGTGCATCTCTGTGTAGTGGGCTAAACTAAAGACTTTTCATTTCTTTGCTTTTAGGTTTTTCATTAAGTATTTTACTTATAGAGCAGCCTTTACTGACACCCAAGACAGTTGGGGTTGTGTACATTTGCACATAAGAGCATACATATACAACAGAGAATATCCAATTTAGGTCCTTTGAAGTGTTTTTAAGTGTGAAAGGTGGGGAACTTTTTTCAGAGTTTGGGGATTTCCCATCCTGGGCATTTTTTCGAAAACACCTGCACTTTGGGGTATTCTGATCTATTTTGAAGGCAAATGTTGCTTTTTAGAACGTATTTTTTTACATGAGCTTCAAGGAAAAGCCATCTTTGACAGAGATCAGAACAGAATGCAGAGAAGCAGAAAATTCCCTCCAAACTTCCTTTCAACTTAGTGGCAGAATGTTAAGAAGGGGCTGTAGAAAGTCCCAGAGAGCTCCCTGCTGAACATCAGCGAGCTGTAGCAAACTACACATCAGAGATTCAGTCTCTGGAAAACATATCCATTTGTGGTCACTTGGAAAAGCTCTCAACAAACATTACCAATTAGTCTCTGAATGAAAAGCAAGCCTGAAAACAGATGATATGGGTACATAAATATTTATATTGAAGCTTCCATTTTCTCTGAGAAGAGATTGTGAAGCCCAGAAGAAAATAATTCATCCCGATGCATTTCTTCCTCTCATTGAAGGGTTCTTCTTTAACTTATTTACATATATATAATTAAAAATCCATACCTATTCCTCTAAAACAATCACATTTTATTTTTAATAAGTGAAAAATGAAATGTCATCAGCAATCATTTTTAGATAACTCTTCTGGTCTTTGAACTGATAAATGAGCATACATATTCTTTTCTCTCAAACCACCTGATAATTTCCTTCATACCTGAGGTGCAATATATTCATTAAGAAGCATTCATAAGATGCACAGCTGTGTTGGTATCATTTCCATCAACATCTTTGAAAAATGTTATCTTAATCTGCCAAGCTTTTAAAAAGAAACAGACGCTAGTACATGTCTAAGAAAAGGATAATCAGTGATGTTTCTAACTGGGATCACACAGCAGTCCTCTGAAGATGAGAGATAAGCTAAGATTTGCATACTTCACACAGATTGATAAATAATAGTTCGTCATGGGGGGGGTCTAACTTTTAATGGATGTATTTAAACATATGCTAATGGATTTCTTACCATCCTAGCTACTACACATCTGCTACATTATCTATGAATGATAATGTGGTGCATATAGTTAAAAATATAGGCACACTGGGCAATATACTATTGCACTTTTATAGCTACTTAATGTCTTTTATGAAAGTATAAGTAGGGAATGATGTATGTTACCTCTGAATTATTAAAGGAGTTGAAGGATGTACTGATTTTGTTTTCTTTTTGTTACATCTTTTATGGACATTTATCAATGGCATACTACATAGTAGAAAAGAATGTCTTCTACAGCACCTTTATGATAGGTCTTGTAAATCCTTCTTGAAGTATAAAGCACCTCAAAACCTACCCAGCTGATCCCCATGTGCACAACGTACCTCATCCTGATCTCACTGGAGACAAAGGCAAAACTCCCATTGACTTCAATTGTGGAAGATCAGGACCTATGTCCAAAAGCCACCCATAGAGTACCAGACTTTGGTGGAAAACTAAAATACAATAAGCAATTGCTATTTTTTGGTACAAATATCTTGGTTTATTTCTTTTTCAAATAAATGATCAGACAAAGTCATTTTGCCAGATTATTTGTATTATTTATTTACATCAGAGTTCTTTTCAACTGTAGGAACAGCAACTTGCCAGACAACAAAGATTTCTTTTTCACACACTAACCCAAACCAATAAATTCATAAAACTAATCGCCCTACCATGAAACTCTGATAATTTGCAGCCTGAATGGAACAAGTCTTATTGTTGAATATTAAAGTCCTCTTGGGAAATAGATACTTACAAATATGTATGAGCTCTGATAGATTCCTAACTGTACTGTCTTCCACAGCCTCCTATACAGTGAATATCGAGTGACAAAAAATGCATTATTTTAAAGGAAGTGTAAGTTAAAGAACACTTAGGACAGCTAAACCGAAGCAGTTGCTCCACGAACGCTTCTTACTCAATGACAAATATATCAAAGTAAAGTTTTACTTTCTCAATATCGGATTCACTAGAGGAGGCTGCAGAGAGTCGTTTGCAGAAGAGCCACGATTCATGTTAAGGTTCGTTAACAACGGGGCGCTCCCCTTCCTCGAGAAGAAAATTCTCTCAGGCACACTCAGTAGATTGCTAGATCAGCGGGCAGGTGGAAGTGCTGCAAGTCAAAGCTGAAAGTGATCTGCCAACAGATGTAAAGGAGGAGTTGGGGGGGAGGGCAGGAGAGACCTGCCCGTGAGCTCCGTATTACAACGGGCTGCTATGCAACGTCCCCGGCCCCAAGCGATCAATAAAAGCGGCGGGAGAGGCTAGCAAGCAGCCACTTGTACTCACCAGTTCCCCAAACGCACGGCCAGTAACAGGAGCAGAAGCCTCGCCCTGAGGCAGGGACTGCCCAGGGGCAAGGGGAAGGAGGGACGGCTGCCCGCATCCATCGCTCTCCGTCGCTGCTCTCCGGCTGTGTGCCAGGGGACTCTCCCGGAGTTACCGTGCAATCGCAGCGTCCCCGGCGCGGAGGGTGAAGGGGGAGCAGCCCCCCCGTCCCCAGCCAGGTAGCACTGCACTCCAGAAGCAGCCCGCCACTGGGCCAATGAGCTCATCAGGTTGCCTCATAAATTAGCTGTCGAAGGGCCCGGCCAATCGCTCCCTGGCGGAGGTGGAGCCTCCGCGCGAGGGGAAAGGAGCGGGCGGCAAGGCCGGCGGCGCGTTAGGCGCCGGGACAGCCCTGCCGGCTCCAGCAGGGCCGGGACCTCCCGGGGAGCGGGTCCCGCCCCCAGCGCCGGCAACGCGCCTCAAGACCAAGCAAGCCCGAGGCTTGCGGGGCTCCGCGGCAGGGCGCCGGGGCCTGCCCCGACTGAGCGCCCCCCAAGGCAGCCCCGCCCCGCCCCGCCGGGAGAGCCGCACCTGCGGCCCGCTGCCGCCAAGCGCCCTGCAGCCTCCCGCCGGGCAGGCGCCTGGCGACGCCGAAGGGCTCTCCCGCTTCCCGGGCCCGCGGGGCTAGAGGAGGCGCCCGGGGCTCGCGCCGGGCGGCTGCTCTGGGAAGGGCGCGGGCACCGCCGCAGGAGCAGGGCGCGCGGGCTGTGCGCGGGGCGGGGCGGCGAGGGACAGGTTCCACGGGCTGCCCCACCCCACGCGCCCACCTGCCGCTCCTCCCCCTGCCCCGCGGCCGGGCGCGTGCCCCGCGTTCGACAGGTGCGTGAATGTCCCGGCCCAGGCTGTCCTTTCCGCCCCCGCCACCACGTGGGCGAGGAACTGGCGAGCCCGGCCCGCGCTCCATCGCCCTTAATCGCGGCTGCAAACGTCTCCCTTCCCCATCAGTTAATCTCTCCTGCCGCTGATTTTGCTTAGAGCTGTATTACGGGGAGGGGGAAGCCGGGGCAAGTTGCTGAAAAGAGGGGAGTGCCGGCTTCTCCCCACTCTGCCATGGGCTTTTTTAGGCATCACCCTCTCTTTGCCTCATTTCTCCCCCCCCTTGAAAACGGGAGACCATATTATTTACCTGGCAGGAATGGTGTGGGGCTTAACTGATTCATCTCTGTACAGTGCTTTGGGCTGGAAAGTATTAAAGGATTCGGGGCTGCCTATCCTAAGAGAGTCACTGTAAAAACTAAATTGTATGGGGATTTTCAGTGTGTTGACTACAGGAAAAGGAAAATGTAAGGCAGTGGTGGTCGTGGTTGCTTGTTTAACAGAGTGTGTGATTAAACAGAGACTACAGAGATTAAGGCCCATGCCTGCAAAGATTTATGCAGTGTGTAAAGTGAAGCCTGTGATTAATCTACACAACTTTAATGAAGTGTGTAAACTTTTGCAGGGAAGAAGTCTAAATAAATTATGGAACGTAGCACGTTTCACTGTGTTGTCAGGTGTGCTTTATTATTGTTTCCTTGCATTGTTGTCATGCCCAGAGAATCCCATCAAGATTAGTTTTTCATCCTACAGCTATATAATAGATAGAGCTCACATTTTAAACAACTTTGAAGTCAGTGTAGTTGCAGCAGCTTCCAGGTCAATATGGGGTTCTTTTTGCATGACCTAATCGATGAATTAGCACCAGCAGGCAGAGTGACTCCAGGGAATGATGACACTGACACAAATTCAATAACTACAGAACTCATATTTGTTACTGAAAGTGGATACAGAGTCAGCTCCCCTACTGCTGCTGCTTATGTTGACTCCAAAGGCAGTTTTGCTTTTGCCCTATACAGGATGTTTACCACACCCACCTTCATTTCTGCTCTGGGTTTGTCTATGCATGGTGGACACATGCACACACAGTTGTCCAAGGGGCCTAAAATCAGTCATTTCACTAAGACCATTAAGGCTCTAGCTATTCCATAAAATGTTATCCTACACATATGCTGTCATAATAGGAAATGGAAACACATGGAGAAAATTGTGTGAAGTGTAAATAAATGTACATGAGAACCCAGGCCTGGACCCCACATTTCTTTCATATGAAGAGACTACTGTACCTACACAGAGGACCGTGGACTTCTCTACAGCTCCCTGAGGCATAGCAGTCTGTGCACACAAGAAATTTCAGGATTAAGCAAAGATTAGGACTATACTAGTGTATACGAGCAATAAACAACTGAAGTTGAGAGTAAAATTTAGTTAACACACGTTTCATTTTCACCTGATTTGTAATTTTAAAATAAGGGAAAAAAATCAGCACATACACACAAAAATTTGAATCTCAAACCAATGAGCTCATGCCAAAAAGACAAGCAACCAAAGTAGATATGTGCTCTGTCTGCCATGGTGATAAATTTAGGCCAAGGTAGTCCCAAACCTTAGCCTTTCCTCCTCCTACTTTCATTCAAAAAGTAGAAATTCATCCTTCATGGAGCCACCACAAAGAAGGACAATCTGTGATACTTTAAATGAAAAATAGAAGATTAAGAGGGCAAAGAGATTTTGAAGAGCAAATGCCTAAAGACATACAAGAAAAATCCTAAGAATTTACTGAAGTTTAGCAGACGCAGGAATCCTGAGAGATGGACTGAAAGTGTGTTGGAGTACCAGTAAGCAAAAGCATAGAGAAGAATAAGGAAGTAAGAGAGGCTGTTGGGAAAATATTTATTCCAGACCTAAAAAAGATGTTTTAGTGGTGATCCTTAGAAGTTTAGACCAAATAGCATTGCTTCAGAAACAGGGAAAATAGAATTATAAAACTCCTAGATGAAAGGTGTGATGGTGATGAAGAGCATGGCTTCTAATCTATTAGAATTTTTCAGTCATATCAGTGAAGTAACAGATAATTGTGACTTTCAAGAAGCCTTTCAAAAAATTCATCACAAAACGCTATTAAGGAAACTACAGTCACAGGATGAAAGGCAACGTATTGTCATGAATTAGAAAGTGGCTAAAACAGGTCAAGGATAGGAATAAATGGTCAAACATCAGGATGGGTGTCAGTTAATCTCTTGTTGGCTCTGAAAACTGGGATTGACAGTGAGGTGGCAAAATTTGCAGGAGATACCAAGTTATATAGATTAGTCAAAACTGGGGGAAAAGTGAGGAATTTCAGAGAGGGCTAATAAAATTAGGTAAATGGGTATCCCAATGGTAGGTGAAGTTCCATGTTGGCAAATGCAAGATGCCAAATGCCTTTTACTAAAACCAAAACAGAAAATTAAATTCAAAATATTATGGGGAAGTTGGCAACTCCAAGCAAAAGCCCACGGAGGTTGAGAGGAAACTTGGTTCACACCAGATAATTCTGTTGCTGGGAGAAGTTTACATCCTCATCCCACAGAATGGGCTGGGGTTTTGATCTCCCAAAAATCAGGTTCCCCAAGATCTAGAGTTCAGAGCCACCAACCTGAAGGCATAATTCCTCTGCAGTGCAGCCTGATCTTTCCAGCATAACAGCATTGCTCCATAAACCCTTGCTCCTGAAACCTGTTTAGGGTCTTCAACGTCAGAAGGAAATAAATAATAATTCACATTAATTTACAAAGTGGCTTCCAGGGGAATGGTGCTATGGACACTGCCTCCACTCCTCCTAGTTTAGATAATTATTTCTCCTTCTCTTTCATGTCACCCTTACGTCTGCCATCTGATACTCCATTTGATTCCAAATTGCATCCTAGCTACTCTTAAAAAGATAGTCTCTTAAGTGCTTTTAAAAATAATCAGGTATCAGGGAGGGTTGTTTTTTCATTTCCCATATATGCACGCACTACACTCTCCATGATATTGTTTCTGTTATTTAACTTTTTAAGTGTTACTATAGTCATACTGTTGGTAATCATTTTAATGAGTAACATACATGAGTGAGGCAGTTAATGTATCTGGGATGGAATCTTAATTAAAATGGTATTTAGTAAAGTTTTATATAAATTATTTTTTGTTAAAATGGTGACTTATAGATTCAGACTCATAGACTATAAGGTCAGAAGGGACCATCATGATCATCTAGTCTGACCTTCTGCATAATGCAGGCCACAGAACTTCACCCATCCACTCCTGTAATAGACCTAAGACAGAGTTACTGATGTCCTCAGATAAGAATTTAAACACTTCAAGGTACAGAGAATCCACCAGCAAGTGAGCCATGCCCCATGCTACAGAGGAAGGTGAAAAAAACCCAGGGCCTATGCCAATCTGTCCTGGGGGAAAATTCCTTCCCGAGCCCAAATATGACGATCAGTTAAACCCTACGCATGTGGGCAAGACTCACCAGCCACACACACAGAAAGAATTCTCTGTAGTAACCTAGAACCCACCCCATCTAACATCCCTTCACAGGCCATGAAGCATATGTACCACTAGTAATCTAAGATCAGTCAATTGCCAAATTAGGCTGGCCCATCATACCATCCCCTTCATAAGCTTATCAAGTTCAGTCTTGAAGCCAGCTAGGTTTCTTATCCCTACTGCTCCCACTGGAAGGCTGTTCCAGAACTTCACTCCCCGATGGTTAGAAACCTTTGTCTAATTTCAAGTCTAAACTTCCTGATGGCCAGTTTATATCCACTTGTTCTTGTGTATACATTGGTGCTGAACTTAAATAACTCCTATCCCTCCTTGGTATTTACCCTTCTGATGTATTTATAGAGAGCAATCATATCTCCACTCAGCTTTCTTTTGGTTTGGCTAAACAAGCGAAGCTCTTAGTTTCCTCTCAGAAGGCAAGTTTTCCATTCCCCGGATCATCCTAGTAGCCCTTCTCTGCACCTATTCCAGTTTGAATTAATCTTTCTTAAACATGGGAGACCAGAACTGCACCCAGTATTCCAGATGAGGTCTGACCATTTGGCTGAATGTAATTGTTTCATATTTTATGAATGCTGCATTGAAGTGATGTAGTTTTTACAATATATCATGTTCCCTTTATACCAAAATTCTTCCCACCTCATCTTTACAATTATACTTCAAAAGACCAGTGCCATATTTTAATAAGAAAGGCCAATATTCTTCAAATATTTTGTACAGCTGTTAGGGACCACTACAGTGCATTACATCTTTAAGTTTTCATATACAGCAAATATTCACATAGGTTTGAATATGAATTTATTGCATATTTAATGCCACTTTACAGGATCTATTAAACAGCTTATTTTATTTGTGGGCCACATTTTCAAAAGATGTGCTACTGCATGCCCAATTTATGAGCACAATACCCAATGTACATGTGTGTAAGTCAGGTTCTGGCACACACATTTTGCCAGCTAACTTGCTAGGTATATGAAATACTTGCTTTGTGTGTTCACACTGGAAATGTGTGTGTGTAAGTTAACATAAACGTGTCTACAGAATGGCACATGCTTAACTTTTGAAAATATGGCTCTAACAATTATCAAACATGAATTCCCTCTTAGATGCATCACCATGTTCAATAGTCCCCTTCCCCATGCCCATTCTGAAAATGGAAATTGATCAGAGAGGCCTTTGGGCCTGCATCTAGCGCCTGCGTATTGCACTATGCACCTGCTGCCATTGTGCTAGTTCATACTGAAAATACTCTTGTTTGCAGAGCTGAAATTTAATAGGAATATTCATAGGCCAAATAATGACAGCAGCGCCTCCTGTGCATTGAAAAATGTCACCGGTGCCTCAGCAGTGCCTCCTGGTTCTGGAAAACATTGTGCATCTGACATGTTTATCTGGGGCATAACTGACCTTCTGAAAATGCCAGGCACCTTGACTGTGAGCAATGTGCTGCTTTAGGTGCATAGATAGCTTTGAAAATTTAGCACTACTAGGTTAAAGTCTCACTACTGGGGCCAGTTTTTATTTAGTGGCTTTGAAAGCCATTGGCAGTCCCTGCTCCACATCCCCTCTTCAATGCTGCAGTATCAAGATAAGGAACACATAGCTTGGTTAGAGCTGGGACAGGTTAGGGAGGTAGCAGAGAGAGATCAGGAATCAGCCAGAGAGCAAGGAGTCATGTTCAAGAATTTAGTGATGCAGCAGCTGACAGAAAGGGAAGACATGTATAGGTGTGTCATGCACAATCTAGGAGGCAACACTCAGACCCTCTCTCACTCACATGCATCAGCCTCCTCCAAATTTTCTTGGCTTTGGCAAGCAGGTTTGTATCGGGACTCAGCTCAACTGGGTCTCCATCATTCTTCCCTAGGACAAAGGAATCGGTGTCTCTCAGAGTCACCCCTTCCCTCAGGATCTTGAGACCAGGATCCTTTCAGTGGGCCATTACCCAAACCACAGGTGTCAGTCAGTTCTCCCACTCCAGCTCTGTGGCTTGCTTGGGGGCTCTCCCAAGCCACACTTTGGACTTTATGGATTTCCTCATCAACAGAGACTCATGAGACTTCTGTGAAATCACTAGCTTCCCGGCAGCATTTGGGGCAATGTATGGGATGCACATTAATCTTAGGATCCCAAGCTGACAGGCTTCTACAGAAACAGAAGAAGGACCTGTTCAATCATCATGATGGCTGTGTGCAGTGCTTACCTGGTATTTATGGACGTGCTGACCAGCTACCCAGGCTGTTTCCACAACATCGATAACTGGTCTAGAGCAGGGCTGTCTTTAATAGAGAATTTGTGCAGGGCTGGTTGTTAGGTAAGAAGTGATACAGGGGGCCATCTTCTGCCTTCCCACCACCTGCCACTGGACCCCTAACCCACTAAAAGCACCTCCCGTTCCACCCCTAGCCCCAATTCTCACACAGTCCATTTCACATGCTAAAACATGGGCTTCAGTATCCTGACAGCTGATGTCACATGATTTCTTACTCTCACACGAGACAGAGAATACCTGCTCCGACCCCAACTCCTGATTCCCATTATTTGTCCTCTCTGTTTGTGAAAGATGATTTATCCATGACCACAAATCAAAACTGGTCACCAAGAGAGCCTTTGATATCCTAATGATGTGTTTCAGTTCCCTCCTTCCACATGTGGGACAGCACAGTATTGAGCCAGTGGTTTGGGGAGCTATTTCTTGCAGCTTGCATATCCCACAACACAGCCACACAATGGGAATGCCTTTGACTTCAGGGTCAAATAGAGACAGTATGAAGGAAAGTGATGGTGATGAACTCTCAAGGCAGCCCCCAGGAAAAGATGGTCCAGAAGTCTATCTAAAGTAACACTGAAACAAGTTGCAAGGGCCACATTGCTGCAAGAGGCATTGAGAACTACTCCTAGCTCCAGAAAAGAAAAGAAAAAAAAATAAAACTACAAACCTCATAGGACCACTAATTGCCAAATTAAGTGCTCTTTATGTGCATTTAGCTCATTCAAGTGTATGTGGGCCACTGCCCTGGAATCAGTGATGCATCTCAACACATTAGAGACTGCAATTGTATGCACCATCCTATGTTATTTCCCATGAGTCATATTCATCGAGGCATAGATTCACGACCAGAAGGACTCACTATGATTAAGCTAGTCTGACCTCCTGTATAATGTAAGTGGTAGAATTTTCCCACAATAATTCATAGAGCGTATGTTTTAGGAAAAAATCCAGACCTCATTTAAAAATTGTCAGTGATGGAGAATCCACCACAGTCCTTGGTAAGTTATTCCAATAGTTAATTACTCTCACTGTTAAAAATGTACACTGCATTTCTAGTCTGAATTTCTCTGTTTCAGCTTCCAGCCACTGGTTCATATTATACCTTTCTCTTCAAGACTGAACAGCCAATTATTAAATATCTGTTCCCCATGTAGGTACTTATAGCCTGTAAGCCTTATAGCCTCAAGATTCTCTTTGTTAAACTAACTACATTGCAGTCATTGAATATGTCCCTATAAAGGCATGTGTTTTAATCGTTTAATCATTCTCATGGTTCTTCTTTGAATCCTCTCCAATTTATCAACATCCTCGAATTGTGGACACTAGAACTGGACACAGTATCCAACATAATTCACACTAGTGAATAATACAGAGGTAAATAGCCTCTCTATTCCAACTAGAGATTCCCCTGTTTATGCATCCCAGGATTGCATTAGTTTTTTTGGCCACAGCATTACACTGGGAGTTCATGTTCAGCTGATTCTCCACCACAACCCTCAAATCTTTTTCAAAGTCACTGCTTCCCTAGATAGAGTCCCCCATCCTGTAAGTATGACCTACATTCTTTGTTCCTAGGTAATATATTTACACTTAGACATATTAAAATATATATTATTTGCTTGTGCCTATCTTACCAAGCGATCCAGATTGCTATGCATTATTAACCTATCCTTTTCATTATTTACTCCCCCAATTTTAGGGCTATCTGCAAACTTTATCAGTGATGATTTTATGTTTTCTCCTAGGTCATTGATAAAAATGTTAAATAGCATTGGGCCAAAACCAGACAGAAATACCACTAGAGACACCACTAGAAATACACACTTTTGATGGTTCTCTGTTCACAGTTACATTGAGACCTATCAATTAGTCAGCTTTTAATCCATTTAATGTATGCAAAGTTAATTTTATATCTTTCTCATTTTTAAATTAAAGTGTCATGCACGATCAAGTCAAATGCCTTACAAAAGTCTATTATATCAACAATACAACATTTATCAAACAATCTTGTAATCCTATATAAAAAACTATATGAAGTTCACTGTAGACAGGAGTTCATTGTATTAAAAATGAAAACATTTGTGTATTATTGTGGGATTGTAAGTAACAACTCTGGGGAGGAGACATTACTAGTGTAAAGTTTCAAAGGACTATTTTAAAACACTGGGCCAGATAAGAAGGACCTTTTGGGATGAAAAAAGTTAAGTGAGTTTGATAGGAAATATCTGGGGGGAGGGAATGCAAATTCCCCACCTCCAGAACCTTTTGGCAAAACCCATCGTCTGGTTAGGGATGTGAACAGATAAGGATCAAAGATCCACACCGTACAAAGGAGAAAAATCAGATTCATGGGGGTGCTTGTGCTGAGCCAAAGCTGCTGTGATCCTGTAACCACAGGAAAACCCCTTGGTGGGGTTTGGATGACTGACCACCTGCCAGAGTCCTTGTCAGAAGTGAAGTGATCTCTGATAAAAGAACCTACACCTCCTAATAAGTTTATTGTTTTTAATAGGTTTCTTTATAATGCTTTCACCTTAAGAATAAATGTGCTTGCTTAGACAGAGCTGGGTGATAACTTAACTGTGGCAATTACAACACTTCATAGCCTCTAAGAAAGGAAGGCAAAGCAGGGCTTCTTAGGCAGTCTGATTTGGTGGGGAATTCTCAATGTGCAGTCTGGAAATATCCTGTTCAGGAGGAGGAGAGACGTGGATCTCTGCTCAAGTGTGGTGACAGCTAGAGAGGCAGAAGCCTGAGAGTAGATGCCCTTGTTGGACCGTAGAGGGAGAATACAGATGCAGTTGCCCTGAATAGTGAAACTGCCCTCAGAGGATCAAGCTGCTGGTCTCCAAGGAGCCTTTACACCTGAGAATTAAGAGGATGGATTTAGACTACATATGGTCAAAGTATGTCAGTTTCTCCCACACCCAGTTCTTTTGTCTGCTCTGCCCACACTTGCGAAATACTGGTCAGCCTTAACTGAAAGGGAAAGACTGACTCACCATTTCTGTGTGTCTGGACATTGTGTCTGCTATTTGGGACCGGGGTGCAGAGTGCATCCAACCCCGTGGCCTGGGGGAAATCAGTGGTAAAGATTATTTTCACAGGGAAGTTGTTCAACAAGCATTTTTTGCCCCAATGTTTAATCTAAGGAGACTAACCTAGTGCATGTCACAGCTGCAATATTTGTAGATGATGCCAAGCTGTAAGAAAATTGTTTGAGATGGACTCAGGTGTATAAGGCAGTTTTGTTTCCCTTTGCTTCTTCCCCCGCCTTTTGGAGCTGAGTCACGGGGCAGTTAGCTACTCACTACTCATGTCTGTGTCTTTTGAGTGGTATGTACTTGGCACACAACTACCCCTATTCATAACATATGGCAGAGGGGTGTAGGGACACAGAGTCAGCTATGACAATGCCATGAGGCCCTAGGGATATGCACCTGAGTGTGCTGAACACAGCAAGGATGAGCACCTTTGAATCTAGGCATTTTTTCCTTCTTGGGGCCCTTCGATATCCTACCTCCTCATAGGCCTTCTCCCACAGCTAGGGTGACCAGATAGCAAGTGTGAAAAATAGGACAGAGGTGTGTGGGGTGGGAGGTCAGGAAAGAGGGGTAATAGGCACCTATATAAAACAAAGCCCCAAATATCAGGACTGACCCTATAAAATCAGGACATCTGATCACCCTGCCCACAGCCCCTTTCTTGGAATAGACACTTTTCCTCTGCGGGTCTCTTTAAGCTTCACCTCATGGAAGTCTGTTCTTCTACTGAGCCACAGGCTTGCCTTTATATAACCTTGCAGTCATGCACTACCTCTTGTTTACCTGATCTCTGGGCTTTCTTGGAGAATTACACTGTTCAGATTTCCTCTCCTTAAATAGCCATATACCAGTAAAAGGATGGCTTGTGGTGCCTGCTCTTAAAGTGGCTAGCACATGCTTTCACTGGTACCTATTCTTTATATTTCAGTTAGGGAGGATATATCTTTTGGCCCACGGGGTCCTTCAGAGTGGCCCACGGCTCCCCTCCTGCTAGCTGTAGAAGAGAGCCGCTGCCTAAGTACCCAAGCGGAGCGCGTTGCTGGTACAGGCTCCTTGCTGCAGCCAAACGGACGGGAGAACAGTGCTCCCCTCCCTTGGCTGTAGCAGGGAACATGGCAAAGTGCTCCACTGGCGTTCCCCTAGGCTCTGAGTTTCCTGGCTGCAGAAGGGAGCCACTGCCTAGGGACCCAGGTAGAGTGCAGCAGGGGGAATGGGAGATCCTCCTCACTGAACTCCTTACCTCTGGTTGCAGTGGGAGGGGAGAAGAACTGCTATGGGACACTGGCGGTCCTTCAGGGTTGTAAAAAAGATATTTGTGGCCCTTGAGCCAAAAAGGTTGGGAACCAGTCTGTATTTAACCAGTCTAAATACAAATTCTCTAATATCAGTCAAATATCTACATTATTAGTAAGTATAATTTACAGTGAAAGAGGCATATGTCAGTAATATGGATATGATTAACCACTGCCTTACATCATGTGAAGGCATTTACACTTACACAAAGTGGGTTTAAAACACTGCCAGGTCAGGATGGTTGCATTTTACTTCCCCGTTTGTACAAGTGTAAAAGGCTATACCAGGCATCAAGGAATTGAATATCAGATTGTATAGAGTTAGTTTAATATATTTAGTAGGCCTGGCTGAACAATAGAGTTTTTCAGTTCAATCAGAAAAAAGTATTCAGTTCATTTCTGATTTTTATGTTTTGAATTTGTCTTCAAGTTGGAGAAGTCTCTTTCTGGTCATACAAGTCTATTTCAGGTCCCTCCTCAGAATCAGCCCAAGAGAAGATTTGAATTCATCTCTACCTCCTTGGGGAGTACTTTAATCATCAGGCTATAAAGTCATTCTCATGCTCTCTCTCTTTGGCCCAATGCATTTATACCAAGTGAAACAATTTCAACAGGAAAGGCTGAGCACAACACCCCTCAGAATAGCCTCGTGATTACGATACTTTGGAGTCACAATATGCAAGTTTAAGTCCCTGCTCCTGAGTGGGGATACAAACCTAGCTCTCCCAGCTCCCAGGCAAGTTTCTAACAGCTAAACTAAGACCTACACATGGTTTCCTGAAGCTGGCCCTAAACATTTTTTTCCCCCAATCAAACCTAAATTGGGTCAAATCTACAAATAGTTTCTGGTCAATTCAAAACTGCATTTTTCAGCAAATAGCCTAAAAATTAGTGGCCATCTGTGAAAAGTTTGCTTTAAGTGATTTGCCCAGCATCACATAGGAACTCTGTGGCTGAGACAGGGCTAGAATTCAAATCTCCAGGGCACTACACTGTTGAAAAAACAGCATACGATATGCAATTAAAGTCCATAGGCAGCGGGTATAATAGGCTATGGGATGCTAAGCCTCCACAACTAGCTGCTGCTGGAAGCTCCTCTGCCTCACCCTGCGCCACATGCTGTCGGAAGAGGAGTCGGCCCAGAATGCCCCTGGTGGCTACTTCTACACATGGCACTCCTAGCCCATTATGGGCCTGGAGCCACAGCTGCCACCCTCCAGCACCATAGGGAATGCAGTGCAGGGAGTGGCATGGGCTGAGCACAGGCTGCATTTCCGGAAAGGAAAGGAGCCTGCCCTCCTTGCCTGGTAGTTCAAAGCCCAGCTGATGTGGAGGGGTCCAGCAGAGTTACCTTTTCTCTCTTTATAAATTGTCCATGAACAGTTCATAAAATTCTCAAGTGAGTTCATGATGTGGAATTGCACATTTCTTCAGCAAATAATTATTGGTCTGCAGATCATTTGCATACAGTTTATGGAAAATCTTTGCAATTTGTGCTGTGTTAGTCTCATAAGTTGGGTGATATGGAGTGGATAACTTAGATAACCTATGAAAACAACACAAATTGTTAATTTTAAGATCAGCACACACTTAAAAAGTCACTTTCCAGATAAGATTAATACAACTATTAGAATATTTTTAGCAGTGTCATACATCATAAGAATAAATGCATTACTTCTTAACATACACACAGATCAATGCACATACATAATGACTGTTATGGGCTAGATAAATGCTCAATTTCAGTTGGGTTTTTATATAGCTAGTTAACTTGTGCTTGGCAATTGATCTGCAACCATCTTCCCAAAGACCTAAGAAGAAAACAAACAAGATTTGATAAAAGATATGCTTAATTTGCCAAGGAAAGCCTGGTGGTTTTCCTTTAAAACCACTCTCACGTAGCTGTCTTCAAACATGAAGAAAACCAGCTTTGCAAAGAAGACAAATAATATTAGTGTAGTAATGACTGAAGTAAGAGTCCTTAAGAATTCTGTCTACAGCCTAGGAAATCAGGGTTCAATTGGGGCAAAGTTATGGGTGAAGCTTCATGAAAACACACAGCACTTCTAATAGCTATTATATTGAAAATCAAGAGCAATAACCTCTAATGTAGCATTAGCAAGACTGCTGAAACGTAAGATACTGTGAATATCACCAATTTTGTCAAAAAGATAATTTAAGGAGATGCTCTCAAGACAAAGGACAAATAACTGCTGGGGAATCAAGGCATAAAATAGAATAGCTGGTTTGTTAGATCCAAATGAGATGAGATAATGATAATGAAATCTGGCCTTCTTGAGAGAATACTGTAAACTCTCAGGCTATTCTTCCAGATAGATGAAGAATAGTTGCACTTCTATATCGCTCCAGCCTACGCACAGCCACTACTTTCAGCATGCTGGAATGATGAATTTTCTCCATGCATAGATGCCAGACCTCTGAAGCCACCGATTAAAGAAAAAGTGCATAAGAGACAGTGTGCCTGGTGATGAGTTGAAGTGAACTAAGACTTATGCTATGTCTACCCTTGGAGCTTTGAGTGTGATTTCCAGCTCTTATAGACATGCTAGCACTAACTGTCATCAAGCAAATGTGCTAAAAATAGTAGTGTGGCGGCAGTAGCATAGGCAATGTTAAGCAGTAGCATGGGCTAACCATCCAGAGTACAAACCACCCCCTACCCGATGGGTACGAGAATACTCAGGGCAGCTAGCCCATATCACTGCTCATTGCTGCCCTCACTACCACGGCTACACTACTATTTTTAGCATGCTAGCTCGATAGCTAACTTGAGTGTGTATCTGTGTGAGCTGGGAATCAGACCTCTAACTTCAAGTGTAGACATAGCCTTAGGGTCTTCTGTTCCTAGCTTTAAGAAGCTACAAAACTAATAGTGCTTGAAAGCCCAAAATGTTTTTATTTGTTTTGCCTTGCGAGTATATATATATTTTTTAAATTCAAAACAACTGGAATTGTGATGATGAATTAGAAAGGAGGGGAATATAAATTACAACTAGCTTTTAAAAGGTGAACAATATTACTATATTCCGATGCAATGAAATGGGGGGGGGAATAAGGAACATTCCTAAACTTTAATTTTTGTATTCTTTTCAGGCCTTAAACATCATTCTTCCTTAGCATTCCTTAAAACAGCCATGTATGAGAAGTCAACAAATGTCTTAATGGTTAACGGTTTAGTAAACGGAGCTATATTTCCTTTCCAAAATCCAAACATGATATATAATGAAATACTGCTTTTTTCTGTAATTAAACTTTAAAGCTACACTAGCTTTCCATGTTAAGCTGGGTTTTGACCTATCCCCTCTAACTTAACAACCAAAGCCATCTGAAATTTTTCATATGTGATCATATGTCAGAATAGATTTGAGTCTCATTATACAAGGCAAATCAAAGATATGAACATTTAATAAAAGATTATTTTTTTCCACTACCAAAAAAAATTTTCCAACTTTTTTGCAGCTCACTGTATCTCAAAATTTACCCTAGAAACTCAGTGGACTGGATATCTATCTTCCATAGAAAAACTCACCAAAGTTTGCTCTGGGGAAGGAAATTTCTGAGAGGACTGGTGCAGAGTTCTGATAATTCAATGAGGACATGAGAAAACTGCTGATTGTAACTCCTGTGGTTTAGACCATGGGGTCAGCCTGAAATCCATGGAGATCCTGGGGTATCTGTCAGATACCAGGGACATAGCTGTAGAACCAGCTGTCTGCAGCTGCTTTAGCTTTTGGTACTGCCTCTGAACCACCCCCCTATTGGCAATACATCCCCATGTCTAAATAAATATAAATGCAGTTCAGGGTACTCAAACAATACTAACTGCCCCCCAAGTATAGTCAAATGCCACTCAAACACTATACACACAATATGCAACAACCCACTGTCCATTTTCAAGAGTGAAACAGAAATCTAGCATGCTATAATTAATTTCATACCAGCACCAAAGAAATAGGCAAAGATCTTCCAAATGGAAGACAGGCCTGCTATAAGCAGACACTTTAAATACCTTTTCAACCCTTTAGAAACAACACTTGTTTGAGTACCGGTGGATGCAGTTAATTTTATATATAAAAGGTATAGTTTTCTGGATTTGCTACATACATCATGCAAGGTGCTGAGGTTCTAGCCATGTTCCAACCACCATTATATCCATAGGTGAATGCTTTAAAAATAAAGTTTGAGGGATTTCTTAATGCACTCTGGAGACAGAACATATATTTCAGTAAATCAGCAGGGTATTTAATAGTATATGAAATTATTTTCTTGACATACTGTGTTATTAAACACAGACCTATATCTGCCATAAATACAGCCTTTGCCAAGTTCACAGAAAATTCTGCTAATCTATGTAATTTAAGAACTGATGTCTGACCTATTTTGTTAAAATATATCTAGATTTAACAGCAGGTTAGCAAAGGACAGGGGTAAAGTAAAAGATGTTTTTGTTTATTTTAACCCTAAATGTTTATAGCTTCCATCGGGTTTTTTTGTATGACTTTAGTTGTGTTTTCCTTGGCTCTAAATTTTGTAAAGGATCAGTGTCAAGGGGAAATGTATCTGTAATGCCATAGACGTGTGAAATCTTAACTTCACTTTAATGCTGCTTGTTCAGAAAGTTTGTTGTCCTGTGGCTTCCTGAACCAAACGTGGAAGAAAGTTTTCTCTTTCTACTCAGGTACTGGATGTGAACCAACTGGGGCAGTGCTACAACTTAACTTTGATATAATGTATCGCGTTATCCAGTGGGAATTAGTATAATCAAGAGGTCAACTGAACCTTAGCCTAAATACATATGTGGCCAAATACCTCTGGAAAAGAAAAAAAAAATTGCTATATGATGTGTGGTAAAGTCAGGCCAGAGGGCTACCAAAGGGTAAACCAGGGCCACTATGTGGGCCTTAAAGGGTTATAGGCCCTTTGCCCTGCAGGCAAAAGAGAGAGCACAGCAGGGCAATTAGAGGCCCCCTGCCCCAATGAAGGGCAACGCCAGGTATACTTAAACCCTGCCTTCCCAAGAGGGGGAACAAAACAGGAGGAAGCTGCCAGAAGGCTTGTGACAGCTGGAGGAGAAGGTTCCCTCTCAGACCAGGAGACAAAGCTCCTCTGCAGCCAGGGGAGACGGGGTAGCTGGGGGTGCCCTGCCACGAAGAGAGGTAACATGCAAGACCCACCAGGGGGAAGCCGGCAGATTGCCACATATGCCATAAAAGTAGTGATAGGGTGGGGAAGGAGGATTAAGAGTGGCGGTGAGGAACAAAGGTTGACCTGTCAGAGATCTTTAGTCCTACCTTGGACAAAAGAACATGGTATTGACAGCAGTATAGAGAAATATACAGCTAATTACATTTACTTAGTCAGTGAACAAACACAGTAGTTTAATCAGAACAGCAATTCTTGAGAGAGTATTTTCATTCATTCAACAGACTTCATTCTTATCAAGATATTAGTAAGTTAATCTTTTTAAGAAATCTGTGATAAATGAGATAAGAATACAATCTATTTACATAAGGAAGGCTGAACAGGTTGGGATAAAATAAAAAGCAATTTAAACTTTCATTCAAAGCTTGAACCAAATATGAACTGAATTTTTTTTTTTTGATGTTGGAAAAAGTTCAGCTGGTAAACTTTCCCTACCTCATTATTTTTCATTTTCTCATGTCTTTGTCCTTACTGATTCTGGCTGGAACAGTAAGTGCTCACAGTTTTCAGACAGAACAGCTGCCCCGTTAGCCCCTAATGAAATAAGACCAGATAGCTAATCAAATATTAGCTTCTTGAGAGCATCTTTAAACCATGAAACAATTCTTGCTTCTATCACTCTCATGGCATTTTCCATCCTGAATGGAAGCAGAAAGCATCAACCAAGGTGGTAATCTCTTTAGGGCAAGAACTGTCTCTTTACTAGATAAATAAAATGTTGTTAGTCTCAAGATATTAAAGACACAAGGTGGGTTAGGTAATATCTTTTATTGGACCAACTTCTGTTTAGTGAGAGAGACTAGCTTTTGAGCTTATATGGCAAGGTGGCTTTTACAGTATGTAGCAAATGGAGCTAGAATCATAGAAGATTAGAGTTTGAAGGGACCTCAGGAGGTCATCTAGTCCAACTTCCTGCTTAACACAGGACAAATCCCAACTAAATCATCCCAGCTGGGGCTTTGTCAAGCTACAGCTTAAAAACCTCTAAGGATGGAGATTCCACCATCTCCCTAGGTAACCCATTCCAGTGCTTCACCACCCTCCTATTGAAAAAGATTTTCCTAATATCCAATCTAAATCTTCCCCCACTGCAATTTGAGACCATTCCTCCTAGTTCTGTCATCTACTACCATTGAGAACAGCCTAGCTCCATCCTCCCTGGAACCTCCTGTCAGGTATCTCTCCCTCCCCATTCTTCTCTTCTGCAGACTAAACAAGCCTAGTTGCCTCAGCCTTTCCTCATAACTCACGTGCTCCAGCCCCCTAATAATTTTTGTTGCCCTCCTCTGGACTCTCTCTAATTTGTCCACATCCTTTCTGTAGTGGGGGGCCCAAAACTGGATGCAGTACTCCAAACGTGGCCTCACCAGTGCTGAATAGAGGGAAATAATCACTTCCCTTGATCTGTTGGCAATGCTCCTACTAATGCAGCCCAGTATGTCATTAGCCCTCTTGGCAACCAGGGCACACTGCTAACTCATATCCAGCTTACTGTCCAGTGTAATCCTCAGGTCCTCTTCTGCAGAACTGCTGTCCTGTCTGTAGCTGTGCATGGGATTCTTCCATCCTAAGTGCAGGACTCTGCACTTGTCCTTGTTGAAGCTCATCAGATTTCTTTTGGCCCAATCCTCCAATCTGGCTAGGTCTCTCTGTATCCTATCCCTACCCTCCAGCATATCTATCACTCCCCCCCGTTTAGTGTCACTACAAATTTGCTGAGGGTGCAATTCCTCCCATTCTCCAGATTGTTAATGGAGACGTTGAACAAAACTAGCTCCAACACTGACCCTTAGGGCACTCCTTTTGTCACACCAGCTGCCAACTAGACATTGAGCTATTGATCACTACCCATTGAGCCTGATGATCTAGCCAGGTTTCTATCCATCTTATAATCAATTCATCCAACCTATAACTTGCTGATAAGACTATGGTGGGAGATTGTATCAAAAGCTTTGCTAAAATCAAGGTATATCACATCCATCTGTTTCCCCATGTCCACAGAGCCAGTCATCACATCATAGAAGGCAATCAGGTTGGTCAGGCATGACTTGCTCTTGGTGAATCCATGTTGATTATTTCTGATCATCTTCCTCTCTTCCAAGTACCTTAAAATGGATTCCTTGAGGACCTGCTCCATGATTTTTCCAGGGATTGAGGTGAGGCTGACCGGCCTATAGTTCCCTGGATCCTTTTTCTTCCCTTTCTTGAAGTTTGGCACTATATTTGCTTTTTTCCAGTCATCAGGGACCTCCCCCAGTTGCCACGAGCTTTCAAAGATAATAGCCAATGGCTCTGAAATCACATCAGCTAACTCCCTCTGCACCCTCGGGTGCATTGCATTTGGCCCCATGGACTTGTGCATGTCCAGCCTTCCTAAATAGTCCTGAACCTGTTCTTTCAGCAATGAGGTCTGCTCACCTTCTCCCCATTTTGTGCTGCCCAGTGCTGTAGTCTGGGAGTTCACCTCTGTGTCTGAAGAAGGGCTTGTATGTGCTACAATTATTAATTAATAATAATTATAATTCTTCTTCAAAGTCTGTTCTCATGAGATTTTCAGCCCTGAGACTCAAGATATTGAGGTGTATTTCCTAAATTGATCCAAACTATCTGAACTTGTGTGTGCTAACCCTTTGAATCTTTTTTGGTTTTCTCCGTTCTAGACTTTGCCTTATCTTATTTGAAAATGTTGCCTGTAGTATAGGCAGTGCTGGTAGCAATGCTAACGTGTTCCATTACAAGACCTTTTTCTCAATTGTTTGTACCTTTGTCAGATTTTAAACACTTAGGCTAAAATTTTCCAGGTGTCCATCTTAGGTAGAATTGTTTTGATCATTTCAGCAAATAAAAAGGTTCAGCCATTTCTGCACTGGTTCTGTCCTCTCAGCCAGAACTAGGGTATTCTTACTGCAGTTTTATAATACTTCAGGAATGCACAGATCAAACAAGAGGTAACGCCTGCAAACATGAGCACTCATCCATACTCTTTTAAAAATGTAACAGTGATTTTTAGAAGTGAAACTCCCATTAGAGTCAGTAAGATTCATGTGGCTTGGCTTCATGCAGTTTCTGAAAGATTTAACAGTTAAACTAATGCCTTATAGTGTTTTTTAAAATACTTTCGGAAACTCAGGTGTGCTCTCAGAAACTCAGCTCTAGTACAGCTGCAATACCTTTGTTTTTGTTGTGGATTTTGTGTTCGTGATAGATGCCTGGTTGACAGTCCAGGGAACTGAATTCTTCTGTTTATCCACAAAATCAGTACAGCACATTGTCCCATGTATGTGCCTTAACCCAGCAGTGGAGAGACTACCTCTATCGGTGAAAGAGTAATTCGTGCCTTAGGCCTAAACAATCATGCTTTCGTTTCTAAAGCTGACAATTAAATCAGTCAGTGCTAAATGTGATATTGGTTCCTCTGTTGCAGACTTTAGGAAGTAGTCTGAGAACCACCTTCATATTTCATGACAATAGTAATGACTTTTAATTACAGTCAGCTGATGACCAAAGGTAAAAGATTCTATATTTCATCAACAGACCTCTGAGCCTTCCACTCATGCAATGGTATTTTGGCCCATCACCTGTAAAAAACATTTTAAGCTTTCTCTCTGTTTATTTATTCACCAAAGCAGATATATTCCAAATACTGTGGATATTGTAATGGTTAAGCACTCACATATTGACCAATTTGAAAGCAAATTTGGCAGGTGATTGGTTGAATATGGTATGCAATTGATTTCTGGTAGGACTCTTTTGAGTCTATTTTTCTGCAGGTGGCATCCCTAATGACTGTTTCTTTCTCTATATAATTGGGAGGGGGAAAAAAGAAAAAAAATTAAAAGCGAGTCAGTTCCTGGTAATTTCACAGTCAGACCTGCTTACCCCGTATACTCGTCCTCTGTCCCATATCCCACTAAGAGATCATACCTGGAGGATATCTTTCTGTACAGTGAGTTCCTGAGTCCCTCAGTCAGTGTGATGTTTAGTATTCTGAGATGCTGATGGCAAAAAGTATTTCCTGTCATGGTTTTTCATATTTATAAATGTATCGATTTTGGGTGAACATGCACTCAGGAGCCCTTTATCCTGCAGATACTGTACTTAGGGCAATTAAAAATAAAGAGAGGAATTGCCTATATTCATTGGAGTACCTTTGTCACTTTGTGACATCTTGCATGGCTCCTAGATCTCTGTGGGTTCTTTCTATAACCCAGCATTCACCACACAGATTTAGCATGGCTGCTTGCTGAGTTCTTAGTACTGTCCATCCTAAACTTTGAAAATTTCTCCCATTCCCAAAGCAGCCAAAAGAGAGCCCACAACTTTCCTGCTTCATGCTCCAGACATCTCTCTGAAAAATATCTTTCAGCACATAGATGTAAAACTGCCAGCCCTGCCACCAGAAGTGACATTATCTGCACTACTGGTGCTTTCTCTTGATTAGTGTTAGAGAGGGTTGACTTTGTTCATTTCCATCATCAGTTGCATGCCTATGGCTCAGTTTCCCCCAGGGGTAGGGTGATTTGGTGTGATTTCCCTCCAGCAAAAGCAAAAGTTCTCTCCTTCTGAGAAAGTCCAAATATCACACCAATCTCTTTCACTCTCTTTGGGTCTCTTCCTGGGTCTGTTATGTCCTTTCCCTGTGAATGCAGAGGCCTCTGTCTTCCTTTATTATAGGGGCTCAATATTTCTTGCTCTCCTTCAGCTGAAAAATCCTTCACCCTTCAATATAAGGACTCCCCTTCTCCTTGTGTATCAGGGGATGACCATAGTCCATGTGACAGGGCTAACAATTCCTGCAGAGTCACTAAGGCTTTCACAGTTTTTCCTGATCTCCCCAGTTTAAGTCCTTGTCCTATGGTCACAGATGTTTTCAGTCCCTTTAGCCCTAAATAACAGAGAATAAGTCCTTCATTCGCACCTTTAGGTTGTGCCATACAGGGGCCCAAACCTCTGCTCAAGACTGCACCCCTGGAACTCTACATAGTGGGCAAATGTCCATCCTCAACACCGATATACCCTGTTTCACAGCTTCCTAGATCACTTCCTCGTTCTACCTGTCCGTCTGTCTTTAGAGAGTTTTCTTCACAGCAGTCCCCCACCATACTTCTCTTGGGTTTCTCTCCCAAATTCCCCCTCCTCAGAGACTCACTCCAAGTCCCAGAGCTCCCACCAGTAAACCACTACTTCTGCTCCTTCCCACTCTCCCTCCTCCTCCCCACACACCCATCAATCCAAACCTGATATGGGTTTGTCCAGTCACTCCCCTACTGAGATGGAGGCTGACTCTTCTAGTCCTGCCCCCTTCCCCAGCAGGCCTAGTTTCCAGTCTGCCATCTTGTGATCCCTATCACATCTACTGCTCCCAGACTGCCTGAACTTTAAAGGAGCTGAGGTCCAGTAACAGGCATCCTGGGCCATTCCCATTCCTACCACGCTTGCAAACTCTGCTACATGCCTGCGCAGTGATCAGAAAATGTTTCAACTGTTGGCATTTTCTGTGAGGAATTTTGCAAATCCAGTGGATTTAGAAGTAATTGTTCCATCGTTATTTCAATATAACTTTTGACACCATGTAATATTTAAAAAGCACTTGGGAGCTGGGTTTGTCAGGAGAGAATGCACAATGCTGTTAATTAACTGCACAAATGTTCAGCTCTCTGAATCTGCTATGATCTCGGGAAAGAGCTAATTCACAGTAGACATGCTCAGAGGCTAAAAACAGGTATTAGCATAGTTTCTCCCAACCTAACATTCCATAAAGTTTTCTGTGTAGGTATTCCCAGACCTTCCTTACAGATATATGGCACATCTACATGCTCAAATATTTTTCGGCTTTTAAACTCACAATACAGACATCCTGTGTAACCATATATTTTCTGAGAGGAAAAGGGCACATAAGGAAAGAATTTTTTTTAAAAAATTGAATAATCATCATGCACATCAGAGGGCTTAAGTGAATAGTTGTGTGTCATTACAAAGGGATATATGTTTGCAAACATCCACAATGTGTGCCCAGTGAAGGTGCAAATAAGTTCGTGGAAGAGCATGTGTGGTGGCTGTCATCTTGACTGACACATTGGGGACCTCAAGAACTAAGAGCATGAGTAGCTACACTTGGAGTTGTGCCAGATCAGATCTTCAGTAGATCAGGTACACAGACACACACAAATTGGGGTCTGCGTAACATTTCTGAAAGGTTCCTGTGCACTCTACTGGGTAACTGCTGGCTGTATTTTAATGAAACTTTATTGAGGGCACAGGAACAAACCATCCCAATGTGCAGAAAGAATAGCAAGTGTGATAGGCGACCAGCTTGGCTTAACAAAGAAGTCATTGGTGAGCTTAAACACAAAAAAGAAGCTTACAAGAAATGGAAGCTTGGTCAGATAACTAGGGAGGATTATAATGATACTGCTTGAACATGCAGGAATGAAATCAGAAAGGCCAAAGCGCAATTGGAGTTGCAGCTAGCAAGGAATGTGAAGGGGAACAAGAAGGGTTTCTACAGGTATGTTAGCAACAAGCGGAAGATTAAGGAAAGTCTGGGCCCCTTACAGAATGGGGGAGGCAACCTAGTGACAGAGGATGTGGAGAAAGCTGAGGTACTCAATGCCTTTTTTGCCTCTGTCTTCACAGACAAGGTCAGCTCCCAGACTACTGCACTGGGCAGCACAGAATGGGGAGGAGGTGAACATCCCACAGTGCTGAAGGAACAGATCCAGGACTTTTTAGAAAGATTGAAGATACACAAGTCCATGGGGCCAGATGCAGTGACCCCGAGGGTGCTGAGGGAGTTAGCTGATGTAATTTCAGAGCCATTGGCTATTATCTTTGAAAGCTCGTGGCAACAGGGGGAGGTCCCAGATGACTGGAAAAAGGCAAATAGAGTGCCCATCTTCAAGAAAGGGAAGAAAGAGGATCCAGGGAACTATAGGCCGGTCAGCCCCATCTCAATCCCTGGAAAAATCATGGAGCAGGTCCTCAAGGAATCCATTTTAAGCCACTTAAAAGAGAGGAAGGTGATCAGGAGCAGTCAACATGGATTCACCAAGGGAAAGTCGTGCCTGACCAACCTGATTGCTTTCTATGAAGTGGTGACTGGTTCTGTGGATGAGGGTAAAGCGGTGGACGTGATATACCTTGACTTTAGCAAAGCTTTTGATACGGTTTCCCACAGTATTCTCATTAGCAAGTTAAAAATGTATGGGTTGGATGAATGGACTACAAAATGGATATAGAATTGGCTAGAGCATAGGGCTCAATGAGTAGTAATCAATGGCTCCATGTCTAGCTGGCAGCTGGTCACAAGTGGAATGCCCCAGGGGTTGGTCCTGGGGCCGGTTTTGTTCAACATCTTCATTAATGATCTGGAAGAGGGGGTAGATTGCACCCGCAGCAACTTTGCAGATGACACTAAGCTATGGGGAGTGGTAGATACCCTGGAGTGGAGGGATACAGAAGGACCTAGCCAAATTGGAGGATTGGGCCAAAAGAAATATGATGAGGTTCAACAAGGACAAGTGCAGAGTCCTGCAGTTAGGACGGAAGAATCCCACGCACAGCTACAGACTGGGGACCGACGAGCTAGGCAGCAGTTCTGCAGAAAAGGACCTAGGTGTTACAGTGGATGAGAAGCTAGATATGAGTCAGCAATGTGCCCTGGTTGCCAAGAAGGCTAATGGTATATGGGCTGCATTAGTAAGAGTATTGCCAGCAGATCGTGTGAAGTGATTATTCCCCTCTCTTCGGCATTGTTGAGGCCGCATTTGGAGCATCGTGTCCAGTTTTGGGCCCCTCACTACAAAAAGGATGTGGACAAGTTGAAGAGAGTCCAGCAGAGGGCAACAAAAATTATTAGGGGGCTGGAGCACAAGACTTATGAGGAGAGGCTGAAAGAACTAGGCCTGTTTAGTCTGCAGAAGAGAAGAATGAGGGGGGATTTGATAGCAGCCTTTAATTACCTGAAAGGGGGCTCCAGGGAGGATGGAGCTAGGCTATTTTCAGTGTTGGCAAATGACAGAACAAGGAGCAACGGTCTCAAGTTGCAGTGGGTGAGGTTTGGGTTGGACATTAGGAAAAAGTTTTTCACTAGGATAGTGGTGAAGCATTGGAATGGGTTACCTAGGGAGGTGGTAGCATCTCCATCTTTAGAGGTTTTTAAACTGAGGTTGACAAAACCCTCGGCAGGATGATTTTGCTGAGGATAGTCCTGCTTTGAGCAGGGTTGGACTAGATGACCTCCTAAGGTCCCTTCCAACTCTAATATTCTATGATTCTGTGATTTTAGCTGGGGGGAAAACATTGCTGGATGATGTACCAGTTACCTGGAGATCTGCTCTGATCTAACACAGTGTATGGCTTCAGAACAAAAATTCTTCAATGTAGAACAGCCTACAAGATCTGTTTGGCTCGTTCCTCACATGGCTTGAAGACTAAGTGTGATACATTTATAGAGGAGATGGTATGATGGGACAGCCCACAATGGCATGTGGCTTATTGGTGACTGCCTGTAGCAGAAATCCCCAAACACCGGAGATGGGAAGGTCTCGGAGTTACTACAGAGAATTTTTTCCCAGAAGGCTGGCTGGTGGGTCTCACCCACATACTCAGGGTCTAACTGATCACCATATTTGTGGTCAGATTGGCAGAGACCTGGAGGGGGGTTGCCTTCCTCTGCAGCATTGCACATGGGTCACTTGCAGATTTAGATGAGTGTAAATGGTGGTTCCTCTGTCATTTGAAGTCTTTAAACCATGATTTGAGGACTTCAGTAACTCAGCCAATGGTTAGGGGTCTATTACAGGAGTGGGTGGGTGAGGCTCTGTGGCCTGCAGTGTGCAGGTCAGACTAGATGATCAAGATGGCTCCTTCTGACTTTAAAGTCTGTGAGTCTATGAGTTTTCCAAGCAGATGTAAATGCTGTTTTAGCAGCAAACAAGCCATCCCTCTTTCACTTAACATTAAATGCAAACTCACAAAGTGAGATTTAAACAGTATTCTGAAGATGTGACTGCTGGGAGTGACAGAGCGAGCCAGGACAAACAATTATTACTTATAAAGTGCCAGAGGGGTTCATGTCACCTTACAGACAATTCAAACACATTATCTCTGCCAAACAGCATGACATTAAAGTTTAGAAAGAATTTTACTGGTAACATTAAACAGAGGGACTGAACATCACTGTTTTATTATACACTTTTCTTGAGGATTCCTTTTTTAAAGGAATTTTCTTTGCTGCGTATTTATTCCTTTTTGCACATGAACTGTGGTGATTGGGTAAAGGAGATAGTACAAAAGGGAGGGGAAGGAAACATAGGGTGATAGTGAAGTGGGGGTGAAGATGTGGGAGATGAAAGGATGAAGAGGAGGAAATATGCAGTGGCCTGGTAAAACAAGGCAATTAAACTGCATTTGGAGCAGTGAGTTTGTCAAGCAAACCGAAGGAAAACAGTCAATTAATGGCAATGACACTGCAGGCAATCAGGTAGCAGCAATGTAGACAGCTCCTAATTCTCAAGGAGAGAGTAAATCAAAGCAGTAACTGTTTGGAGTCCTTGCACTGAAGTTAAGAAGAGTGGGAAGCAGACCTGGGAGGTTGGGGTTTGGACAACACTGGAGATATGGACGAGATGCTATTATAAAATGGATAGACAGCTGGCTAGATCATCAGGCTCAATGGGTAGTGATCAGTGGCTCGATGTCTAGCTGGCAGTGGTAACAAACGGAGGACCCAAGGCGTCGGTCCTGGGGCTGGGTTTGTTCAACATCTTAATTAATGATCTGGAGGATGGGGTAGATTGCACCTTCAGCAAGTTTGCAGATGACACTAAACTAGGGGGAGTGGTAGATACCCTGGAAGGGAGGGATAGGATACAGAAGGAGCTAAACAAATTGGAGGATTGGGCCAAAAGAAATCTGAAGAGGTTTAACAAGGACAAGTGCAGAGTCCTGCACTTAGGACAGAAGAATCCCAAGCACAGCTACAGACTGGGGACTGACGAGCTAGGCAGCAGTTCTGCAGAAAGGGATCTGAGGGTTACAGTGGATAAGAAGCTGGATATGAGTCAGCAGTGTGCCCTGGTTGCCAAGAAGGCTAATAGCATATTGGGCTGCATTAGTAGGAGCATTGCCAGCAAATTGAGGGATGTGATTATTTGGCATTTGGAGTACTGTATCCAATTGTGGGCCCCCCATTACAAAAAGGATGTGGACAAGTTGGAGAGAGTCCAGCAAAGGGTAACAAAAATGATTAGGGGGCTGGAGCACAAGACTTATGAGGAGAGGCTGAGGGAACTAGGCTTGTTTATTCTGCAAGAATGAGGGGGGATTTGATAGCAGCCTTTAACTACCTGAAAGGTGGTTCCAAGGAGGGATGGAGCTAGGCTGTTCTCAATGATAGATGACAGAACAAGGAGCAATGGTCTCAAGTTGCGGTGGGGAAGGTCTAGGTTGGATATTAGGAAGTTTTTCACTAGGAGGGTGGTGAAGCACTGGAATGGGTTACCTAGGGAGGTGGTGGAATCTCTCTCTTTAGAGGTTTTTAAGCTGCAGCTTGACAAAGCCCTGGCTGGGATGATTTAGCTGAGGTTAGTCCTGCTTTGAGCAGGGGGTTGGACTAGATGACCTCCTGAAGTCCCTTTCAACTCTAATGTTCTATGATTCTATATGTAGTGAAGATGTGCCCTTGCTGCTAGTGGGTTCGAAGTTCCTTCCAAGGGAGCAGGGGCTTTTTATAGGCTGCCAAGACAAGGCTTATACAAGAGACAGTGATGCTTCAGAACTGAAGGATTGGCTAGTAGGGTCACCTTTATGGGAAGTTCCTATACAATTTTAAAGGTATATTCCTTTCTATAGAAGAGAACAAGATGTTTCAAAACATGAACAATTCTCTCAAATTCTACAATTTTTTTCAAGTAATTTCTATGCCCACCTATTAGCTTTATCCCTAGGAAAAGCTTTGGCAAGGACTGGTCAAGACAGCAGGTAGGCTATTGCTACTTGTAATGGGGCTGTTGTGGAAGGAAGCAGCAGGAAAGATGCTCTGTGTTACTTGTCCACTCCATAAGATTTTAACAAGGACTAGGGGAACATGAGCCCTGCAGAGGTATCTAAGGGATTTATATTTCCTCTGGGTCTTGCCTACCAGGCCTTGGCCCAGCACAATGTTTGAATAGATGGGAGTGGGATAGGGGGGAAATGAAATTTCACTACATTTCTGCTGTAACATTTTGGCTTAGTGCAAGTTGGTCAATTTCATCAAAATATCATACCGTTGTTTAGGGTTATGCTATCCCATTTTCATTATGAATCCAGGAGTTTGCTGAGAACAAATGATGAAAACCTGGGTTTGGACACAGAGATTTGTAAATTATGATCATTCCCCACAGCTCTACGCACAACCTCAGGAAGTAAATACTCATTCCATATCACTTCTGCTAGGAGTGCATGGTTATGGAATAGATCTTAACTTCCAGTGTTAAAGGTCCTAAGAGAGCCCAGGAAAGAAAGGAAGGAAGAAAAAAAAGAGAAAGAAAGAACTTCTACACATGGTTTCTTTAACTGGGTTTTCTCCAAATTCTTCTATTGGAGATAATGGCTGAAGCAGAGGAATTATGAAAAAGGGAGGCTACCTGAGCCCCATCATATCCTACAGATCAGATAATAAGTGTCTTGGTTACATTTTAGAAAAAAATAAAATAAAATGGAATTGAGAATGTGCTATCTCTGATAATTCTGCACTCTGCTGCAATCAGAACATAATTTGAAGATACTAAAACATAAGGTGATGAAATTGTCTCCTTTTCAAATAAAGTAATTTGAACTGTTAGTCTCACTTAAAGAAAAATAACTTGAATTATTTTAAAACTGGCAACACCCAGTATAGTAATCCTATGTATTCTGAGTGGAAAATAAAGATATTAGAGGAGATTTTTAAGTACTTATTTTACAATCTTATTGGTTAAACTACAAATTAATATAAAGATAAAATTAGATTTTTTTTTCAATAAAACACCCTTGCTATACTGTAATTTCCCAAAGGGAAATTAGGGACCATTTAATTTTTTCTCATCATGTTTTATGGCAAGAATAGGTATTTTGTGCAAGCAAATAAAGTGGGAAGAATTCCTCTGACACGAGGTCAGGGGCAAGAATATAATTATGTTCCAGCAAGTCAGAATAGTGTAGGGACTAGATATACTAAAGTAAGGCAAATGGTAAAAATATGCACTATATTGTATCCAAAGCTGCAATGGGTTCTTAAGGAGAATTCCCTGAATACCAGTTTAAGGAATTCAAGTACAAGAATTAACATTCTAGACCTTACTCTAGATTTCAGGAATGATTTGAGGCACCAGGCAATCTGGAGGAGGTGGCAAGTGCCTTAAATGAATTTAAGTTAAATATCCCATGGTAGATGTTTCGAGGCCTGAATATCAAAAGTTTGAGACAAGAAGCTTCTTTAAAGCTGTTTAATGTTTGTTACAATCACTGGTGGTCTCCCATGTTCTCAACATTTCAACGATCACATTTGCTTCTAAATGCAAAAGAAAGCAACAAGCTAAATGTAAATACACCGAGTAAGATGACTGCAAAAGTCTAATCACTTTAGAGGGAATTTTATGCTCATAGGCATTTCTAAGGCCTTTGTCATTTAAACTGTATTGAATCATTTTTATTCTAGGATGCTCACATGGGGTTTACTGGGGTTTAATATTGGTCTGGATCTGCACCCAACTGATCCCCTCCTCCCAGAATGATTCTGATTCTCTAGCTAGTTTAGGGTAAAAGTACTGCAAAGTTTTTGGTTTTTTTCCAGAAAAGTTTTTGTTTCTGATTGTTCTTCACTATAGAGATATTAGGACTGTCAAGTCCAGCCTTCCTCTGCTTTGATTGGAGGACGTTTGAATATCTCAGAAATATTTGTTGCAAGCTCTCACATTTGCTGAAGGAGTAAAGTGGTTGACCATTGAAAAACTTCAACAAGTAGTTCCTATGTCCTATATGTACTAGGACTTATTTAATTCAAATGTCTATAACAAAACAAACAGAGCTTAAATATATTAATTAAAAAGCCTTTCCCTTTCAGTTGCTCAACTTTTATTCTTTGAGATATCATAAATTCACCAATTCTCCAGTCACCATGGTGTTTTCTAGAGAGTACATGAAATCTGAATTTCTAACTTAAAATAACAAGTTAAATATATTTCTTTTGACAAAAGCCCTCTATACATCACAAAGAAGCGGGGGGCCAGGAGGAGGGAAGGGGGGAGACACTCAGTTACATTTTCCTGTGCAGGTCACAATCTAGCCCTGAATTTGTTTGTGGATCTTAGCCACTGTGTCCTAAGTTACCAGGTGCCTAATAGGATAAAGATATACTATACCGCAGTAGTAACATGAAATACTTTTTGCTTGAAACAAAATTATGTAACCTTCCATTTACTGCAGCCCTCATGGTCCTGTGAGAGCTGCTGCTCCCTTGCAAGCCTCAAAAGAGAGACAAGTTTCATGTGAGAGTGAGGTCTTCTAAACAGCAAGTGCATCATAAGGTCCACACCAAGTATAACGTCTGACCAGCTTCTCCAGCATTTCAGTATTGTAGCTTCCAGATTTTTTGTAAAAAAGGGTACAAATAAAGGGCTCAGTTCTGATCTTTGGCAAAAAAAGAACTCCTTTAATCATGTAATGCTGTTCTTATTTACACCTTTGTACCCCTGATGACTTCA
>ML675624.1:47579857-47616249 GCA_007922155.1 Mesoclemmys tuberculata | reverse complement strand
CATGTAATGCTGTTCTTATTTACACCTTTGTACCCCTGATGACTTCAGTAGGTCTGCACGCGTCTCCCATTCACTATATCCATGCACAGCAAGGACCATTCCATCTTGCATCACAAAGAAATCCTGGAGAGGGCTAACATTGCTAGTAGTGATACCAGCCTTAGAAAGGGCATTGCTGCACCCCCCACTCCCATCCCCGCCCAGTGTGCTAGGCTGACTGCACTGTGAGAACTATCTACCCCTGTTTTGGAGGTATAGCAAGTAGTATCTGCCTGTTGTGCTCACCTCAGGGCCCCATAGGTATCACACCTTGCGAAAGCACAATATTTCCAGGCACTGCAGGGTTGAGTGCCTCCTTTCTTTCCTTCCTTCTCCACCACAGGTTTGTCTCTAAACTACCATAACTGACCTCTAAGCACTATATACAGGCAAAAAGCAGCCATTGGCTGAAACTGCAGACTTCAGGAAACTTAGCTAATGAATTTTTGAGCAGGGCTGTCATTTCACAGAGCCACAACATGACAGCTTTCTTAGGATATTTTGTTTCCGAGCACATGGGTGGTCAGACTCTACTTCACTGGTGAAACACGACCTCAAAAAGGAGGTCTTTGCCCCACCCACTTACTGGTATCTCTAGCTCCGCTCACGAGAAGGGTAGCCACATTCCTGTGCTCTATCTCAAGGTAATAAGTCAAAACTCCAGATCAAAATCTCTTTTTTTTCAGTACAAGGGCCTATAATGCATAAATTAAAAAAAAAAAAAAACCCAAACAAACAGTATTTGCCCATCGTTTCATCTTACTGATGACTCCTGAAATCAAGGCTGCCTTTGCCACTCGGGTGCTGCACATTATTCACATCTGGGGACCAGTTGTGTTCCACTGATGGACTGGAAGTGAATAGGGGAATACACAACTAACATCTATAAAGGGTGTCACTGTGTTGGATACTTTACAGCTATAAGAACCCAAAGGGGTTTAACATTACAATTTCACAGGTTGGCATTGCCATGGAGACCAAACCACAGAGAGCAAGTTGGTGACTTGGATGACCAGGCAACAGAAGGTAAGCTGGCACTTCCTTACCTTTACACTCTGCTGAGCACTTCCCAGACCGTGAGTCAGTGTGCAGTAGGAGTGAGCAACTGGTGTGTGACCATCTGCCTACTGCTCACCTTGGGAGAAGTGGAGCCAAAACACAACCCATTTTCCATCAGCCCAACTTGCGGGCTAAGCACAGCTGGAGCAGAGTTATTGTAATTTGCTGCTGGTATAGGCCTGCAGGGAACACTATGAGGTGTGTGTCTGAGGCTATGTCCACACTACATGTAACTTATGCCGCTCAGTGGTGTGAATAAGCCATCCCCCTGAATAACGTAAGTTACACCAACCTAAGCACGGCGTGGACAGCACTATGTCGGCAGGAGAGCTTCTTCCACTGACACAGTTGCCTCCGTTCATCGGGGGTGGATTAAGTCATCGGAAGAGCTCTCTCCTGTCACAGAGAGTGGCTACGCTAGAGAGCTTACAATAGTGTAGTTGTGCCACTATCAGGTGCCTAGTGTAACCATAGCCTGAATCACACTACTCTGGGCTGGACCTAACGTCACAATTTAGCCTAAAGGCATTCGAGCACAGGACACCAGCAGAGCTTGGGCTGACTTCAGACTTTCAGCAAACTTCAATGGGGTGTAAGGCAACACGGAATTTGGCCACATTGTTTTTTAATAATTTAAAAAATAAGCTCTAATTGAATATTTCCAAATAAGACAGATACAGATATTAACATTGTTCTACTATCTATAGCATCGGGACAGAATACTTCAAAATCACCTACTAATTACCAATCTAATGAAAAGTCACTAGCTAGCAGCAGGTTGAGCATGCATCATTCTGAATGAGTAGGACACATCACAAAGCGCAAATTTAACTCTGATCCCACGTTACATTTAGTGAACATTTATTTAATTTGAAATACTTGAAACATTTGTTTGAGCTGGTTAGATCATCAAAAAGCAATGTAGGATTTTTAATATGTTCTGTAATATTAATCATACATTTCAAAAAGATCCTCAAAGCATCAGCGATCTGTATTTCTCTTATAGGTGCTTCACATGAATGAAACACTTTCATGGTTGTGTAGTGAACATGGTTTCAAAGAATTCAATTTTAGCCTTAATTTAACATTTCATTGAATTGGTCACACTCTTGGATCAGTTCTTCAAAACAGCAAGAGAAATATCTGTTTTGACTATTACTGAGGTTTTTAAAAAAACAAAAAAAAACCCCAAAAAACCCAACATCTCTCAGCTAATCTTCATTTCTGAAATTCAAAGGAAAAGGAAAACCATTAATACTTTCGAAAGTAAATCACTGTGGGGGTGAGGGAGCTGGGGGAAGGAGCCTAGAATGAAAGAAATTTTCTAAAATTGTTATGTTCAATATTTTGAGTGGATTTTAGGTGCTCCAGGGTTTCCAAACAGCTTGTTTAGAAATTGCTGTTAGACGAAAAGAGGGGTTCTTTGGAGTTTCAGTTTCAAGATAATTTGTCCCCATTAATTCAACTTTTGAATTATTTTTTCTAACCTTCTCTCCCTTGGCAGGGCTACTCCCCAGCTCAAAAGCATACACTGCCACACCCAGTCTCTGGCAAGGAGATTTATTCTCTTAATAGAAGCAAGTAAACCAGCAGAAAAACAGTCTTTTAATTTAGTCCTTACCTTCAGGTTGCAGCCGCACCCTGCTCAGAGGGTTCTGGCTGGTTTCCAGTTCTAACCAGCTTTGCTCCGTCTCTGGGGAAGTAGCTTGAACACTGGTCTCCTTGCTCCAACCTGGGCAGCCACAACAGTAGTTAGCACCTCTCCACTGTGGCTTTCCTTCCCCAGGCACAGCTTGTCTAATCAATCCCCCAGGCCAGCCCACCAGCAGTTCTTTATCTTGGCTGGACTGGACTCATCTGCTCTGGTCCAGGGCCTCCTCTATCCATGGGGACCAGTTAACCTGAGACACTTTCTTGTGCTGCAGGTCATACCTGTCTTTTTCCACCCTGTCTTTTCCTTGTACTCAGTTTCCATGACTTTTCCTATGGCTCTTTCACTTGAACTGTTTTATTTGTTGAGGAAGTTGGTGGTGCAGAGCTGCCTGAGGGACACTGTGTTGGTGCCTGGCCTCAGATCTCCTTTATAACCGTACCATTTTGTGGTAAATGTAAGGACTCTTCTCAGATAAATGGCATAAGTGGGGATAAAGTCCTTGAAGGCTAGATAAGGTCTTTATATCCCAGCCCATGGTAAGAGGTGCCCAGGATATTCCCTGGCATATAAATGGAGAGCAAGTCCTGTTTTACCTCTTTATGGGGTGCAACTTATTTTCTCTGCTGCATCAGGCCCACACCACGGCTGGCATGAAGTGGGGATGGGAACCCAGACCTGGACCCAGCTCCTCTTTGTTTCTACCTGCTCCCTTATAGGCTGCAATTCTGGCTAAAGGTACTTGAGAAGTGACTCCATATAAGCTTCCCTCCCATTCTGCACACCTGTGTAAGTGCAAGCACACTAGTGTAAGTGCAAGTGGAATGACCAGTAGGCCTTTTTTTAGTCTAACCACCTCAGCTAACTGCACATGGGCAGCTACTAATTCACAGACCATACAAACCCTGTTTCAGATCTGCTGGAACATATAAGAATTAGAGTAGGAGTCAGGAAAGCATTCCTCACCCCCAGTGTATTCGGGGAGATTTTTTACAATCTCCTTCTTCTGAAGCCTCAGAGATGGCCACAGCTGGAGATGGGACATTGGACAGGGATGACTGGATTGCTCTTAGGTGGCCCTGAGCATTCTCTCTTTCGAGGGCTTACCTGGCTAGCCCTTGCTCAGATGCTCAGTGTCTGACTGATTGCCATATGTGTGGTCAGGAAGAAACTTTCCCCCAGGTCAGACTGGGGGAAACCTTAGGGGTTTTTCACCTTACGCTGTAGTGTGGGGTATGGGTCACTTGCCAGGATTATCTGGCTATACCTCACTTAATCAATTCCCTGCCATTGTAGTGGCCTCAGGTTCCGGTGCACTACAATCCCTCCTATTGGCAGAGGCCTGTGGCACATAAAAGTCTAGTCCCCTGTGGTCTGTAATGCTCTGGTCTAATTTCAGTTGTTGGGCTTAGTGTGTGGGAGCTGGGTGATGTTGGTGATCTGTGATATACAGGAGGTCAGACTAGGTGATCTGGTGGTTCCTTCTGACCTTAAATGCTATGATTTATAATCTCCTATTACAACCTTAGGACTCAGTTCTGCCTCTCTTACTCACTGTGAGTAGTACCTTACTCTGTGAATAGTTCCATTAATGTTAATAGTGAGCCACAGGACAAGAAAACAGAGGGAGGGTTACAAAAACTAGGTTTAGAAACAAATATAGGTTCCAATTCATTCATTACTCATGCCAGACAGTACGTTGCTCTGTGGAAGGTGCCACTGAAGTTCAGTGGAGTTCCTTGCTGAATAAGGTACTGTTCAACAAGAATGAGGGTGGTAAAAATCTGACTCAAACTGAGTAAAGAAAGAATGTCTTGGAACAGAATCTCAAAAACTTTTACTATGTGGGCAACTAGTAGTGAACTCCTATATTAGGTTGCCTTACACTTTCCATTATAAAAGATTCTTGCTATGTTTTTCTGAGAAGCCCTAAAAACTCCATTGCTTGCAGGCCCTTGACATTCAGCAAGGAGAAAAGGGCTCCCCGGGATCATCCTCTGTCCCTGTACACAGCACCAGTAGCCCAGACTAACTAATGCAGTTAGTCCCATAAATGAAGTGGTAGAAGTCTGCGCTGAAGAGTCAAAGCTAAAGCCCCACTGACGCTGCATGTTGTTGGGGTTAGCTACAGTTGCACATAATAGAATTTGCTTTTTCCTTTAAAAAAAACCAAACCTTAGGAAATATTTTAAAAAATTATGTTAAAAGAATGTTATTTAGGTTGCAAAGTTAAGCATTCAAGAGTTAGGAAATGCCTATTTATGGCAACCTTATGTTGGCCCTCATGTATGTGTGCACATTAGAATGCAGTCTAACTACATGAGCAGATACTAGTTTTCCTCACAGGAGTGATGCACAAGGCACACCTTGCTCTGTAAACAAATTATTAGACAGTTTTTTGTCTCTAATTCTTATCTATCATGATAAAGTAGTCCATTGGAAAATGTTTAGAATTCAGCATTGGATTTTTTATTTTGATTAGATTTTAAACTTTTCAATAGAAAAAGTTGCAGAACAAGCTATTTCTCACCATGAGTAAGCATTGGCAAATCTAGCTATTAAAGACTAAAACTAAATCTCTTCAACGTTGATCAAACAAGAAACTCTGCTGGAGAAGACTGGTCTCAGGCTGGGTCTACACTGAGGGCAGCAAATTCGCCGCCGTCAGATCGATTGCTCTGGATCGACTGAGTGGTCTGTGTAGACTCGCTCGGTCGACCCAGCAAGCGACGCAGGAAAACCACCCCGGTAAATGGCGTAGCGCAGAGTGGACGACGCGCGGACGAGATGCTGCAAAGTCGACGGAAGATATGCAAGTGATTTACGTCACTTCTGTATCTCCAGTCGACTGCCACCAAATCTCAAAGTAAGTGTAGACCAGGCCTTAGACAGCAATTGGGGGGTGGGTTTCCAATACTTTGGAGACAGAGCTAAAGTTCAGAGGGATCTTGATAAATTGGAGAATTGGGCTATAGAAAACAAAAAGAAATTCACCAAAGACAAATATAAAGTGCTACACTTAGGGAAGAAAAGCCAAATGCAGAATGGAGGCATACTGGCTTGGCAGCAGCACTTCTGAGAAGGATTACAAAAAAAAGTAAGAGAATTTTAGGTTTCACTAACAGTGGCATAGTTTGCAAGTCACAGGATGTAACAGTACTGCTCTGCTTGGTGCTGGTTAGGTCTCAGCGGGAGTACTGAGTCCAATTTTGGTCCCCAGTGTGTAGAAAGGATGTAGAGGCAAGCAGCAAAGATGATCAAAGGAATGGAATTTAAGACATATGAGCAAAGGCTGAAGGAGCTGGGTATGTTTAGTTTGCAAAAAAAGAGATTACGGGAGGGAATATGAAAGCAGTTTTCAAATATTTGAAAGGCTGTCATAAAAGATGGAGAAAAGTTTTTCTCTTTGGCCATAGAGGCAGCACAAGAGGCAACGGATTCAAACTACAGCATAGCCAATTTAGATTAAATCTGTAAGAACAGGAGGACAGTGGAACAGACTACCTAGGCAAGATGTGGAATCTTCACTGGAGATTTTCAAAAGGAGCCTGGGCTGCCATGTGTCTTGGATGGTTTAGAGACAACAAATCCTGCACCTCGGCAGGGGGTTAGACTAGATGGTCCTTGTGATTCTTTCTAACCCATGATTCGATGTGTTGATAACTGAACAACAGAACAGCATGGATAGACTCATAAAAATAATTTACTGGCAATAGCATGCATTACCTGGAAAACCTAATTAGATGAGGGAATGTTAGAATAATTGGTGCCTCTGCATATAAAAAGGAGTTTGATCCTATTGCTTTTATAGGAAACCAAGTGCCAATAACCTTAAAATTCAATGCAAAAGGTAATTTTGTATATGTGGAAAAGGCTTAACTCAATCCTTAAAAAACAAATCAATGAAAACAAGCAGGTGGAAAACTTGATTGTAGAATCAAGTGTTGAAATAGAAAAAAAAAGTATGGGTAAAAAGAGTAGAGGTACTTTTCCCAGCTCTGCTCACTAACCAACTCCAGCTATTTAAGTCCTCAAAATAATACATTGCTCACAGCAGATTTCATAGATTTTTTAATATGGGTTTCCTTCTTCTTTCTTGAATAAGGTCATCAGCCATGTAATAGTTAATGTTGACATGAACATTGCCATCATTAGGCTTCAGAATCAACACCCATTTACATGAAGTGGGGTAGCTAACACAACTCAGCGGTGATCTATTAGGACAGACTGCAGGCTCAGGTAGACATAGCTGCATCTTTTTACGCTCCATTTACAATGTAAACGTTTTCTTCGCAACCATAAGGGCTAGAGATTTAAAAAAAACCAAAAAACAAAACACATTTTGAAGTACAATATGGCAAGCTACAAGTACTGACTTATTTACAAAAAGTGAGCTGGCCTACTTTAGTCACTCGTAACTAATACACCCAGTGGAAATGTGAAAAGTCAAACACATTTCCCCAAAATTATACTCAGTCTACAGAGGGAAACATCTGCAGAATTTAGGGGAAAAAACAAACCAACCATTTGTTCTAATTATAGCTTTCTAATATAAGAGATCAAAATAGGGTTCTGCATTTACATCACACAGTTGAAGGTGCAAACCCAAATACTGCAAACACACAAGTGAATAACTATTCACTTGAATCATCCCAGTGGTTCAATGTTAAAACTCATCTACATGTTTGCAGAAGCTGGTCCACAGAGTTCACAGGGCTTGAATTGCTTTCCAACCACACAGGCTAGGAGAAAAGATGGTATAGTTAAAAATAACCCAGTCGACAAACAAGCCATTGGAGAAACTCAAAACTTACTCTGAGAAATCGTGAGTATTCTAGCATCATTTTTTAGCATTCAAACACAACATGGAAGTTATAGATCAATGTACCAGGCAGCAATCAAGATAAAGATTAAATCCCAGCCCATTGAAGTCAAAGGGAATGCTGTCATTGAGTAAAATGGGGCCCAGATTTCAATGATGGACTCTGATAGAGAGAAAAATACTGAAGACTAAGATGAAGGCTACTGAGTATGCTAGAAAAGACCTTTGGTATCTCTTTGGGTTTTCTAGACTACTTTATTCTTCTAGGTGGGGGAACCATCTGATTTATGTAATATATTTTGGACCTAGAAAATCAAAACATACATTTTTAAGTTATATTACGCTTTCAGCAATAGGAACAAAACGGCTGCTGTTAGTAATGTACTATGCCCAGGTCAAGCATAACTTGTATAGGAGTGTGGGTTAAAAGCATATTTCATGCAGTAAAATTATGTGTTAGTAGCAAGATGCACTATAATGGGTTATTCTTATGTGTTTGACTTTATCTCTTTTTTTTCCAGTCTGCCTTGAGTTTACACTGACTGCAAACTCCTTTCTTAAGTGTCATGTCATGGATTGCAAATCAAACAGAATATGTCTTAGAAGAAGTGGAAGCTTGGTCAGATGGCTAAGGAGGATTATAAAAATATTGCTCGAACATGTAGGAATGAAATCAGGAAGGCCAAAGGACAATTGGAGTTGCAGCTAGCAAGGGTCATGAAGGGGAACAAGAAGAGTTTCTACAGGTATGTTAGCAACAAGAGGAAGATTAGGGAAAGTGTGGACCCCTTACAGAATGGAAGAGGCAACCTAGTGATAGAGGATGTGAAGAAAGCTGAGGTACTCAATGCCTTTTTTGCCTCTATCTTTACAGACAAGGTCATCTCCTACTGGGAGCACAGAATGGGGAGGAGGTGAACATCCCTCAGTGCTGAAGGAACAGGTCCAGGACTATTTAGAAAGATTGGACATACACAAGTCCATGGGGCCAGATGCAATGCACCTAAGGGTGCTGAGGGAGTTAGCTGATGTGATTTCAGAGCCATTGGCTATTATCTCTGAAAGCTTGTGGCAATTGGGGGAGGTCCCTGATGACTTGAAAAAGGCAAATGTTGTGCCCATCTTTAATAAAGGGATGAAAGAGGATCCAGAGAACAGACCAGACAGCCTCACCTCAGTCCCTGGAAAAATCATGGAGCAGGTCCTCAAGGAATCCATTTTAAGGCACTTGGAAGAGAGGAAGGTGATCAGGAACAGTGAATATGGATTCACCAAGGGCAAGTCATGTCTGACCAACCTGATTGCTTTCTATGAAGAGGTGACTGGTTCTGTGTGTGTATGGGAAGCGGTGGATGTGATATATCTTGACTTTTGCAAATCTTTTGATACAGTATCCCAAAGTATTTTTATCAGCAAGTTACAGAAGTATGGGTTGGATGAATGGACTATAAAATGGATAGAGAACTGGCTAGGTCATAGGGCTCAATGAGTAGTGATCAATGGCTCCCAGCAGAGTGCCCCCAGGGTCAGTCCTGGGGCTGGTTTTATTCAACATCTTCATTGATTATCTGGAGGATGGGGTAGGTTGCACCCTCAGCAAGTTTTCTGATGACACTAAGCTATGGGGAGTGGTAGATACCTGGAAGGTAGTGATAAGATACAGAAGGACATAAACAAATTGGAGGAGTGGGCCAAAAGAAATCTGATGAGGTTCAACAAGGACAAGTGCAGAGTCCTGCATGTAGGACGGAAAAATCCCATGCTCTGCTACAGGCTGGGGACCGACAAGCTAGGCAGCAGTTCTGCAGAAAAGGACCTAGGCGTTACAGTGGATAAGAAGCTGGATATGAGTCAGCAATGTGCCCTGATTGCCAAGAAGGCTAATGGTATATTGGGCTGCATTAGTAAGAGTATTGCCAGCAGATTGTGGGAAGTGATTATTCCCCTCTATTTGGCATTGTTGAGGCCGTATTTGGAGTATTGTGTCCAGTTTTTGGGGCCCCCCCCCACTGCAAAAAGGATGTGGAGAAGTTAGAGAGAGTCCAGCGGAAGGCAACAAAAATGATTAGGAGGCTGGAGCACAAGACTTGTGAGGAGAGGCTGTGGGAACTAGGCTTGTTTAGTCTGAAGAAGAGAAGAATGAGGGGGATTTGAAAGCAGCCTTTAACTACCTGAAAGGGGGTTCCAGGCAGGATGGATATAGGCTGTTCCCAGTGGTGACAGATGACAGAACAAGGAGCAATGGTCTCAAGTTGCAGTGGGGGAGGTCTAGGTTGGATATTAGGAAAAGTTTTTCACTAGGAGGGTGGTGAAGCACTGGAATGGGTTACCTAAGGAGGTGGTGGAATCTCCATCTTTAGAGGTTTTTAAGGTGCGGTTTGACAAAGACCTGGCTGGGATGAATTAGCTGAGGTTATTCCTGCTTTGAGCAGGGGGTTGGACTAGATGGCCTCCTGAGGTCCCTTCCAACTTTAATATTCTATGATTCTATGTCCCATTTTATTTATAAAATGTCAGGGCAGTACCTTGAAAATACACAATTTGTACTCCCAGATTAGAATGAGATGAGCAAGGTGTTATATTTTGAGCTGGAGAAGTACATAATCATCCATCTATCCCAGTATCCTATCTCTGACTGTGGCCAGAGCTCGATGCGTCAGAGGGAATGAACAGAGCAGGGCAATATATTGAATAATCCGTCCACCAGTTCTCCAGTCCCACCTTCTGGCAGTTAGAGGTGTAGGGACATCCTGAGCACAGGCTTGCCTCCATGACCATCCTGACTAATAGCAATTGATGGACCTATCCTCCATGAAATTATCTATTTCTGTTTGGAACCCCGTTATACTTTTTGTCTTCACAACAATCCCTGGCAAGGAGATCCACAGATTGACTATACATTGTGTAAAGAAGTACTTCCTTTTGTTTGTTTTAAACTGGCTGCCTATTAATTTCTTTGGGTGATTCCTGATTCTTGTGTTAGGTGAAGGGGTAAATTATCACCTCCTTATTCACTTTCTCCACACCATTCATGACTTTATAGACCCTTATCATATCTCCTGTTAGTCACCACTTTTTTAAGTTGAACAGTTCCAGTCTTTTTAATCTCTCCTCATATGGAAGTTGTTCCATACTCAAACATTTTGTTGCCCTTCTAGACACCTTTTCCAATTCCAATACATCTTTTTTTAGATGGCACAACCAGAATTGCTTGCAGTATTCAAGGTGTGAGTGAACAAATTTGACTCAGATGAAGGTGTGAAAAGTGAGGCTGCATACACATCTTCTCTGGCTAAAAGTTGTATTGGAAAGGATTAACTGCTGCTATGTAATGGGTGGATGTTAAATCATACACCTGCAATGTGTTTAATTGAAAGCAGGTGTTTTGTTCAGGAAACGGTACAACATTCTGTAATGGCATTTCTGAACTTTTCCTTGTAAGAATGTTTTAAGCCTTTTTGCGGGGTGGGGGAGGGTGTCACATTTTACTCACCAATCACGGAAATTTGAACTTTTAAGGTTGGAGGATGAGGGTTGTTTGAAACAAGGAAGCTCAATTACATGCTTGCACATGAGGTTTTGTAAATTACATCCATTAGGTGGCAGTGGTCCTTGTAAAGATCTGTATTCTAGAAAAGCAAAACCCATCACTAGAACTGGAGTGTCATCATCACTTTGTTGTTTCCGAAAGACCCTGGGTTTATTTACATTTCCTCTATAACTGCCTGGGTTGGCTTCTGAGGTTTCTCAAAACTCTGGACATGGGTCCCTGAATCCATAGGGTCGGGAAGTGCAGACCAATTTGAAGTTATGTGCCTGGAGTGTGACGTTCACGCCCACTGTTGGTGTAAAGGCCATCACAAAGTGCATCCCAGCTTGCTGCCTGCAGCTGAAGAAGCAGTTCTGTTGAGCAGCTGATTTGGCCACTTGTGGCCAGCAATACATTGATCTGCAGAACAGGTCCCTGTCTGAAGGGGTGCAGGACCTACCAACTTTGGATCCAAGGATAATGTGCTCTGCCACAGGGACTGAGAAGCAGAAGCTAACTTTTCAGGGCAGGAAGCCAGTAGACCCATGAGCACTTTTGCAGGAATCAGGACTGGATCCAGGCCCCATTTAGTTTTAAGCCATGAGGGGCAGTGTGAACTGGAATGGGATGGAGGACAAGTGAATCCTATGTTCTGCTGACAGCAAGAGCTGTGCAAATAACTGATTTTGAGCTCACTGGCCATGCCAAAGGGAAAAAATATCAATTCCCCCTGCCCCCCAAAATGTTAACTTTTCATTTCAAAATTTATTTTCAATCAAAACAACTTGACAAATTCAATATAAATTCAAGAAATATTTCAGTAGACCCAAATCTGGATTTTTTTAATTAATAAATATTCAACTAGAAATATTCACCCAGCTCCAATGCCAGCTCTAATGCCAGCTCTGACTGGCTTTAGTCACTCAACCATTCTTCCTTTGTTTACTCATCTGTAAAATGGGGATAATTATTACCTATGCCGGGGGCAGGGTTATGATTGTTTAATTAGTGTTTGATTAATATTTGCCAGCATTCTCACAATATCCTCCAATTGCTGATGGACGAGTGCCTTTAGACCACTGTCTTATTAGCATGTATGTCTCTAGCATATTTGTTTCTAAGTGTTGGCCACTATGCACAGACCCCAGCATAAATAGCTGGGCTCTGGTTCTCCTGCAGCTGGAGGGTAGGCATGACCCCTCCCCTTCCCAAAAAATAATTTTGTTGGCATAACCTAAACCATAAAGCCAATCCTGCATACAGTGATGTGATCATTTCCTCCTATCCACTGTGAAATGGGCTATAAAATTGTCCCATCCAAAAATGCTAATGCCGGCTCTGGCAATGTGTCAGGCAAAGCGATAAAAAAACCAGAGCGGGTTGAAAAATGATAGCTTTAAAAAAAAATTGTGGACATTTTGGAATGTTGAAACTTGATTTTTTTTGACTATCTAATAAATATTCTGTAGCACTATACAGAAAGATAGTCCTTAATAAAACTTTTTCACTTATTACGACTATGCAATGTTAGAGAGAGATGCTGTTAATCTATGCAAAGTGGGAAAGACACTGAACTCTATCCTCTTTAATAATTTATATCAGGGACTCTAAAGACCTGCAAAGAAATTGAAGTCAGAGTTGCTTTTAATATTTCAAACATTTATAAATATTAATTTCCCACTTTATCTGTTGCTCACATCCACAAGTGAAAAGGACAAGTGTTCAAAACGTTTTAAATGCTTTGCTGGGTAAAATGTTGCTCTCCCTTTTGCCGCATTTCCCCTTAATTCTGAAAATGTTTCATGGTCCTCCATTTCATTATTTCCTGTATGTAACTCCCACCCCTGAAAAACACCACTACCCACAAAACAAAAAACACAATCCCCCTGAAAATGCTCAAAACTTTCCCTCCCACAAAATCTTTGGGGATTCTGTAACTGTGCAATGCCTCACTATGGGTGCAGGTTAGAGAGAACAAAATCAAAAAGATAGCCAGATTTTCAGTAAAATGTCATTCAGACTGTTTGAACCAACTGCCCTTGGCAGGTTGCCACTGACAAAAATATGCTGTCAGTATTTTAACAAGGTGCTAACACCAAATTATTCTGCCTGCGTCTGTGTGCCTGCAAAGAAGAGGGAAGAGGGCCCCTTCTCCTCATATCTTCTAGGCATAATGAAGGAAAGAGGCAAGAAAATGTGTCAAGCAAACTTATATTAAGTACTCTTACTGGAAATGTTCATATGCTGTACCAGAGAAATGTTCACGCTGTACTACAGTGTAAGCTGCAGAGGAAAGAGGGGTAGAAGGCCACCCCAGCAACAGTGGTGGAAAAACTTGCCATTTGGTGCAATCAAAGGCAGAAAAAGTTGCTCTTCAGAAGTGTTGTTAAGAGCTGTAGGGATAATTCAGCTCTAGCAGGGATGATTTAACAATGTGCAGAGAAGGAAGAGAAATCACCTCAACTATCCACCAATTTTTTGACATAACAAGGAGCTGTGGAGCAGGGGTGGGTGGTCACTGGAGGATCATGAGGCTAAGTCACACAAATAGACACATCTACTTAGCGTGGCTAATGTCCTTCGGAGCACAATGCCTCTTGCTGGCCCTGGGGACTCCGGGCCTGCCTCTAGTGCCCCGACCCTGGAGTCTGCACTACACCTGGCAGCCATAAAACTATTGCAGGCAGAAGAGGGAGTAAGCATAGAGCGAGGAATTACTGATTTCATTTGGGCTAGCCCCACAGAAACAACATATAAGGCACATTCATCCCACTGGATCTACCCCTTCATTTTCCAGACCCAGCAACAAGTGGTGCTGTTGGTAGATCCTGTTCTGAAGGGTGCCAGGCTGAGGGGGAAGTATTCTGAGCTTGAACGTGTTTGTACTTTTTAGCATGGAGGGGTGTAGTATGTTAGGCCTGGGAGAGCAGATTGCAGCCCCATCACTTTTATTGGCCCCAGCTGTCACTGCCCCAGCAGCTCCTAACAACAACCTTCAGCTCAGTGAAGACTACACCATGTTCACTCTCTTTCCCTCCTGAACATTGTCAATAGTTGCGTAATACATTTTCACATGTGACAGGAGAAGGAGACTCATCTAGTTCAGAGACGAAGGAACCAGTATGCATAAGAAAGAGACCCAATTCAAACCTCTAAGCAAAACTTGAACCAAAACCATTTTAGAGAATTGCAAGAGTCTGAATAACATTTTCCCTATCATTCTTTTGCTTTTCTGGGTAACTAACCAATCTTCTCCCGTTTCCTACATCAGGAACTGAGCACAGTAACAAAGTACCTGAATGCAACCTGTTACACAATACAGTCCGATGGTGGGCCTTACCTCAGACTCAACAAGAGTTTGTGCAGACAAGGGAGATTTTTCTCTCTTTCCACCACACCTTTTCTTCTCTCTCCAGGGGCGTTACTATGGGAAAGCTAAAGTAAAATCATGATGTGTCAACATAGCAGATGGTAGGTCCTTGTGTGAGAATGCAAGGTGGTTTTGTTGAATCACCCGAAACTCAAATGCCAGAAGCCTTCATAAAGGTGCACGGTAATTTCTGTGAATCATGACAGGTGGGATTTGTTACTCCAAACAATATTTCCTTGAGGATTAGGAAACAAGGGACTAGGACAGAGGAGGTGTCATAGAGAAAACTCTAGGAACAGGCAAACTTGGAGTGAAACCTTAAATTGATGTTTAGGTATAATGTTAAGTTATCTGTAAAGTCAAACCTTGGGGAATAAGTTTGCACTACATACAGCATATGTATATTCCGTTCAGAGCAAAGTGCTTACAGGAACTGAGAAGGTCCAGTTCCCTGCATTTGTGGGTTTCATCTTGGGCAAAAACACCTCCAGCAGCCTGAGGAGCACTGTTTGTCTTGGTAGGTTGCAGTTACCGATGAGGGATGGCAGGTCCTGAAATATTTACGGTCCATTCCATTGAAATCCTTTAAACTCAAAAGCAGATACTGTACTTACATTTCTTTGTCCTTTGCATCTCTGGATGTGACATGGAGACATGAAAATCTTCCATGCCCAAATAACTCCCAAGATTAAAGATTCTGATACTTCCTGCCTCTGGTTACCTGTCGCACAGGTAATGGTTAGACAAGAATGGACATAGGCCGATAGAGGGTGGCAGAGAACATAAGAATTTCCAAACTAGATCAAAATAGTGGGCCCTCTCATCTGGTATCCAGTCTCTGACAGTAACCCAAATGTGGTGCTTCTGAAGAAGGTACATTAAGTCCACACTTCCCCCACACCAATTTATGGAATAAGCTGACTATTGGGAGGCTTCTTCCTGATCCTCAGCAGTTGGTGGTCGGCTTATACCCTGAAGCATGAGGTTTTATGTCCCTTATATTAAAAAAAAATTACCACTCAAATATAAATGCCCACGTTCTCATAGTCCACATAAATGGATAAACCTTTTCAATCCTGGTACTGCTGTGGACATTGGTTGTTCAAAGTGTCAATCTCATTGGCCAGTGGGGTCTTTTTCACGATGTCCTTCACTGTATCAACTACTAAAGTGGTACAGCTGCTGCTCCAAGGCTGCCTGTTTATGTTTGTCACCTGCTCCCATGCTTCTAACTCAATGAGTGTAAGATTTTTTTTTTTTTTTCAGTGAAGAGGTTCCAGCTGCAAACCTTTCTTAGCTGGTGCATGTGTCAACTCCTTCTGCACCCTGTCTTGTAATACTCAGCTCAGGATCCAGTCCTAAAAGTCCTAGGACTATTTGCACACATATAGATTTGCAAGCTCATGTCCTTCCAGTGAAAGCTGCTCAGGGCAGAGACTGCATCTTATTATATCTATGTAAAGTGTCATGCACAACTATGTATCTTATATACAAATGCTAAATAAGATTAACTAACATAAATAATTGTAATATAAATGCAATTTCTTATGCAGTGTTGCATCTATAATATGCTGAACTACTGGGTAACATGGACTTTCCAGATAATCTGATATGATGCAACAATTTAAGAGATGATAAATATAGTATTAGCCTGTCACAGAATCTAAGCATTGGTCTCGTTGTAGCATTGATTTTTGGGTGTTTCACTAGCTTGTCTGTTCTGAAACAGTGAATTAGACTGGATAAAAAAAAACAAAAACTGCAAAATATTCTGCAGTATGGATTGGTTGGTGGTTTTAAGGTTGTGGATGCTAAAATGTCAGATTCTAATGGGAGCAGGAGTTCCTAACTAATTTTAGTATATCCTTATTAATGTTGGCTTTGTGTCAATGTGTTAGCATACAACAAACCATTTAATGTTTGAAATGAAAACAAAAAATATTCCTTAATGAAATAGCAAATAACATCAGAACAACTCCAAGAATGTTCCCCCCCCCTTTTTTTTTTTTGCTGTAAATTCATCTATAACTAAAAAGCACCTTTGCAGAGGCTAAAATTCTTTCCGTTTAAGAGAAAAGAAATGAGTAATGTCAACTAGTTATGATGTAAAATTAAAAACAAAGAAAACCAAATGCAGTATATTTAAATTAACTTTTAATAAGAAGTACAAAAAGATAATGTTAAGCAATCTTTTGCATGTGATTAATAAATATTCTTTAACAGCAAGCAAAGTGACACATTCAAACATAAGTCAAGTCGTTCTTTTACACTTTTAAAAAAGTAACAACTTTGTCCAGTTAAAACAAGGTCACAAATTACAGAATATTATCATCCCCTTTATGTATTTAAAACTGTGAAACCTACTAAATAAGTGAACTGTCACCCAGAAGTTTTCATATGATGTTGATGTTCAAAGTTAAGTATACTTATATTTAACATGCAGTTTCTTTATTGTGCATGTGGTTTATAGTTAAATTTGTGACTTTTTTTTAAATGCATCAGCTCCATTCTTATTATTTCCTATTACTCAGCAACATATACTAAGCATCTATTCTTCAAGCTCCTATTCATTTTCAAGCCCAGGTGTCACACTAAAATAAACTTACCATCAAATATTTAGATATGCCTTGATTCCTGTTTAGTTGAGAAATTACTAGCAATGATTTCTCTCTGAATCAAACTTGTTTTTTAAAAGCAAGTGCATTTATATTTAGTGTGATCACTTCTGTTAAATAAATTTAAAGTGCCCTCAAACAATTCTTAGTAAAGTGACTATTTCTGGAAGTCTTTTTGTTTAGTAGTTAGACATTATTTATTTAATAGTTTATGCTGTGTGTACTGTATATATATTATAATAAATAGATGTAAAGTACTAAGTTGCATTCAGTTCTAAAGCTAAGCGACAGTAACCTGTTAACGGATAAATTCAGCCAAAATGAACTCTAAATACAAAACTACCAAAACCAGAGGATCAAAGCAATATCTTGTTCTATTCTGTATTTGCATCCATCCCAAAAAGCTAAAAACATGAGATACTGGAAAACAAAGATGGCCATTGACACTCACCTCCTTTAACAGTTTACAAAATCATTTAGTGAAATCTTTGAGCGCCTTCAATGCATATACATGAGCCGCAGGCCAGCTGACAGAGTGAAGAATTCACAAAGTTATGTAAGATAAGCAAGTAACATTTCAAAGCAAAGCTTAATTAAAAAAATTAATCAAGTTACACAATAAAAATTTTGTGCGTGTGTATGTAGACACCAGCACTAGAAGGGTATAAACCATCTTGCATATTTTAAATCACATTTCAAATGTGTTATTACCCACTTGTAATCCACAGCACTTTCACAATATTCCTAATTTCACAATATTCCCACATTAACACAATACTGAGAGTAAAACAAGCATGATCAAAGCCCAATTTTAAATGTGCTTCATTCCTTTATTTAAAAGTTCATCTTCTCAGTGTGAAAAGCTAAATAATCGAGCAATTCATTCCCACAGAGGGCCAGATATGACTCCCATTAGTCAAGGGGAAAAGACCTTGATTGATTTCAGTAGTGCAGGGACAGGCCCTTAGGACCTAACCAACATTCTATAAGATCAATGGGAATTTAGCCACTGATCTCAGAGGGAGCAAGATCAGGCCCTCAAAGTCTGAAGACTCCTCAAATAAGGACCCCAAACCCGCACTGAGAAACACAGGGGCATGAGCGTCCACCCAGGTGGCTGTGAGCATAGAATCATGACCTAAGTTTAAAAAAAAATGGGAATGTAGCTGAAAAGAAAGTGAAAGATATGTAGTTAAACCATAAAAGCAGAGTAAAACAAGCTATAAATGCAATTAGCACGGGCTATTCCCAAAATTAAATCTCTGAGTGTTTGCTTTTCGCTCCCTTTTTTGTGGTGAAGCTATCAGCTCACTCATGGATCCCTGAAAATCTTTATGAAGGTGTAATTTAGAAATCCAAATTCAGGATAATGACACCTTATTTTCCAATTGTTAGGGATTTGGATTTATTTAAAATAATGAGGAAAAAATTCTCCTCCTCCTATATATAATAAAATGAGCATAACAGAATATATTTTAAAGTTTAAAATTATGTTGAGACTTAGTTGTCCAATGGAAGACATGTTGTACAATTCCTGGGGAAAAATGCTCAATATTTTTGAATTAATAGGTTCCTTTATTTGGAACCCTAACTAGTGAGAGTTTTTCAGGTAAACATACTTTGATTAATGATTCTAGGTTTTGCAAAAGACATTTTTGATAAAAATTTAGAGTTCCTTGTTTCTGTGGTATCAAATGATAAAGTCCTGATCACTGAGTACTCTATTTAGACTTGTTTCTATGCTTACCCACTTATCCTTCTGCTCACAGGTTCTGAAGGAAGAATTAGATAACCTTGATTCTGCTGCTAACACTCACTTTAAAATCTTTTTTTGCTCTGCTTCATGGCTCTGAGTTCTGCTGATCTGAACTTTGGAATGATGTGCCATGTACTAACTCAAAGTGGGATTGGGACTGATTGTAATTTCATATCCAGACATGGAATTATTTTTCACATAAACACTTACGTTAGGAATAGTGCAGATTCTAAAAAGTGCAAATAATAATATTCACTATTGTCCCGATGGCCAATACACCTCTGAGGCTCCACTTAAGCCCTCAAAATAAGGCATTGCATAAAACCTGAGGAAAAATATTGGGAACTAACAAGATTTACTTTATTCATGAAGTATTTTTCTCTTCAGGAGCTGTGGAGAGCTGGAAGAGCACAAAATTAACTACATTATATTTATGAAGTGGTTAGTGCCATTGCCAATCCAGAGGATTCAAGATCACAAAAAAAATCATGATTAAAAAAGATCCTTTTGGGTTTGATCTGCCTGTTATCTTTTTACTGTGAAACTGTCTGCCCACAACTGGTGATTACTGCAGGTTCAAAATCCAACCTCCTGCACACTCAAAGATATGTGAGCTTCCCCATGGGCTGTTTAGAAAGGGAATCCTCCACTTACCATCTCCTGTGGAGAAGTGGAGTTGCCGTTCTCTCCCTCGCTTCCCCACTTTTTTCCAATTGTTCCCCGCACTGCCCATCCTGTCCCCCTCCATTCACTTACCCCCATTTCCCTTCACATTCTCCCTCAGCCTCCTGCTTCTTCTCCTCCACATGGCAGACATTTCCCTGAGAGCATCATGGCCCAGATGCTCAAAGATATTTAGACTTGATTTCAATGGAAGTTAGGGAACTAAATAACTTTGAGGATATGGGTCCATGTATTATTTAAATTGCTTGGAAGTGGTGGCCATTTTGAATAAGAAAAAAATTTGCACAAAAGTGGTGGAAGATCATGAGCACATAAATAAAAAAAAGTCACAATAGCACAGGAGTTGCCAGTTTCTTTAAATAGAAATAAAAGATGATGTTAATTTCTCTTTTTGAAAACTTTAACAAGAATGTTTAGAAGCCATCCTGTTAGAACAGATGCACTAAGACTGAAGACTACCAGAGGGTGCCACGGCTTATAAACCCAGGGCTCTCCATCTTTCATCCTTGACAAGTCCAAATTTACTATTAATATTTGACTACTATTTGCTACCCTTGTGTGTCGAGGAGTAAATATTGCAGTCCTACATCAGAAAGTTACTTTAACCCTGGCTTGCAATCATGTTGAGCCCAGTCCAAGTTATCACAATGTGAGGCCATTTTATTTATTTTTAACTGTTAAATTATTACTATATTTGTTTTTTAGGTCAGATAAGAAATGCTATACCAGAAGGCTTGGGAGCATGATCCCAGGGGGCGGGCGGGGGGGAATATATCAGAAAAGGACAGAAGTGAGGGTGTGATATAGGCCAAAAATTCGAAGTTAGGTTCCTAAATCCAAAAATAAAGCTTTTCAATAAAAGTGGGCATCAATATTAACAAATCACATTGAAACTGATGTGGCTTCTGAGGCTACGTCTACACACAGATAAAAGATGCAGCACGGCTGCTGCTCGCCTGGGTCAGCTGACTCAGGCATGCAGGGCTTGGGTTGTGGGGCTAAAAATTGTCATTTTCACCATCATAATAGATTGAATATTGAAATTATAAGGACAACTGATAGAAATTGCTTACAATGCAATAAACAAAAGAAGCTAACTTTAAATCTAGACCAATTGTACAAGACTTTGAGCTGAAACTGCTTTCAGATATGCCCTTGCAAACCCCATTGACTTCATGCAAGAGTTGCATGCAGCTATCTGATGGCCTATTTATGCATATAGATTGCATTTATATGGTGTGTTTGTTTTTCTACATCTTAAGTATGTGATGAATGCCTGGTGTTTATCCAATTTACTCTAAGTGTTACATGAGTCCAGAGGGACTGTTCAGTGAATTAAATAGTTGCTCCTAAAGCATTATTTCTGGCTGTCCCTCCCAGAACTCCCAGTGATTTAGGTGGGAACAGGACCTGACCCTTTGTGAAGTTGAGGCTGCACAATTAACAGCAGTTCCAGTATCGCTATATTTCTGAAGCGAGGCCACAACTTGCTTGATTCTGCAAATCAGACACCTTTGTGTGTGTCTCCCCCCTCCTTTTTTTTTTAAACAAGGATACACAGCCCTCCCCCATAACATAATCAAATGCACTTTTGGATACACTCATGGATCTAGAGGGCAGAGATCTGACTTCCCGTTATTTGAGACATCAAACCTAACTTTGTTTAAACTGTGAAAAATCTGAACTAGCTGGGATGTAATTGGGGTAAAATACAGACATTACTTTTTATAAGCCCAAACCTGTGAAGTGCTGAGAGTCCTCAACTCCCTTTGAAGTTAATGGGAGTGGAGGGCTCCCATCAGGTTGCAAGATGGTGCCCAAAGGTACATGAAAACATAATCAACCTATTCAGAGTCTGAGCGTAGATAAGCTTGGGCCTCCACTATAATACAGTCAGAGCCCTTTGCCAAAAACAGAGATAAACATGAAAGGATTTTTCTATGGACCAATATTTACAAATATTCTACATATGTACATATTTATATATGTTATACCTGGACACTGCGACATTAAAGGGATCTTTATAATTTACAAATAAAACATTTTTTAAAATGTATAATTATACCATGAAAAAACTTTTTATTGCTTGCCTTCAAACCTTATACACTTTATCAAGCTATTGCACACATCTCTGTTTTACATGGAAGATCTACATTTATATATAAATATATATATGAAAATAAGGATATTTCTATTTTAATGTTTTGAGTAAAGTGCTTGTTTTTCAACTACCATTGATGAATAAAGATGGTTTGATTAGAGGGGTAAGGGAATACATATTTCACTAGTGGGTCTCCCTTTTATTTTACTGATGTCATATGGACTATCTTGTTTGATTAATGTCAAGTCTGTCTTCTACTAATAAAATGCATTTGTGACCTTGGCATCTATACAATGTCATGCAAAGCACAAAATAGAATCACATTAAAAACAAAAAAAAGACAAGAAAATTAAATAGCAAAAAAAGCATTGTTTGATTCTTCGTTTTTGCTAGTTTCAATGTCTTAAGAGAATTCATTTATTCATTTTTAGAAATATCTGTACGAGTTTGCCAAACTTTGAACATATCTATTTTATGCACTATACTCAAGTACTGTACAAAACTGCAATAAATGACACTATACGATGACATATGCTTCTACTATAAACACACCATGATAAAGGTGTATCCATTTTAAAAGGTCAACTAATAACTGCTAATGTATGTGTGAATCAAAATATTTTTGATTGGCCAAGTATATTAAAATCTAAATACAGTACACAGTTATTGGTTATGCCATGATTTACCAGGCCTTTCAGGGCATAAGGAATATTTGCAAAAGTTCAGATGAAAATTAATTTTACTAATATTAATGATTCATATAAAATTGCAAATGGCAGCTCCAATTTTGTTATATTTTGTGTATTAAATAATTGACAATTACTGATGATGCACTGAAGTTTATTAAAAATAACATTCAAATCTTAGCAAAATCCTTTCTAGTATACAAAGTTAAGTTATATCAGTGAAATGTAAAGTTGTAATTTACAAAAGCAGCAATAAATTTTATCCATGAGGACAACTTTCTGGACTGAAATCACAAACGACTGTTTCCTTTTAAAACAATGGCTTCAATGGGCAGATGTGAGAAAGCCTTTTTAAGGCAGATTTTCCTGTAAATACTAAGCAGGAAAAAGAGCATCTTATACTTCTGATATGCTTGACCCTGAAAAATTTCTGAGTGTCAGTTACCAATATTTGATGTCAATCTCATAAGCTAATTTAAAAAGCCTTTTCTGACCTTGCTGAATAAGAGAACTTGGTTCAGCAACCTCAAACAACAAATGCTGAGGACAATAAGAGTTTTTCTACTGGAAGTTGATTGACGCTAGAAATTTGATTAACCGCTACTGCTCATTAAAATGAGTTGGAATATTTCATTAACAATTTCAAAGCAGGTCTAGAAGCAAGGAACTAATAGGCTTGGCATTCCAATAGTCTTTACTAAGTTTAAAACATAATTACTTTCCAAAATGGTTGTGAACAACAGAATAGTTTGAGCTCATCCCTCTATAATATGTACATGGGCAGTGCTATTGTATGAAATAAGATTTAAAAAAAAAATTCATTTTTAATGACAGCTTCTCCCATTAAAGTAGAATCAGTTATTTTATAGAAAAATATTTTAACTTTAAATTAAAAAAAATATTGTTCCTAAATATTTATGCAGGACCATATTTTCATCAAATCGTATGAAGAAGATATAATTCTGTGTATTTGAATCCCAGTTTAAAGGAAACTCCTGCGTAGAACTTTTAAAGAGCTGGCTATATTTGTCATGGGTGTTATCTGTTTACAGATCCCATGAATAAACACTGTGTGCCTCCTTTGGAGATACACGGCTAAGATATATATATATACACACTGTACATATTGGCTCACAGATTAGCAGTTATTAGTTGTATTGTACATAGCAAAACAACCCATCTGATTATAATGATGCTAGACATCCCCAGCGTAATTCAGCTTTTAGGTTGAGGGAGCAAACCCCAGTAAGACAGGTTCCCTATTTAAATATGTAGCCCAGTATACTAAGTTAAAGGTACCAAATAACACTGGGAACATTATTCTAGACATTCTGTCAATTTTGCTAACGCTGTTGAATGTTTTCTTTGCTTCTTGTGGCTTGGCTTCTGGCTTTGCCTTGTTGGGTTCTGTGGTTGTAGCACTCTTGGAGATTGTTGGTAGCACTGAGTCCTTGGTAATATTTGGAGCATAATTGGCAACAGCCACCGCATAGGCATTGTTTTTCTTAATGACAGATGCTTTTTCTTTTTTCTATTGGAAGACAGCATGGAGTTAAATTGTTACTGTATGGCACGTTTGCCAAATCTGAGTCAGTAAAACAGCATTTCAAATGTTTTTTTTAAAAGTGAAGATAGTAAAATAAATGTCAGTGAGTACTTTAATGACAAACCATATGTAGACAACGCCCTCAGTCTCTCAGATGGAAGCTACAGATTAGTGTCTCAATCTAATAAACATATCTGCAAGCATGGGCCTATATGCCCACATGAAATCCCACGGAAGTCGACGGAAGACTCCATGGAAGAAAGGGTCAGAGCTTGTGGATATCTACTACCTACGTTGATTGAGTAGAAGCCAGCTTCAGAAAAGCATTACAGTCTCTAGTCTTGGCTTGAGAGCCAGTGTTCTGTTAGAGCTAATGGTAAATAGGAAGCCGGGAAAGGAACAGGAAAATAAAAGGGTCACCATAATAAAGTGACTCTGGCTGACCTAATGTCCAGTCCCTACCGCCGTGAAGTGAAAGGACTATTACAATGCATTGCTGGAAGGGATATTTGAAGACTGACCACACAGCCAGAAGACTAAGGTTACCTATCAATTCATTAATATAAAAATTAGGAAATGGGCCAACTCTCCCCCCCAAATCTAATGTTGGTATTATTCACACACCTCATCATTCCACGCCAATAAAAACATAAACTCTTACTGTAATCCCATTATTTAAGAGAATCTGGATATACACATATATTTTTAATTCTATGCATATTGCTTGCTCAGTTGACTAAGGACATTTTAAAAATCCTGCAATGGCTAAAACCTGGGGAAGAAACGTGTGAGTGAGTGACAGCCCTACTTCCCATCATCATCAGGTAGGCACCAACTTACCCCTGCCCCAGATTTTGATGGTCAGGATTGAAGCTATAGAGGCCTGCCAATGACCACTTCCGCACCATCCCTTCATCCCCTTAATACACAAGGGTTCAAACCTGTAGTCTGTACAGAATAAGCTGGCTGTTTGTGAACCATAACACTGATACCCAAACAAGATGTGAAATAATAGGGCTATGGCTTTTCAACTACTGTGTTCCAAAAAAACCTCTCTCTTTCCTGCAGTATGCAGGATCTGCTCGTAGGTTATACCGAGATGCACATTTTCAAAATCTAATCACCATCTCTGGTATTTGCTTACTCTTTGCATTTCACTTTGCTTGTCATGTACTTTTGAAAAATATTTTCAATGTTTTTCAATTTACATTTTTTTCTTATGTGCTAACACAATGCTGCAATGTTTGGGTTGCAAACTCCACAGGGGAATGTTCAAATCAAAACCAAAAAAACAAAACAAAACTGTCTTGATTGACACTTTTTAAAAAATCCAACCACCTGAAAATATTTCTGTTCATATTACATCTGGTAAAACTTAAGTTACACCAATCCTAAATTACTTGATGGTGACATCTTTTTGACTACACAAAAAGCAAATTTAACAGCAAACTACCTGATAAATCTACCTTTTTAAAATGTCAATCAGATATATGAGAGAATGAGCAAATGTAGGTAAACACATAGAAGTTTGATCCATGTCTTGGGCCATTTTTTTCCTCCTGGAAAACAGGCCTTCATCCTGAAAAGTGTTGTGGAAGGGCAAATTGCTGTGTCTGAGCAAAGCAAGATTGACTTCACTGGCTTGAAACCCAGCTTCAAAAGTCTGACCATATGCAAAGGATCTGGACTTTAAAAGCTAAATTTTCAAGAGAGACCATCACCCATTTAGGCTCCTAAGTGGCCAGATTTTCATCAAGAATAATGTAAGGTACTGGGCACTGAGTTCCCTTTGAAAATGTTGTCCCCATTGTGGGTGCTGAGCAGCACTCTTGATAATCTGACCCAAGAGGTCTCAGCAGTACCCAAGTTAATTACTATGCAGGTGCATTTGCTCCAATACAAGTAAAGCTCACTAGCTTAATAAAATATTAAATATTCAACATCCTTTTTTTTTTAAAAAAAAAATGTATCAGTATTGAATACGGGAATTTGAAGAAAACATGAAAAAACATCCAACCGAAACACAGCATGTGAAATCAATAAATGGAACCACTTCAATTTCCTGTCTGTATTTTCAAAATGCATATGAAGTTTACCAATTCTGGGCCCAATTCAACACAATGTATTTGCAGATTTCTATGTGGTACAACCTACAGAAGGTTGTATATACTGGCTCTGCATCAGGCCAATCATGATCTAAATAGGTCAGTCTGCTGCAGCAAGCCCAAACTAAGAAAACTCTAATACAGTGTGTGTGGAGGAGTGGAGGAATTAGAGCTGCTCAAGAAGAGACAGCCCATACACACTTGCCATACTCAATGAGGTGTGAGAATCAGTGTATTCCCTCTGAAAAAGATAGGATGAAACTGCTACACGAGTAGGGTGATGTCTCACTCCTGGAGACTTATAAAGGTACATTTACACTGCACACTCTTTATGGTGGTGTATAGAGAACATACACTACATGCCTCCTCTCCCCCCTGGCACAGGTATAAATAGCAGGGTAGATACCGAGGCTCTGGTAGGGTAAGTAATGACATGTCTGAAACAATGGGCAAGCAGAGGGATGTTCTCTACCTTGCTCTCTACACACACAAGCCATGCCTCCCCTGTCTACATTGCTATTTTTAGCCATGTAGTGTCCTGCTGTCTCTGCGCTGCCAGAGACTTTCCCCACTGCCTCCGTTGGAGCCTTTCACTGACACTACCCAGCTACCCACTGCAGTGTGGACAAAGCCTGCCTTTCACCGCAGTGTGTAGCTACAAGTACCCTAACACACCACCACCAGTGGTATGCACAGTAGATGTAGCCTAAGATGTCATCATGTTCCATGGGAAAAGCTGCTGGAGGTGGCCTAGGGGAGGGAAATGTGGTCAGATTCCCCTTACTGAGTTTCATTCGAGCTCTCACCTCATGTGGGGCATGGTGTCAATCAGTGTACTAACTGCAGTGTGAACGTGGACTGTCATTTATTATAGAAGTTCCTATGATCCCTGCTTCAGTTCCCCAGCGAAATATAAGTTCCAATGGCTACTTCAGAGTTAGAAAAGAACTTCAGTGGAATGTAAATACAGTCATTTCTTGTTGCCCCCACATTGCTTGCTAGCTGGAAGCAGCTGAGCTTTGTGTTGTCAGGATCAGGGTGTGTAAAACCAGAGAGAAAAAGAACAGAAAGAGAGGAGCATGTTAGCGAATCTGCAAAATCACTGCTTTCACACACAGTCAGTGTGATTTTAAAAAGCTTCTATGGTATTTGTAGTCCCATTAATGAGCCCCTTAGCCCAAGCCCTGTGAGCCCAAGTCAGTTGGCACGGGTCAACCGTCAGTGTCTAACTGTAGTGTAGACATATCCTGAACACACAGATTCAGGGTATCAATGTATCTGATTTAATTAGGAAGCATCCATGTCGCAGAATTGTGTCAAACTTCAATTAACACTCATTTTAAATTTTAATACCATCATACCAGTAGAGATATGCTTTTGGCTAACTGAGCCATTTTCAGACCCTCTGGAATCCATTACAAATACCAGTAGGTGTCTGGTCCTCAGACATCACTTATTTTAACATAAATTACTTCTCATATTCTGTGACTTCTTTCCTACCTTCAGTCCAACTGAATTATATTAAACTGAATAGGTCTGGAAAAATAACAAGGATCAAATTACAATTTATTTGAGAAACAATATAGGTCAAAGTAAGGAGTGTCTGATGAGATAGAAACACAACTGGACAACACCCAATACCTACTTCACTTAAGAAGGATGTTTAATAATGGAGTCTAGGTGATTTGAAAATAGATGCAACAAACCAAAGTGTCATCAATGTTAGTGAGTGTTTGTTCAGAATTTAAAATAAATTAGCTAAATCCCGAACTTCTTAGTCAGGAAAAATTTCTGTTGACTTCATCAGGAATTTTGCCCTAGTAACAACTAAGTATGTTTTGGATTTGGTAATACATAAATTGAGAGTACACAAAATTATGGTGGGTGGAGATTTCTTAACTGAAATATTAAAATGAGAGTTATTGCAATATATTGATGTAAGTCTCATAGTGTCTAAAATACTGCTATTAAAGTGTAATGACTGTGTGTTATATGTTCTCAGTAAATCCAAGTGACTGAAGACTTGATCTTGCATTGATTCATTCAGATGTCATTTGCTGGTATTAAGACTAGAACATACGCTAATTTCAGCTTGTTTGTGAGGTCAGCAGTCACACTGTAGAAACTAAGGATTCAATTTAGTGCCCACTGAAATAAATGTGAGTCTTTCCATTGACTTCTATGAATATTGGATTTCGGTATAAATGCTATAGACAAGCAAGGAGTCTGCAGTGTAAAAATATATAGGATCACATTTTCAATAAGAGGAGCCAAAGTTGTGCCAGTAGAATATGCAGATACTGTAAGCATAAAAAAGGTAATTACGTGTGCAAAATACACAGTGACTTATGCAAACCAGGCTTCTGTGCAGGCAACTGCTTATTTGATGCATGGAGATAACAGTTTAATAATTGCATTCTTATTTCACAAGTGATGCGTAGACATCTACTCTTGACAATTGTCGTATAGTGTAAAAAAGGAATTTGAGACGGAGCTTTTCAACCAACAAGAGGTTACAATTAACAGAATGGATGAAGTATATGTAGAGGCTAGATCATAGGACTGGGGGATCAGGAATGGCAAGTCTTGGTTCCCAGTTGGCCACAGTCTCAGAGCGCGATCTTGAACAAGTTACTTCACTAATGTCTTATTTTCCTGATCTGTAAATTGAGGATAATACTCCATAGCTCATAGGTCTGCTGTTAGGCTTAATTACATTATTAAAGTTTGTAAAGTGCTCTGTGATATTTGAAAGGTGCTAAAGAACAGCAAACTATTAATACCTACTCTCCATGATATCTCAGAATGCCTAGTGGTCAACTGAATAGTGACCAAATCGAACCAGGGTCAAGGTAACCATTGTAGTGAAGTATCATTTTCTTTAACAAACCAGATGGCTACAGGGATCCAAATGGTACTTTCTTGACTCCTGCAGGTTGATGAGTGCTGCCAATGGAAATGCAAAATGAGTGGATACTGAGAATTTGAGCAAAGAGGGTTCCGCATAGTGCAGACAAATGTGCAGAAGGATGAGCACCATGAACAAACCTGAACTGCACTAAATTCAGCACTGATGGCTTAGGGACAGCGTGGTCATGACTGAGGGGCTCAGAGCACAGCTGCTTAAATGCAATCCAATCAGTAAAAACTAGGAGTACAGAGCTGGCATTTTAATAATTTTCCATTACTCCTACTGCCTATCTGGAGTGTGTTTATGAGCTTCACTTGAAAGAAACTCAGAGCAGAGCAGCCACATGGGCCAGCCACTGAGAAATGGGTCCTGGTTTTTAAGGAAACAGTATCTCTCACATCCAGCTGCTTAATGCCCTAGTCTGGGCATGCTATTTTTGCCAGCCCACCAGGCTGTCTTGCCTCCTACTCTCAGCTTCCTCCCCCATGCTTAGAAATCCTACTCGTCAGCACCTACTTGCACCTTTGCCAATTGGAGCTACTGATTAGGGTGATAAGATGGACAAAAAGAAATTTCAGGTAGCTTAAGTGATTCATAAAACTAAACAGACTTCATCTTCTGAGATTAAATTGGTCAGAGGACGTGATGTTCTTGCATTTTTCCAAGCTTTCTGGGATCTAGATACCAGGCCTATATTCAAGTTCAATTAAATTTTGCAAAGTTCTTCATGACCCCCTGGTCCATCAACAATTCGCCAATTATGCGCATGCCATGGCTACCAAAAGAATCCCTCTTGAGTGCACATCTCTGTTGAAAGACCTGCCTTCCTGCACCTTGTTCTGAGTGGAATCACACTGTCCACCCACTCTGAGACTAGACCTCTGGGCCGTAGCAACCCCCCCCGCACCCACACCCACACACTGTTAACCCAACAACCCCAACTGAGTTTGGCACTTTTCCCTTCTGGTGCCTATGACAGTGTAAGTTTATAGGCACCCAGAAACAATGTCTTCAAAACACAGCATTATGCATTCACCCCAAAGGCACAACACATGCAGAGCAAAGGGTTAAACAACAAAGAGTACTATATGTATATTGCCCTTACCTATACTTTACTCTTTCCTTGAAAGCTTTTGTAAGTTCCGCTTAGCCCAGCTCTTTAGGAGAAGCAGCCCATGTCTGAGAGAAGCAGACTATTCTGCCTCCAGTATGCACTCTCTGCCCCTGTGTCTCCTTGTTTGACTGTTAGCTCACCGTGACACTCCCTGGGTGGCCTCCTCTCATTCTCATGGGCAGAATCTTTAATCAACACCCCTTAAATCTTAGGCCTTCAGCCCTGAGATAAGTAAACAATGCAGCCTGGTGTGAGCCAGCCAAGGGCATTCCCTAATAGTTTACCCCTCTTAATCCCTTAAGGAGCCTTATCCTTGCCACTGTTTCAATTCCTGTTTGCTTCCCCCTTAAAAGCCTCTTTGATATAGCTCTTGGCATTTGTAGCAGATTAGTATCAGACATAACCTGAAGTTTATATGATATTTATTTTAAAAAACCCTACACCTAACTCCCTAATTCTCCACATTAATACAGATAAAGAACAAGAAGGAAATGGATAACTATACAACAAATAAGGAAAAAAGAAGTTAGGTGAATGGGACAGTATCTCCAATGTTCTGAAATATAATGGAGGAAAGTGTAGCATGCTTATTTTCATTAACTTTGAAAAAAGATTTTTTACAGAAATATTACTCTGATTTTATTCATTTTCACATGAAGGACTCAGATGTATAATGTGGTATAACCTCAGATTTTATATTTTTGTCATTTAACAGGACTCAAATAGGCTATTGATTAATGTGGAGAGAGCCTTGACACTAATCATTTCTCCAAGGACAGCCTGCTGGAGAAAGTTCTTGTATGCAGTTTAATTTTTTGCTAAAGCAATCTAAGCACACACTTTACATTTTTTTTTCCGCACCTACTTTCATCTCACAAGTCAATCTTTCTACTGGTTTGAAACTTCAAGTATTTTTCAGTAATAACCAACTATCAAAATATCTGTTCAACTGTTTTCTTAAAATTGACTGGAAATATAAATGTTTTTCATTATCATTTACCTTATCATTGACTACGCTTTTTCCATCCCATGCCCATCCTCGTTTTGTGAAGTAATTTACAGTGGCAAATTCTATTAATGCAGAGAATACGAATGCATAACAAACAGCAATAAACCAATCCATGGCTGTTGCATAAGCTACTTTTGGGAGGGAATTTCGAGCACTGATGCTCAACGTTGTCATTGTCAGCACAGTTGTTACTCCTGTAGAGGGTGGAAAAAAAGAAAATGTCAGCAATTTTAATTGACTTTTGAAGTTTAATGAGATTCAGAACAGGAACATCTTACAGTATGTTTCTAAGAATTATAAAAATGTTTCTATAAGGTTCATATAGTGTGATGGCACTCTAGATGCACCATATTGAAGGTGGCAGCAGAATTTCCCTTTGTAACCTTCTAGTTCTGGTTCACTTTTTTTAAAAAAATAAAATTTTGGTAAAAAATGGCTGAAGATACAGTCTTGAAAATAAATACAGATTTTTTCCATCGTCTGATTAATCAGAGTGTTGGAAGGAAACCCTACAAAGAGTCAACTAAATTAACTAGTTTGCTTAATTGAGTGTCAAATAACTTTGCAGCAGTATAGCAAAATCTACATGTTGATGAGTACTTGCAATGCCATTAACCCCTATCTCCTCAGAATTTCTTGCCCAGTTTCCTAACCATAGAATACAAGAGATGGTCAACTTTCCTGAGGTCAGCCTGACTTCACCTGCATTGCAAACAATGGAAAAGAATGAATGGCCATCTTTCCAAGGAGTAATCTTATACTTCAATTTCAAAGACTATACATGTATGGCAGCCATTTTGACTAAGGACAGCCTGGGGCTTGACTCTCATTGGGAACAATGGGAGACTGCAAGCATAGCAGCTAGTGGCTGTCTTACTGCCATATTACAATGATTAAGTGAGGGTAAACTGGTCAATTTCTCATTGAGATAAAATGGATACTTTTATAGAACAATAAATTAATTTGAAACCTTCAGATTACTCTTTTTTCAGTATTTTTATTTAAACATTGAAGAAAAACCCAGGGAAAACAAACAAAAATACTTTGCACTTCACTGAAACCCTAACAGTGGATGATAATGCCATATTCAGAACAATACAAAACAGGAAATACAGGAAAAAAGCCATATACCAGTAGACACAAATACAACAATTCCCCTAGTAAATCAATCCTATTCAACCAGAGTTACCAAAGTTACACCCAGACACCCTTAACTCTTCCATCTCTGGAATGCCATTAAAAATGTGTGTCTCCTAAATAAGAAAAATACATAGTAGTACACATACATAGTAGTACAATGCCACACTACTAATATATAGTCAAAAGACCCTCAGTGACAGAAGATAATTACTAATAGCATCTCATAGCTCACAAATAAAATATTACAAACAAAAACATTTGTTATAACTGGTTACAGTTCCTAAGAGGAAATAAAACCAGATTCCTAAAAGAGCAGGAATAAATATTAACACCACAGGAAGGAATACTAGCATCTAACAAAGAATGGAGAATTCAGGGAGGGAAAACCCAGCCAGATTTTCCACCCCTGCAAATCAGTTGCCCAGGCTCTGGCAGAATGGGGCTCCACCATGTATGTATCCTATACTGGCAAGGTGCTTTTAAGCACCATTGGGAAAGGAAAAGAAGCAGAGACTGGATCTGTTCAGTCCCCTTCTGCCTTTGCTGTCCCTGTCCCCTTCAGCGCCTCGGCAAGAAATCTCTCTCTCTAAGGGGATTCTGAAGGAAAAAGGAGGCTAGGCAGACAATCTCCATTCTTGCCTTCCTCCCCCCACCCAGTCATTAAAAGGACCTCTCTAGAAGTTACAGAAACACACGTATTGCACATAGAATCCACATACAAGATATTTTTATTTTTAGAATCCATCTATTAGGGAGGTAACATTAGTTATAAAACAACAGCAATATTGTTGAGGCAGGTGTGAGCTACTACACTGTAATAAATGTAAGTGGCAATGCAGAATAAATACTGTATGAAAACATGCAGACATGCATTAAATGCTTGTTAAAGCATTTATTTCTCTTCTTAGTTTCCACTAGCTAGCTCAAAAAACTTTACTTTTTACTTGTGATTCCTTCTCCAAAAGGGAGAAGAGGACTATACATCTTAAACTTGAAATTAACACATACATTCTGTAACACCAGCCAGGTCATTCAGATAAATCAATTTCAGTATACACAGGTATCTATGAAGTAATTGTGTCTGAAAGATAAGATGATCTGCACCCCTACATAATTATATACTGCAGCCAACAATGTTCTCTTTAATTCATAATGTTTGGAGAAGACTAATTTTCTTGAAGCTACATTGGCTTATTTGGAATTCTAATTCAAGATTTCTGGGTGACCTTTTCTACTGATGTTTTTAATGTCATTAATTTACCTCTTATTTACTGCTACTCGTTGCCAATTCCTCTAAAATGTTTAGCTACACACTTTGTGTTCCAAATACTATTCAAACAGTAAATCACCAAACAGCTGTTAATGAAGGCTTTTGAACTTCTATTTATTCATTCAATAAGCTGAATGATGTCCAAGTAATCAAATTTGTATAACCTGGACTGAATGAAGAAAAAATTAAAAGTTATACTGCAATACCAAACTTCCAATCTGGAAATCTGTTGCATTCTGTTCTTCAATCAACAGGTAACAGATTTTGAATTATTAGGATGAATTAAAATGGAAAAACTTTCTACATTATGTCTCCCTTAGGACAAAGTATTTTTTAAATATAATTTGCCTAATTTTTACTGTTGGACCTGCTATGACTGAAAAATCAATAATGCTGAGGAATCGGGTCTAAGTAGTGAAAAACAAAGCACAAGTATTTCATCTACCTTACAAAGATGGAGGAAAATTTAAACCCATACATTAGCCAGATGATAGAATGCATGTTGCTATAAGCAATACATTAAGGGACTGATTTTCCATTCCATTACCAAAGTTTTAATTTAATTGAAGAAACAATAATACTGGTGCAAGAGTTATGGATGGATGGATGGGCCCCCTTGCAACCAAGACAGTCAACGCTTCTTGTGAGGAAAGCAGTCTCCTGCTTTCAATCATGGAACAGTCTGAACAGAACTACCAATTTAGTGGGCTTCATAAACACTGCCCAATCTCTAATCACTTTTTGTTAAAAGATATGGTTGATAAGGAGATGAACAGTGTCTCACTATACTTGGCCTCAGCCAATAATATTCTCTACCCCTTTCTCAATCATGTTTCAGATATGGCACTGAACAGATGGCAAGAAATGCTTTCTTTCTTTTATGTCTGGCCAGGAGGATATGCCCCATCCTGTCAGACAGCAAAATGGCCACAAACAGTAATACACAAAAACCTAATGTTGGCATTTCCTCATTTTACTTTTTAAAATATGGTTCCAGTCTATAAAAATGACATAGTGGCATTTCATGTTTAATGTTTCAGTAATTTCTATGTCAAACATACTTAGTTTATAAGTATAAACTTTTCTTTTCTGTCAGTCCTGCAAACTCAATCTGTGATCTGAAAGCCAAACTGGTGTCTTTCCTTCTTGTACCTCACCACCAGTAATAAAGAGTCTCCAGGCAAAATTCTTCCCTTCTTGTATAACAAGAACTTGTACAACAGTCCCATCCTCTACCAATTCCTGCACTTGAGCAGTGATTCTTTGAAAGAAGTGTAGAGGCAATAGGGATACTATATGATTGTAAATGGGAACGAGATATGGTTTGCAATGCTGCATATAGGTCGGGAGATGGTCTATGAGAAAATCTCGCTATTAAAAAGTTCCAGAGGGGTAGCCAGTTAGTCTGTATACAGCAAAAATAATGAGATTCCTGTAGCACCTTAAAGACTAACAAATTTCTACAGCTGCCCATGAAAGCTTATGCCTGCAGAAATTTGTTAGTCTTTAAGTTGTGTGGTAAAGTCAGGCCAGATGGCTACAAAGGGTAGACCAGGTCCGATATTTGATCCCCAGGATGCTAAAAGCCCTTTTCCCTGCAGATGGGATTGGATACTCCAGGTCAATTGGAGGCACCTGGACCCAATTAAGAGCCTAACCCAGGTGTACTTAAACCCTGCCTTCCCTAAAGATTGGGGGGGAACATAGGAGAAGGAGAGGAAGGAGCAGCTAAAAGGTTGTGGCAGCTAAAGGAGAATCACCTGGGACTGGTAGTAGTGCTTCCCATACAGCTGGAGAAGCGGAGCAGGAGAGACTCTGACCCCAGCCTGCAGGAAGGACTGGTGGCCCTCTGAGCCTCCAGGGCTCCACCACGACCCCTGTAGCCCTTTGAGGGGCCCACAGAGAGGTACCTCCCTAGGTCAGATACACGGACTGGGACTACCCACCCTCCCCCATGGGAATGAAGGGCAGCCCTCAGGCCTGAAATAAGGCCTGCACCCCACTGCTCTGCAAGAGAAGTGCTGGGAGGAAGGGAAAAGCCAAAAGCTCGTCCGGCTTGGGGTGGAATTACCTCAGACCCCCGGCCAGAAGAGACTGTGGCTGGCTGGCGAGACCCAGGAGGGGACTTGATCTGCCATAGGTGCTAAAGGACTCTCGTTGTTTTCACTATTAAAAAGTATTTTTTTTTAAATGTAAAAAATGTGAGAAGCCCTGTATTAAGTCTGAAACCTATCTATCTCTTAGCATTTCATGCATGAACTAACAAATGTAGCTCCAAATCAGAAACCAAACAACAATAAAAATGACTAGTGATGCATAAAAATTAGCTTCAAATGGTCCCAGGCCATCTGTAAAGCCCCGAAATGATAGTCCGAATGGCCTATCTTCCTGCTTCTATTCAGCATACAAAAGAAGGACCAACAGTGTCCTAGAATTCAATATCAACTCACAGAGTTTAAGTTTTCATTTTACTCTGTTTAAGTTCAACTCATTTTACAGAGTTTGATTTCTAGTACAAATATGAATACTCTCCAATACACTGGACATGTGTGCAACTGCTACAGTAAACAACAGTAACTGAAGTATACTTCCTTTTGATGCTCCTCACTTTCCCTTCTCTGAAGAGGAGGATCAGGGGAAGTGCTGTGGGTAGTTGTTGGGGGTTATACCACACCCAAATTTGCCTTAACCCCATAGTCACCCCTCTCAGTACAAAGAGTGGCATGGTTGCCACCCTTAAACTTCTGTGCTGCTGCTGGTGAAGAGGGAGGTGCCATCCCTGAAGGAGATCAACCTTTCCTTATTGCCAGTAGATAAGTGCCCACATCACCCAAACCACCACCACAATTGGTGTTCTCAAAAATCACCTTGACGTGCCAGCAGTGAATGAACAAGAAACTTAACTAGCCTCTCACACTATAGATTTATCCATTCAAAGTTGGGGTTAGGTCCATTTGACAGCAGTGGGCATTTGTCCTGACACTT
>ML675624.1:47539941-47579847 GCA_007922155.1 Mesoclemmys tuberculata | reverse complement strand
GACACACATCTCGAAGCACGTCAGTTACTGCACAAGGTGAGTAACCCACTTTACTTCTTTGAGTAGTGTCCCTGTGGGTGCTCCACTCCAGGTGAGTCTCGAGCAGTGCCCTCAGCTGGCAGAGGGAACTTTGGAGTTAGGTTGAATGGAAGAGAGAACTGAAAGTCTGATTGCTGCATCATGTCTTGATGCCTGATTGATTGCATAATGTTTTATGAAAGTGTGGGTCGAAACCTAAGTAGCTGCTTTGAATATTTCTATGATTGGCAAGTTATGCAAGAAGACATTGATTTAGTCAAATGTGTCCTGACCGTTTGGGGTGGTGGTATCCCTGACTGTGTGTAGGATATGTGGATGCAGCTGGAAACCCACTTTGATAGCCTTTAGGTGAATATGGCGTCACCTTTGGAGAGTTCTGTAATGGACCCAAAAACACTGGGAGATTTCCTAAAGGGTTTTGTTCTTTCTAGATAAAATGCGATGGCTTGTCTGACATCCAGCATATGGAGGGCTGCATCCTACACATTAGCGTGGGGTTTCGAGTAAAATGTAGGTAAATGAATGCTTTGATTTAGGTGGAATGCTAATGACACTTTAGGGAGAAATTTTAGATGAAGTCATAGTGTTACTTTATCTTTATGAAATATTGTGTACGGTAGGTGGGCCATAAGCGCTGCGAGCTCACTTAAGTGTCATGCCAATGTAATTGCTACTAGAAATGATACCTTCATTGACATATGTAATAATGAACAAGTTGCTAAAGGATCGAATGGTGACTTCATAATGGTCCTTAAGACTAAGTTGAGGTCCCAAGGTACAGTGTGCGGACATATATCAGGATACACGTTTTGTATACCAGTCATGAAATGTTTCACAATATGTTTCACATATCAATTGTGGGGTAACCCCATTGCTGAAATGTTTTCCAGGACTTCATTGTGCAATTCCCACTCATGATTGTTGCTGAACTGTCTGCTCAAATTGTCTGCGGTGGTGTTCTGAATAGTAGGTAAATATGCCACTAATATGTAGATATTGTGGCTTATACACTAGTTCCATAGCCTTATGGCTTCTGAACATAGGGAGTTGGATCTTGCCCCTCCTTGCCAATTGATGTAGAACATACATGCAATGTTATCCACCATGATTTTTACGGTTTTCCCTGCTAGGAAAGGTAGGAAACGTCAACAGACATTGAGAACGGCACATAACTACAGCAGATTTATACTCAATTTGCTTTCCTGTATTGACCATTTTCCTTGAACGGTATGTTTTTCTAGGTGCGCTTCCCATTCGATTTGTGATGCGTCTGCAGTGATCACAATGGAGGGTGTTTCCCTTATGAACAGAATCCCTGATAGAAGGTTGCTGGGCTGTGTCCACCATTTTAACGTTTGCTTGATCTTTTTTGGCATTTCCACATGTTTGTAGAATGATTGCCTGTGTGGCTTGTAAACTGAGGCGAGACACATTTAGAGGGTTCTCATGTGCAATCATGCATGTTGTACTACAGATGTGGTGGTTGCCATGTCTCCCAGCATTTGAAGGCATGTGCATACATTCAAGGTTGGGCTGTTTTCTATTAGAGATTCCAAATTCACGATAGTGTTGAATCTGGTTTTGGGGAGGAACACCCTGGCAGTGAGAGAATCCACGTGCATGCTGTGACAGGGTCAGGCCAGACGGCTACGCAAGGGTACTAGAAGGCATGTATATTAGCCCCAGGCTCAGCAAAGCCTTATTCCCTGGGTGATTCAGCTGGGGCTGCTTAGGCAATTAGGCCACCTGGGGCCAATCAAGGAGACTGCCCCAGCACTTTAAAAGCCTCCAGCTCAGGCAGGCAGTTGTGGAGTTTGGAGTGAGGAGGAGTGGAGGACAGAGGTTGGAGTTTACAGTTATAGTGATAGTGATAATGATAGTTTACAGTTTACAGCTTGGAGAGTTGCAGTTTGAAAGCCTGCAGTTTGGAGTTGGCGGCTTGGAGCTGGCAGGCTGCAGCCTACAGCCGGCAGCCAGCAGCCGGCAGCCGGCGAACTACAGTGGCTTGGGGCTTCCCCTGTTGATGCGCAGCACCGGGGCAGAGCACCCAGCTGGGGAAGCAGGGAGTGGACCACGGACTACCCCAGGGCAAGTAGCCGTACCCCGGGGCAGAGCAGGCCCCGTCCCCTCCCCGGAGCCTTTCCCCGGCTGCACCACCGGCCAGGCCGGAAGAGCACGAGACCCACGAGGGCGGAACATCTCCTCCCGCACCCCCACCTTGCCACAGTGCCTATAAACTCTAGTTGTTGCATAGCCTGTAGGATATATTTGTAGTTGATCATCGGCCGTGGCTTATGAAATAATGTCCTTGTCGTGTGGATTGCTTGAATCACCCTCATATACATACGTGCCCTTATCAGGTAATCATCTAGACAGGGGAATATAGTAATCCCTACTCTGTGAAGATAGGTGGCTACGACAACAAGTATCTTGGAGAAGACTCTTGGAGCAGTACAAAGGCCGAAGGGTAACACTGCATATTGATAGTGGTTGTTGCCTGGTGTAAATCTTAGGAATTTGGGTGAATGGTAATGTGGAAATATGCATCCTGAAGGTTGAGGGCTGCAAACCAATCCCCCTTTTCCAGCGCTGGTAATACAGTAGCCAGAGTGACCATCCTGAATTTCTGTACCCTTATGAACTTGTTCAGTTTTCTTAAATCCAAAATGGGTCTCCAATCTCTGGTTTTCTTTTGGGTGAGGAAATAATGGGAATAGAAGCCTCTGTCTCTGTGTTGGTAGGAGACATATTCTATGGAACCTATTTGGAGCAAATGTTCTACCTCCTATTGCAGAAGGTGCTTGTGAGATAGGTCCCTGAAGAGGGACGGGGAAGGGGTTTGGATTGTAGGCATGGAGGTAAAAGGGATAGTATACCCAGGGCGGATATTTTCTAGTACCCATTTGTTTGTTGTTACGCTTGCCCAGTGATGGTAAAAGGGGCGTAGGTGCTGTTTAATCAAGATGGTGGATGTTATGGGCTCTGGCTGTGGCGAATAGGGTGGTCATGCAGACCCTCAACCAAATTCTCAAAATTGTTTTTTAGGAGGGGCAGCCTGAGATGTCGATGGCTGTTGGTTTGTCTGCCAGCAGTGCTGTGGCCTTTGTCTGGAGTGTGGTTGCTCAGACTGTCTGTTTTGCTTGTAATGTTGATACCTAGAGTTATACGGTTGGTACCTGAAGGTTCTCTTTCTTGCTGCAGGTGTGTAGATTCCGAGCATGAGAAGTGTGGCCCTAGAATCCTTCATGATATGCATAACATCATCGGTCTTATTCTGTGACCGCTTTATCAAAGGGAAGAGCCTCAATCATCGCCTGGAGTTGTTTAGGAAGAGCCGCAAAGTGGAGCTATGATGCCCTGCACATGATGACTGCAGTTGCCACTGTTCTAGCTGCTGTGTCCACAATGTCAAGGGAAACCTGCAACATGGTTCTTGCAACCAACTGTCCTTCTTTTGTGAGGACTGAAACTGTTGTTTTCTGTTCTCAGGGATGCAATCAATAAATTGGGATATCTTCACGTAATTGTGGTGATCAGAATTTAACAACAACAACCACCCTCCGTTGTAGTGTAGCTGAGGTGTCAACCTTCCTGCCAAGTAAATCTAGTCTTCTGTCCTCTTTATCGTGTGGTGTTGATCTGTTATGTTGTTGTTTGTTCCTCTAGTTAGCAGCTTCTATAACCAGTGAGTTAGGAGCTTGGTGAGTGAAGAGGAACTTGGTATCTTTAGCTGGGACATAATACTTTTTATCAGCCCTTTTGCAAGTATGAGGGATAGTGGTGAGTGTGATTTTCCATGGAAAGGTCAATTTTAGAAGAAGCTGAGGTCTGCAGTATTCTCAGTAGTTTGTGTTCTGAAGCTGCCACCTCCTGGAGTGGAATCTCCAAGCTGTCAGCTACCCTCTTAAACAACTCCTGAAACTGCTTAAAATCGTCTGCAGTCATAGGGAGTGGGGGAATTATGGCCTTGTCATGCGGACTGCATTAGGAGGGGGGGCATCTGTGTTATTTGACATCAGTATGTCAACATCATAGTAATTCATGTGAGATATACCATGTCAGGTGCTGTTAGAAAGGTTATAATGTGCTGAGCAAGAAGATAATATTTGTGTTCATGTGTGATATATGTGAAGAAAGTTATGGAGATCTTTGATATCCCTGTATTTCAAACTGTGCTGTAGAAGACACACCCCAGACAGAGAGGCCGCAGGACAATAGCCCGCTTAATGGCCCATCAAGACCTTAACAAAAGCCAAAGGCCTAGGAAGAAACTAAAGGCATACCTGAAGAATTACCAGGATTGGCCCATGTGACTATGGACTCCATTTTGGTTCCTGTAAAGTTCCACAAGCCACATGGCCAGTAACAGAGGGTATATAAGATCAAACCACAGAAACCATTTTGTCTTTTGTCTTGTGTTCATTCCTGTCCAGCTGCGGACACACCTCTGGATTAACACACTTTGCAACTGAACTGAAGGACTAAGACCCATCCAGGTACTGGATGTATACCAGAGGAACTATACAACTCCACAATTGTTCTAGAAACCTGATGTATATGGACTTTTAAATCATTTGTATATATCTGATTGCTTTAAGCCCTTTAACACTTCTCTTACTGTTTGTTTTTCTTCTATTAATAAACCTTTAGTTTTAGTTACTAAAGGATTGGCTGGCAGCGTGGTATTTCGGGTAAGATCTAAACTTATAGTGAACTGGTACTGTGGCTGGTCCTTTGGGATCAGAGGGAATCTTTTGGTAAAGAGCATAGAGTTTAAATGACTGGTCTCTTTACTGGACCTAGTGTCAGTTTGGGGAGCCAGAGACTGAAATGCAGTAAAGGGGGCTGTGTGTATTTGCACAGTGGCTTCTTGATAACCAGTGTGGGGGAATCAGAAGCACTGTTTGTGGCTGGTTGGGAAGTCTGACTGCAGTGTCACCCAACAGTGCTGGTAGAATTCGCTTTCCTTTTACAGCCTGCCCTGACCCTGGCATTATCAGTGGGCTACCCTGGCACGGACGGGTTACAGGCCTCATCTGGTGAAAAAGATGAGTTGTGAGCTGATGGAGTTCTCTCTTGCTCTGCAATGTCCTGTTCTTGTGTAGGACCAGTTGTTTCAGGTCCTGTTAGAGGAGATCGATAGGGTAACCTTTCCTTGTACCTCGGGGAGGTTGATGGTCTACTGTGTGGTGTGAAATAAGCAGACCAGGTGTCATGTTCAGGCCAGTGCATGTGGTATAGGACTGGTGAAGTGAACCATGGTGGTTCAGGCCCTGGGAATATGGATGTCCAAAATGTGGACAGTGTTTAGTTGGGTGTCTCCTAAGTGATGGTTGTTGAGGGGAAAAGGTAGCCTGTTTGCTTTCAAAGTCCTCATCACTGGAGAAGAAGATGGTGAAATGGAGTCTTCCTGACTGAACTGCACTGGGGAGGTGTCAGTCTCATATAGTGGTGATAGTGGGGAGGACACTAAGAATTCCTCCTCCTCATGGTGCCTATGCTTTTTGGTATGCTTTCATGGGGCTGGCGTCATTGGCTCTGTCGTTAATATCAGTGCTGCAGTCTGCTCCATGCCAATTCTTGGTGCAGACGTTTGTGTTGGCGCCATTGGTAACTCAGAGGTTCTCGGTGTTGAAGGTGCCGCAGGTATAATTGGTGCTGATGTCATGGATTTGGTTTGTGTCGGTGCCGTACCGCTCATTGGCTCCAAGGTCTGTCTTGGTGCCGATATTGTGACAGTTACCGCCGTTTTGCGGACCATTACTTTCGATGGTGCCATATCAGACCGGAGTTGCTTTGTTTTATCTCTCAGCTCTTTAGTGGAGCACTGAGAGTCCTTCCTTGTTGTGGAAGTCAGTGTACCAGAGAAACCTAAAGCCTCTTCGATACAAACTCCTTTGTCCTTTCCCAGTGACCTCTTTCTCTTACTCTGCTCCATCGCAGGTGGGATAGAGTGCCTTTTTCAAGACTTATCTGGAGAGCTGTTACTTTGTCCAGGGTCTGAGGCAGGTCTCAGAAAACTCTCTGTAAGTATTAGCTTCAGGCAGAGATCCCTGTCACGCCTGGCTCTAGCTTTTAGGTTCTTGCAGTGGACGCATTTTTGAGTGATATGCCCTTCACCTAGGCATCTAATGCACTCCAAGTGCCTGTCTGAAGCCAGCATAGCGTCCCTGCATGAGGCACACTGTTTGAAGCCAGGAGAGCCCAGCACAGTATTCCTATTAACCATCAACTATGGGGTAAGTCTGAGGGAAGGGTTTTGGTTTTTTTTGGTAAGGGAAGGATTGAGGTAAACTACTTTAAACTACAGGTAAACTAACCAACTTTAACAAGGAAAAATAACCTATTAACAATTTTTGAAGCGGGCTATGAATAGCTGCTGAGAGCTCTGTCTTGGACCATGGACAGTTGAGAAAGAACTGAGAGGGTCAGGTTGAGCACACGCCGAAAAGGGCGCCAACGGTGCCATGAGATGGGGATGGCACATGCACGACCTGGGCAGGCACTGCTCACAAAATCTCTGATCAAGGACATGAGGATACGCCAACACCTGGAATGGAGCACCTATAGGGACACTACTTTAAGAAGGCGGGGCCCACCCTCACTCCTGTAGAGAGGAGACTAACAAGCTCTTCTGGGCTCATTTCAGCACTAACCAAAAGCACCTGTAAGGTCCACTCTGCCTGGAGCGGGGGGAGCTTAAAAAGGGAAAACTGCCACAGGAAGAGATGCTGAACAGAAAGAAGATGGCTGTACCTCAGTGATTGCTGACCACAGACAGATTAGACAAGAGGGAGAAAGTCGCAGGCCGCACTGACCCTGAAATTGCGTGGACCAGTTCAAAAGCAGGGTACCTCAAGAGGAGAAGCTAGATGCAGACCTTAATTAAAGACACTACACCAGCTGATAAGCCAAGCCCCAAAGTGGTGACCCCAAAAGACTGCCTAAAAGACAGATCACCTTTGCCTTTCTTTTCTTTTCCTCTGATTCCCCACTCTGTGAAGGGAAAGAGAGAGAATATAGCCTCTCTTTTGTTTGTTCATTTTTGTTTGGAGAACCCCTTGCAAGCTACGAACAGGGGAAGGACATTATAAACAACTTGAATTGGGGTCTAGTGGGGACTCAGAGGAGCCCCAACTCTCCCACAAGAAGTTTATTGCAAAACTAATAGCATTGGCAAAATAAACTAAAAATAGAAGGAACTAAAATTGTGGCTCAGCCAGGATTAATGCATCTTTAACGACTGGGATACAGAAAAGCACTGAGCATGTTCAGTACTTCTAACTCTCCTTAAAGATGGAAGAGGTCATATAGAGTGTGTGTGTTTTTCTAAGTGCTGTTAGGATACTTGCTTACTGCCTCTTGCATGGGATGGCTTGAGCTGTTGATTACACAAGAAGTAGGAAAGTGTTTCAAGCACGGGGTGCTGCATGGAGCAAGACATGAAGAGGAGAGTGGGGGAATGGCACAAAGAAAACAAAAAGAGGAAGATCTGTGCAGAACAGAGGTCATGAGATGGGAAAGATATTTACAATGGTGGTTTAGATCGGACAATAGAAAAAAACTTCCCAACTGTCAAGGTAGTTAAGCACTGGAATAAATTGCCTAAGGAGGTTGTAGAATCTCCATCACTGGAGATTTTTAAGAGCAGTTACAGAAACACCTCTCAGGGATCATCTAGATAATGCTTGGTCCTGCCATAAGTGCAGTGTACTTGACTAGAAGACCTTGTGAAGTCCTTTCCAGTCCTACAATTTTATGGATTCTACAACATAGCAATAATAGAAGCTGTACGAAGCATTTAGGAAGGGATTCAGAAAAACTGTCTATGTAATCCATATAAAACCACCAAAGGGAATAAAATTCTAAAAATAATATAATCCTGTCCCTTAGGTGTATTTTGTAAAAGCAAGGAACACACTTTTCCAGTCTAATACCCTCAATACGCAAATGGAGCATGAAGGGAGGAAGCTAAAGCACTGATGGAAGAAATCATGTTCAGAGTCTGGTAGTGATAGGTAAATTTGTGGCTGCAGTGCAGGTGAAGAAAGAAATGCAACATATCACCTGGCTGAGTTTCAGTCATTTTCATTTGAGAAAACTCTAGAGGTCATGGAAGAGCTTCTTCATGCCACCAGCCATCCCTCACATGGCTAATAAACTCTAGCAGAAACAAAACTTGCAGAGACTGTTAACACGTCCTTGCAGGACAGTGTGTTGCCAGCTTCTTACAAATATGTGGCTGAAGTCTCTTGCCTGACAAATCATCGTTACAGCCTTGTCCCTAACATTCTCATTTCAGGTTAGATTACTGAGGAGGATGAAGTAAGGCAATTCTGGTATCGTCTGTTATCCTATGATTTCTCTGATTCTTTCACTTTGGCTTTTGTTCTTGGTATGGCTACTGTCTTGCTGGTTGATGAGCCTCCCAATGATAGACAAAGGATGCATGTTTACACTGCAATAAAAGACTGTGGCATAGCCACGGCTAGCCCAGGTCAGCTAACTCGGGCTTGCAGGGCTTGGGCTACAGGGCAATAAAATTGTAGTGTAGACATTCGAGCTTAGGCTGAAACCCAGGCTCTAAGACCCTGCAAGAGGAAAGAAGGGTCCCAGAGTCTGAGATCCAGCCTAAGCCTGAATGTCTATACAACAGTTTTATAGTCCGGCACTCCGAGTCAGCTGACCCCTGCTGATTTTATGCAACGCTGCTGGTGTCACATTGTTGTGTTATGTAGTTTGGGTAACACACAGCTAAATTAGAATATAAAGCAAAAGATGACTTCCGTGAGAAAGAAATTTGATATTTATTCAAAGGAGCCTTGTAAGAGTTGACGCTACTCAGTTTTCACCAGGCACAATTCCCATTTGCACATTTTCATACAAGAATCCCTTTTATGTCAGTGCAAAAGGAACAGAAACTACCCAATTCTCTCCAAATGGGGATTCCCCCCAACATGGAGATGATCCCAGAGGGCACAGACCTAGTGCAGTCCATTCCTATGTCTTTTCTCCATACACTCCTTGGAATGGGGACATATTAGAGGTAGGGTCAGAGTGTACAGGGCTCTGACAATGCCTGGCTTATGAACAAAATTACCTCTTTAGTCACCACCTGGCAGAATGTAGGGTTGCACTAGACTTTGTTGGGATATGGCCAGTGTGAAATCAGGCAGAGAATCAGATCGCAGTAAGCAGCTCCCTAAAAATCCCCTTCTCTTTGTGCCAAGCAATGAATCTGCTGCTCTCTCTTAAAGGAAAATAAAGGCAAGAAACCAAGGAAATATACATGAAGAAATATATATGATACTAAAAAATCCCCAGCTACTATAAATCATGGGACTGATTCCGATCTCACTTATAACAGGAGTAATGCCACTGAAGTTTACGAAGTTATGCTGGTATAAAACTGGTGTAAGCGAGATCCGGATCAGGCCTTACATATTAAACTACAAAATGTTCACTGTAACTTTAACCTCAAGAAGTCATTTGCTGCAGCCTTCACTATTAAGAGAGAAAATGCACTGCATTCTAAACTCTGCCAGTTAGAATCTTTAGAAACATCACAGACACATTTTTGAGTATGTGTCTTTGTTTAGAAGGCTTTAGTTTACTTTGAATAAGTACAGTATTTATATGCTTGTACCATACACATAGGTCTTGATTCACCACTGTGTTATTGAAATCAATAGAATTATACTAGCATAAAACTGTAACAATGCAGTGGTAAACTAGCCCCGCAATATTCTTATTTCAAGCACAGTCCAGGAATTTTTCAAATGCATTACAGGATAAAACACTGAAAAGAAGATCTCAATAATACATAATACGGTATAATCTTCTATGTCTACATAAACCTGGACAATGACAACTTGTGAAACCAAGTGATGTTGAACCACACAAGATATTCATTAGCCTATTCTAGTTATGTACTTACAGCTGCCAAATTTCAATGGGCATGAATGAGCATCCATGGGAAAGTCCTCCAAGTGCATTGGACATTCAGCTTGGACTGTAAGCCTAAAAAGATGTTTAAGTCAATCAACAAGACAAGAAAATCAATTCCAAAAAAGTGAACATAGCTCATGCTGATGTGAAATTGCAATGTTATATTAAACTAATTAAAATTTAAATCACCTCTTTCTTCTTCACATTTATGTAGTCCTTCAGAAGGCATTGAATTATCACGTCAAAAACTTACAGCTGACCTCAAAAATATGAGGAAAGTCCATTTAAATGAAAATATAAATTATATAACTCTAGGTTGTTCAGAATAGTCATTTTCTTCTCCTAATATTCATAGGTTCATGCTGTATGTCTCCCAGTGATTTGTTACAAAAGCACATAAAAGCACAGCTGATTTGCCTAAGGAATATGTTTCACAAGCCTCTGAACATTTTTTAGATTTCTTAAATGGAAAGTGTGAAAAAATGCATTCATTTAAAAAAACCAGCTCTTCTCATTCTTCAATTTATTATAGGTTAAAATACATACATTAATGACAAAATATTAATAATAAATACATGGAATGTCCTGAGAAACATCCCTACATCAAACTCAAGAATAAAAATAATCTTACAACATGTTAAATAATTTATTTCAGATTTTTCATCTGGATTAGTTTTGATTAAACACTGAATTGTATCAGTGGGCAGGTCCCCAATACAGACCATCTCTAGGTCATGAAAAGAATAAATATTAGTAATCGCAGACTGAAAACCAAAACAGTCTATGTTAAAGCATGCACCTTATTTTCCATCAGATAGGTTTAGTGCTTCATTTAACTTTATTTTCTCAAGATTCAGTTAGACATTAAGCAGATGACTTATATTAATCAAACTGTAATTGGAGACATGTACATGTACAATGGCCAGTTCTGAGTTTATAAAATTAAAGCTGTTTAAGACATGAATTTCACATCTCCAACAGCAACGTACCTCCAACTAGGCAATTTATAATCATACACAATTGCATGATTAATTGTATCTGATATAATCTATCAATTTACATTACCTGCCTCTTTTTTAATCTCTTCAATTTGGGTGGAAAAAGAATTTTCTTTGATTTGCAGCACAGGATTAAAGGCGTATTTCTGGATGGTTGACATTGTAGTCAGTTAAAGCAGACATGGCTTCAAATATTGATTTGATCACAAGTGAAAATACTATAAATGGTGATGGCCTCAATTTAGTCTGAGTAAACTTTTCTATGCATCCTCAAACCACCATATAATCCAATATGATTAGCAGTCTATGTATCAAGACTCAGAACTGTAATTGCTTGGGAGTTGGATAGCAAATCAGAATTAAGGTGCACTGGCAGAGCTGTGTGGGGAAGACTGCATAGTATTTGACTGCTTTATGGCTCATGCTTTATGCCTTACTCTAACTGGAGATATGGAATCCACTTTCACAATCAGTACAATTCATTAAGTATGTTAAAAGAAAATCATTTAAGGCATAAAGCATGAGCCATAAATCATTCATTACTTAGAAAAATCATGTCAATAAATACTGTGAATACAAATAGATGAAAAGAGGTACCTCATAGTATACAAGAGAGTTCCATCATCCTGGATTCGTAGTAGTTTGTTTGGCATTGTCATGTTATGAGCTACTGACTTCTTCCCATTGTGAAAGAATGTGTCTGGGGTCCAGATTTTGCTGGCCATTAAATTGTTCAGTCGAAGGATGTTCATTGGACCTTTAAACTTTAACCTCTCATCTTTCCATTTTTGACGGAAAAAAACATCTATTGTGTACTCCTATAATGGAAAGACATTATTTTTGTCATAATGAATGTCAGTCTGTTTTCCAAGCACAGAACACTAAAACACTTGCTGTATAAAATCTGTTAATAAAAGTATTTGAAGGGGAAGAATGGCCAACAACTGTAATTGTAGAATATTGAGATTAATAGAAGAATTTAGAGAAAGCATTTAGGGTCTATACTCCCCTTGGTAAGGGCACATAGAGCAATGCTCATTAACTTTAATAGATGTTCTAAATTAGTATATATAAGCTCTAATGATTAGATGACTGTAGTGCAAATTAGTTTTCATAAACACTTTCACATTTTGTTCAGAAGAAATGAAGATCAGTACAGACCAAATTAGAAGACTACTACAGCAAAATGTGCCTGTAATAGGAAGCCAATACTTCAGTAGCATTGAGAATGGCCATGTTCTGAGCCAAGAAAACAAGTATATTCAGAAAGGGCAGGATATATCCAGGAATATTAATATAAGAGATTCTTCCCAAGGGAAAAAACACTCAGTAACAAGGCTGCTGCATAATTATGGATGTTATTAGCATAAATACATAGATAAAGAACAGTGAGCTATACTATCACTAACAATTGATGAACAAAAGGGGGCAGACCGTCTGCTAAAATTGATGCCAGCCAAAGGGCTGACAGAAGTATGCCTTGGTGTTTAATCTTGGGAGGAATTTGAGCTCAGAGAAAGTGTCTGTGGAAGGAGATTGATGTTCTACTTCCAGATGTATGAGTCACTCACTACTATCCCACTATGCTATAGACATTATGTAGATGTCTCTAGGATTGTTTGTTTTTCTAGCTAAATAAGAAAAATGTTGATTAAAAGTATGAGTTTATCAATGTAGTGAAGGGCTATGGCCTCCCCACAAGACTGACAAGGGCAAGTGGCCATCCCTCCCTCCCCTCCCCCCCGGGGCCGAGCCAGGAAGGCCACACACACTAGGCCAGAAGTGGAAGGGTGGGACAAGAACCAGAAGTATAAAGGGTGGGTCCTCCAACTCAGTCGGGAGAGAGCTGCTTATGGAGAAAGACACCCCTTCCCTGCTGCCACAGTTGGAACCCCGAAAGGACTCTGACTGCACCGAGGACTCGCCCAACCCACCTGAGCTTCGCGACAGCTCAGATGCCAAGGAGCTACTGGGACTGCCACCGGTGACTTACCCCAGGGAGGCAGATGATGACTCCTTGATGCATATACACCCTGAGGGGACGGTAGGAAGTAGCCCAGGACAGTCAACTACACTCCAGCTCTGCTTGTGCCTGAGCACCGGGCAGTGTGTTTCTGCCAGAGCCCTGCTGACCCACTGGTGGAATCAGTGGAGTAGGGTGGGGACAGGTCCTCCTATCCCCTGCCGTCACACCCCTGGTGTGGCAGACTCCCTCTACTGGCCCAGAGGCCTATGATGGGTACTCGTCCCCCGCCTGTGAGTCCCCATGACTGGGTTGGGTACTCGCCTCCTGCCTGAGGGCCTGGGGCAATAGACAGCTTAGCTAACTCCCTGCTTTGAGCTTTCCTACACAGGTGCGACAGCGAGGGGATGTGGCCTCCCTCACAGACTGACAAGGGGGTCAGCCACACACTCCTACAATCAACTAAGTTAAAATTGTATGTGTAAATTATCTAGTGGTTTGCAACTATCAGCACTGCAGCTAAGTTGGAATTTTAAGTGCATAAAACTATAAATCGCAGTTGCGATATTACTTCTGGTGCCGCTGCAGTTTTGTTGTGCAGCTGCAAAATGTAGCTGTGCATTTAAAATAATCAGTATGTTCCAATTATTGTTCTATTGCAATTACTTTGCACATGCTACACGTTGTGGAGATTGCCTTATGTGGTCATTATGCTTGAATGACAAATAAATGTCCTCTTAAAATCTAATCAGTAGAAAAAACGAGTTAAAAGTAGTTTCAGGTACTACACCTGCCCCTGCCAATTTCAGCTAAACTTGTGTGCGTTCCTCCTCCCCACCCTTTTGCAAAGACCTGTACAAATAAGGGAAACTCACAAAGCCCCTGATCCTGCAAGCAGCTCTGTACAGTGGACTCCTGGATCTTCATTGACCTTCAATGGGCTCTCCTTCTGGAGTCCAGCTGCAAAGAGCTGCATGTAAAATTGAGACCTAACTGACTGATGGGATAGAGCAAACAACAAAACTAGTTATGCAAAGATGCAAAAAGTAAATTAATGGAAAAAGAATTTCTGCTTACCGATATTTACTTGTAAAATTAGCACTTAAATATTTTTTCAGGGAGAAGGGCACGTTTTAATTTAATGGCATCCCTTTAAATTTTCCTCGCAAATCCTTAAAAGAAATTTTGCTAAATGCAGCTGCTGAATGAATCAAACTGGTGAATAATTTGATAATTTTATTTTGAAACTGAAACTAATTTTTGTACAAGCTGCAAAGTTTCTATTGACTGAATCCTAGTACCATTTCCTCAAGCAAATGACTGAAGAAGTAGATCTTTGAAGATGATAGAACTTCTATAAAAGGGAGAAGTAGAATGGGAGATCAGACCTTTGACACAGCTTTCACAATGGCCTCCTATGTTTCATATTGTTTTTTTTTTTTAAATACTAAGGAATATGGGGTACTCTGTGAATTTAAGCCAGAGAAGGACCTGGTTCATTTCAGATCAAGGGCAGGAACTACTCACCTGTGGTGAAATACTGTCCCTACTGAAGTCAGTGGCAAAACTGCCATTGATTTCGACAGGACCAGAATTTCATCCATGATGAGACCTGCATAAAGGAGAGGAACTATGGGAAATACTGTTCCGAGCACATAAAAATGAAAACATTCTTAGGACATCTTTTATAAAAAAACAAACACAAACCGTGATGTCTGTAGTGTACATGCATAGCACACTGGGCAACGTTAGTGCTCATGAACGTTAGAAGCTGAAGGCAATAAGCTGAGCCAGGCACAGTAGCAAGTACTGGGAATCTTCCTCAGTTTTGGCAATGCAACCGAGCCCTGACCTGCTATTCTGAACCAGCAAACATCTTTATATGAATAGTCACGTTCACTGAATATTTTAAAACTACAAGAAGAGGTGTGGGGAGTCTGATGAGTAATAATCATAAAACCAAATCTAAAGGTATTCCCTGATTTTCCTGAAAAAAAGAGAAATGGGAACAAAAAGACAGGAGCATGAGTGGGCAAAAGAAATAGTTAATTAGGAACCATATGAAATTAGCAAGTGTTCCAGGGCAGAGGAAGTCCATATATCATGACACTTCCCACTTGCAGAGTTCATCAGTTATCAGAAATCTGAAGGTCAGTAAGAATCAAGATCAGGGACTATTCAATGATGAAAGGAATATGTGAAATCAGGCTAGACGTATCAGATAATTCAGAAATGGTAATTGTTCAAAAAGCTTCAAGATAATTTGCGCCTAAGTTTTTGCCCTGTTCCAAATTGAGAAACTGTACTCAAGAGAAGAAATCATTGCTGTGTATGAAAAGATTAGTCCTTGAGTCATACAGACATGATTTGAAATTCCATAGAAATCAGGTGCCTAACTCCACTAGGTTCCTTTGAAAATGTCTGTCTGTATGTAGGCAAATCTAAATGTTTGTCTCAGCTATTTATAGTGTGTCCATAAACAAAATATATCTAAGGGTCCAATTTCCTACTGTCTTGCACCTTGTGTACACAATTACACGTGCAATTCAAAATAGCAGCATTTCACACTTTGCATAGGTGGCAAATGTCTACAAAAGATGCAAAGTAGGGGAAAAATCAGAGCTCTAGTCTTAAAATGATTCCTCTGTTAAATCTGTCATGGTCTATAGCTAATTCTAACCTCTCTAAGGGCAAATTTTCCCTCTTCCATCCGTACTGTGTATAGTGTGTTTTGTTTAGAACATGGAATAGAGAAGGGGTTGAGCCACATCTTCATGAGAGCATCCCATGGCCAACTTCCATACCCGTTTGCAATCACCTAGACCAATTCCCACTCTATTCACAATCACATATTTTCCACATGGCCAGGACACCCCAAAAAGGACAAAGTATTTATCACATTAATCAGTTTGTTTATCCTGTTCATTTCATTGCCCTTTTCCATCTTTTCTATTTCTGAGCTTGAGCCAAAGAAGAGAGTCAGCACACAGAGACCAGGCAACTCTTGGTGGACCACCAGTAAGTGCTCTACAGACCACAGCATGGGTACCACTGCAACAGAAGATCAAAGAGGATAATTTTCCCCATAAAATGTCAAATGTGCAGCCTGAGGACAGGGATTGTATGTAAAAAGACATTCCTTGTGTTGTTTGTCCTATAAATCTAGTCCTCTATATTTGTTAGAGGACTGAAATGTTTGGTCACCCATGCAAGTCTGCAATTATTGACACATAGTGGTCTCCAGCAAAAAGAGTCAGCATTTGCCAAAAGACATTGCACACTTACAGATTGCTTTCCTCTTCTAAATTGAATGGAAAACTGTTCTTAGATACCACGTTATGGTAGCTGCTGGCAAACACTTAGGGCATGTCTACATTGACAGCGGCACTGTCAACGCCACCAGGTCGATTCTGCAGGATCAACTGAGCAGCAGTGGTCACCCGCTCAATCAATCTGGAAGTCAATGGCGTTAATCCACCCCCACAAAAAGATCAACGCTGTGTCGGCGGGAGGGCATTTCCCGTCAGCACAGTGTAGTGGGAGTGCCGCGCTACGTAGAAGTTAGGAAGTCGATGGGAGATAAGCAAGCTACTCTTTGTAGCTTGCCTATCTCCCATTGACTGCCACCAAATTTTGCTAGCAGTGTAGACCAAGCTTTACTTCCTAATGCAGACTACTGCTTTGTATGCATGCAGAGAAGGACTCTAGGGGGGAAAAAAGCCTTGAATTTGTACTGGGACTTTTACAGATATCTTTATTCGAGAAAGATGTAATGTCTATATACTCTTTACTAGTCAAAATATTATTTAGCGCAGTACCCCATTACACTAGAAGAGCATACTTTCAGTACTACAGAACACTTCTGGTGCTGATTTCTGGTCTAATGAATACTCCCTTTTTATTTATGTTTGTGATTGTGGTCTCACAGCTGGATTATACTACTATACATTTATACATGTTGCATTGGCTATTAAATTTGTATCTTATCAATTTCTGTAATAATTTATATTACACAGTTAGAATTGTTGGGCTAGTTTTCTCAGTGAGTGGTAAAATCATAAGGATTTCATTATTTTTCTAGTAAGACGTTCTAGTACTTCATTCCTTTGTGAGTGAAGATATTAGATGTAAGTCAGGACCTCTGAAGCAAAGCTTCAAATTGACTTTAGTCTGAGCAATCTTCTTTCCCTTACTTGACAATCTTCTTTATTATGAAGGCTAGACTTGGACAGAAAGAGTTGGGGAAGGACAGGAGAACAAATTATCTCTCTCATCCTCTTCCTTCTGTCCCTGGTTGACAGGTTTTGACAGCCTTTGCATCTGGAGGAGAGATGGAAACATTCCAAAGATTTCAAATATTGTGAGTGCCCATCAGCATGCAGCATTGACACTGAGCAGGTGGAACATTTCATTAATCGTGTCCTGGAACCCAGCTATGTTTTTTTTTTCCTGTGAATAGATTAAGCTAAAATTCCTCATTTACTGACTTGTTCTGAGTTTTCCAAGTTAGTCCTTTATATTCAGATTGGCCTTTTATGAGATAGTGTTAAATCTCTGAAGCAATACACAAACCTAATTATGAATGTAAACAGATTTAAAATAAGATAAATGGGGAGGAATCTTTAAGGGCAGTCAAAAATGTGTGCAGTCCCCTCATCCTCCCTTTAATTTATATCCGTGGTTGATATAAATTGATAAGAATAACAAAAAAGCTTGATGAACCCCCTTATGCAGGGACATCCCAGGCAGTTGCACTCATGTAGATTAGGGCAGAACTGTTCCCTAGATATTTATTTACAAACTAATGTCAATTGTTTTGTTTGAAGTCCTACTGCTCCTAGTGTCACATCTTAATTTTTCTTACTGAGTCTTAAGGCAATTTAGTGATAAGCCTACTACATTAGTCCTGCTTCAGTTTAGTTTCAAAGCTATTAATAATGTTACGCTGCAGCTAAGTGTCAAACACTTCTGTGAAACCAAAGAAGCAGTTTTAGGCAAGACCCATAAGAAAATAATTATTCAAAGCAGACTCGTCTGTCTGTATCTGAACCTTTGGGACACATCTGCCTCCTTGTTATAATCTGATATTTGCCTGAGTGATGAGCACTCAGAGAAAGTGGTGTAAATCCTGCAACTTATTTAACTGGTAAATAATTCATCACAGCTCCCTTGGAATAAATGCTAAACATTTGGGCCCAGCTTCCAAACTCAAGCTGAGCTAAATTCTGAATTAGTAGCAATAAGTCTGCTTCTATTTGGCTTCATCATTTAATTCTCTGTGGGAAGAACTTACTCATAGTGCAGAAGACCTGTGCAAGGCCCTATGCACTGCCAATGTCACACACACATGTCACGTGCATAGAACTGCAGGCAGATGGTTACTTGCACACTTGCCATGTTGTATGGAGAGGGCCCCATGCTGGCTCATCACATGTCAGCATGCTCAGTTGCAATGGGAGTATTTCTGCTAATCCAATGGCCACCAACACTTTATTAAACTTGAACAGCAGAAGCAGAAGAGCAGCCAAGACTGTGGCCGCAAAACTGAAGAGCAGACAAGGTTTGGGGATGGATTTCTCCACCTCCATTTCCTCTGCTCTCTGTCATCTGGAGACAAAATACTTTATGTTGCATCTCATTAGCTATTAGCCTAACAGCATGCCCTGATTCTATAAAAGTAAAAAAAAAAAAAAAAAAAAAAGGAGTCCATTTCTCTTTTTCCAAAGTCGGTCAGGCTTTTCATCTTTACAAGCTCATAACTATAGAAGACAAGTAGTGAGAATTCAGATGTTTTCATTCAGCCTCCAGGGGATTTGAGGCGATTCTATCAATTGTTTAGTGGAATTACTATAAATACAGAAGTGCTGTTTTCCAGTATTTTTTTCTCATAATGCACTACACTGGACTAAATATTCCCTGCCCCTGGAAAAACCTAGGAGAGATGTTGGGAAAATTTGTGAAACTGAAATTGCAGAATTTCTGAGAGAGACCCCTCTCATGGCAAAGTGAGTGGCCAGAAACTGCATGGTTTCACCAGACCAAAGAGAACTCAAGTCTAATCCCGTAAGTCCAGAAAAAGCAGGACAACTCCATGCAACTCACGGACTTAGCCATATCGTACGCTGGCTTTGATCCCTATGCCTGCTCTCTACACCTCAGTTCTGAGGGGAGCAAGTGCTGGTCTGGCCATGATTATTTCTCACATGAATTTCCATAAGAGCACATTGTGCAATGTGGCTGTCCTGATCTTTGACCTACCTCTGCCCTAAGATTATCCACACACCCATGGATTCCTATCCTTGTGGTGTACACAAAGGGACTTACATAGGCTCCCGTGGGTCACAGAAAGGTGCGGGAAACATGGTCTGCAGCCACCTCTGCCTCCACTACTTTTGCCTCCCTGTAGACAGAGTTTCACCCCTTTGTTCCGCTCCATGACTTGGAAGACTTACTTTTTACCTAAGACCAGCCTAACAACTTTTTGCTGTACACTCACATTTTTTAGGCATTAAACAAACATATCCTTGCAGATTTTAGAGGAAAATAAATGTTTAGTAATGAAGTAAAAACTAACATATAGATCTGTAGACAAGTAACTCACTTTAGTTTCATAAAGGGGGAAATGCATCCCAGTTCGAAGGGTCAGTACAAGGACCCTATTATGAGATTCAAGTGGGACTTCAGTGGTGCAGAGGCTTTGTGCTAGACCATCGCACCATACAATTGTATGGAAAAATTAAGGGTTTTTTCCTCTGTGGAAAATGTTGACTTTTGTTGTTTTTGTCAAAACTCTTCTGCAGTAAATGTTGACTTTTTAGTGAAATATTAAAAAACTAAATATTTTGGCCACAAACGTTTTGGATTTGGGGCATTTTTTGGATAAAATATCTAAATTTAACATAGAAAGCAGACACTTTTCCAAAAAAATTCATTTAGTCAAAAATGGGAAATCTGCAACCAGCACCAGTACGTGGGGTAAATCCCATTCAAAATGATCAATGCCCTTTAAGGGAATTTGTGTTCAACTTTTTATTTAAAAATTAATTTCTGCTAAGTTATATACTATATTTCTATTCCTTCTGTCTTTTTGTCAAAATCAGTCTCATTTCTTGGTCTCCAGCCTGCAATACTTGGATAATCTAAAAACCGCCTAATCAAACTGACTAGGTTAAATACCATGTAGACCTCATATCCACATCTGAAAAGGAACCTCTGTGCAGTTTTTCCTCCTTCCATGGGAGAGGATGAGATGCCTCAGCATCACCATCCCTCCCCTTCCCTAAACCCTGTGGGGTGTGTTCTGTGGTGTAGGATAAGCACAGAGAAAGGGCAGATGCTAAGTGGGCTGGAAAGGGCATGCACCCCTCTGATCCCACAGATATTTTAGAAAAGATAATATAGTATGGGCTCATATTATCCCATCTACAGCATCCCCATTTTTCCTGCCTGTACCACTGATGAATATTTTTGAAACTACATGGACAACTGAGAAAAGCAAATGTAGCACAAATGTTTAAGAATATAAATATACTCTTATTAAAAGGATGAAACAAACACTAAGATTTTTTTTAATGAGTAAACATTGCACCCCAAATTTTGCACTGATTCATACCCCATGCATCCCCACTGCAACTCCTAGCTGGTAAGAAAACCCTGAGTAATAGCAGTCAGAATTTATAACGAATAAAATCTAGGTCACTAGATATGACCCTTAGCCTTCCATGAGAACATCTTTACTGGCTAATTCTGAAAAATAAGAGTGTAGAAAATGCTTTTAAAAAGTTTCATTGCAAATTGATTATACAGTAGAGTCTGCAGCAGCAAACTGACTTGGTGTCAACAACTCTGCAGACCTCAAAACTGTTAATGCTTCATGATTCCACAGAGACATGCATCAGCAGACCTGCAGGATACTTTAACAAGTGCTGTGTATAGCCACCTTAACCGATATATTTAAGTAGTGGCTCTCAACCTTTCCAGACTACTGTACTCCTTTCAAGAGTCTGATTTGTCTTGCATACCCCCAAGTTTCACCTCACCTAAAAAATACTTGCTTACAAAATCAGACATCAAAATAAAAAAGTATCACTGCATATTATTACTGAACAATTGTTTACTCTCTCATTTTTAACATGTAATTATAAAATAAATCAATAGGAATACAAATATTGTACTTAAATTTCAGTGTACAGTATATAGAGCAGTATAAACAAGTCATTGTCTGTATGAACTTTTAGTTTGTACTGACTTCGCTAGTGCTTTTTACGTAGCCTGTTGTAAAACTAGGCAAATATCTAGATAAGTTGATTTACTCCCTGGAAGACCTCTGCATACCTCTGATTGGGAACCACTGCATTAAAGAACCAAATATTAGAGTATTGTTCTTTTTGTATATTTTTCTATGTTCAAATATTAAATAGAATAAAAACAAAGAAATAAAATAAAGAAATAATCACAGCATAAAAATTGGTTAATGCAAAGTTAAGGTTAAAAATTGAAATACAAAAGTATCAGGAAATCTATCTGTTATAACATTCATCAAAAGCTTAACCCAGTTTTTGCACACACTTATCCAGATTCTGCTACCTGACACTCACTGAGTAATATCTCACTCTGTGAGTAGTTCCACTAAAGATTAGACATACAGAGAAGCGGAAACTCTATGAGGCGAACTCGTCTCAGGTCTCCTCTCCATGGCACTCTTCTACAGGATTTATAATGTGTGCTCCTTATAATGACTATTGGTCAGATGGCAAAAAACAATATTATTTCCCATTTGAAATTTAGAGGCTCTTCTCTTAAGGAGATCATCACTTTTGGCTGCCTGAGAAGCTCTAGATGGTTGAATGAGAGGCAAGCTTTGTCAGACAATAACTCAATTCAGAGGAAAAGTTGTAAAAACACTGACAATGTAGAGGAAGAGACAGCAAAAAAATAAATCTCTCTTTAACTACAATATTAGTTTTTAAAAAGGCATAAAGAAAGAGCCAGTTTTAATTGACAAAATCTAAAGTAGGCTTGTGAATTTAGGCATCTTGTCAGCCATGTTCCATGCAAAGTTTATTTAAGCTCTACCTCAGCATTTTCAAATGTTAAAATAAAGTTCTTAAAGCTTAATTACAGATGCCGTAATTAACTGCTTTAATTACCATTTAGTCCTATAACTTTCTGCAGACAATTATGGTAATTAACAATTTAGAGATGCGGCTTTGTTTTTCAGTTGCTGCATTGTTGGTTTTGTTTTTTTTGTTGTTTTTGAATATTCAGCTTTTTCCTCTCCGGCTAATGTCACAATAAATTTCCATCACTGACCTGGTTGGAAGCCTTTAGGGCTTTACATCACAATACTGAACTTATACGTTTCATAGAAATAACAATGCAACAGCTGAAGCTCTGAAGGTACAATCTGCTTTATTCTGAACTTTGGCTTCTCTTGATTAGTCCCTATTACTCTGCATAATGAAGTTGAAAAACAACTCCAGCATACTGGCATTTTTTCCCTTTGACACTAAACTCTGTGGCCAATATAATTCCATATCTTTATTAAGCAGCTGGTATGGGTGGATCTGGGTTTCAGACACAACTGGGTATGTGCTATCTTTGGCTTCATTTATACAGAAAATTTACAGCAATTCTCCCACAACTGGTCTAGCACCAGTGCATCAGTGGGAGAAATGTTAAAAATTCTCATTGTAGGCAAGCTGTGAGGGGTTGTTAACATAATAACTTTAAGTAACACTAGACATTGTTTACCTTCAGCAAGATGAAAAAGTATAGTATTATTTATAAGAAAGTCTCCAAGATCCTTAATTCAGATGCATGTGCAGGAGTTTCAATGCAGCAGAGAAGAGCACATGAAAAGGAAATCATATTTTGAAAGTAACAAAATGTAGTTTAAGGAAAATTTGCACTGATACACTAAAATGTCAAATGAGATGCACTGTTGAGGTCTCTCTTTTTAATTCAGGACTAAAATGTATTTTGACAATGAAGGTACAGTTTCTTTTAATCACATATCCACATTCAAAGCAGTAACAGAATTTGGTTTTTAATATTAGTTATCCAATTTATTTTTTTCCTGGGTTTAAATCTATTCAAAAGCATAGTATTCTGACTAAAAATAAATAAAAAAAGAGGAGCTATGTAACAAAACAGTAGCATCTACTTTATTTCACCAAAAAAAACCACTCAAAAACTAATGGGCCTGATTCACCACTGCATTATTCCAGTCATATGCAAGTGTAACTATCTGAATTAATAGAGTTATGCCCATAAAAATCTGGAGTAAGACAGTAGTGAATCTTGCACTGTATCTTTTGTCCATAAGCACTCTGTGTGACAGTGAAAAGAAGACTAAAACCTACGTATCTTCATCACTATGGTCACCCGAAAATTTACTCTTCCTTGAAGCTTCTTTACTAGTAAAGAACACTGCCAGGTGAAACTTAAACTAAGATAATTTAGATACAGAAGTGGCTTTAGCTACTGAGCTGAAAGATAATTTCCACTAGCTCTCAGCATAGAAATACAAACAACTTTTTCTAAATACTATAGAAGAGACAGTGAACCCATTTTACTTTCCCATAATCCTGAACTACACGAGTCCCATCCCAAAGTCTATCCATTTCAGAATTAAACCAGGTATTTATTTTGGTTTCTATAAAGCAATGATCATGTGAAAAAGTGAAAATGAAAATGGCTAAATGGAGAAAGGGCACAAAGCTTTACCCGGGAAGCCTAACAATTTAATGAAGATGGTGATATAGCCCCTATGTGCTTTAATAATCCTGATATTCTTTGTGGGTTCTTTACCCCCAGGTTTATTCCTAACATATAAGTGCAATAGAGAACAAGCTAAGGAAGGTAAAGCAGGGCAAGAGTGACTATGACTTCAATATCCATGTTCTGCAGTGGATAAAAATGCACTACACTGATGGTTTCAGGATTCTCTCAGCCTCTGTGCTTGTCAAATTCCCCCCAAAAAACATTTCAAATAATTAAGAAAAAGAATGTGTCACAAGAATCACTGACATCTATAATGACTAAAAGCTGTTTTGCAAAGGGCAATTTTTCACTTACACACACACACAAAAAAGAAATATTCAGAACTGAGTCATGACAAGTTTTGATTAAGTCTCAGATTTATAACCTAATTGTGGATTTTTGTTTTGAGGAATGTTCTTTTGTAATGTCTGTCTTTTGTAGCTGAAAGGGAGAAACAAGTATCTGCACCTCCGCAAGGAGGGAGGGCAGCAGGAAGAAGCCACACAGGCTCTCCCACCTAAATAAAAGAAGAAATGGAGGCTATGACCTACCATGACAAAAAACATGACTTCACATGATTGTGGAATTTGTGACCCACCTTGACAAAACATCTGCACTAATGATATTTCCTACTACTGCTATACTGTAAATAGTTTTGAACATCAGAGTAAAAATAGTCACCATAATGCACACATTCATGTAGTAGCTCTTTTGAAATTCAGTTTGTGCAACAACTGAAACATAAGGTAACTCACAATTTATGTACAGGAGGTAAGATTTTTTTTTCAAACAGGTCCAATTAATTAAATTTTGATGAGGACTAAAACAATTCCCTGCTTGAGGGTTTAGCACAACTTGTTATTACCACGAAAAGTCTTAACTTTTCTTTTTGTAGTCTTCCAATGTTAAATTGTCGAATGAAATTTTGTCAGATTTACCAACGTTTGCTTGATAGCCTGATATCAAGTTTTGAAAGCTTCACAGCATGATGATTATTTCTGCCAAAATTATGACCGATTGAAAAAAAAAAAAGGGGGGATTTGAATGGAAACCTGTATTGTGGAATTGGCTTTATGTGGCAGATTAGATGCAATATCCATTAACACTAATATGCACGATGGCCATAACTGATTCTTATTAACTCAAAAACAAACGGTAATAATGATCATGAACTCTTTTGTTAGCCTTGTGAATAACCAATGTTACTCCACAATTCTTTAGTCCCAGTCCTATCATTTCCAGTGTGGCTCTCCCCTGTTCCATACAGAGTGGGAGGTAGGTGTGAATCAACCACACCCAGTGACACTGTTCCCCAGACCTCTTCTGCAGATCTCACTCTACAAGCATCATTCGTCCATCTCCAGATGCAAGTAGAAAAACTGGCAGCAAGTTAATGCAACCTGAGACTGCAGTCATTCTTCTGTGACCCCCATGCACCTCCAGTTGCGGAAAAATAAAAAACTTAAAAGCAGTGCTAGAAGCAGTAGTGGCTACAGGGCTTCCTGACAATGAAACGGCTCTGTCAGAGAACCTCACTGGAAGGTGCAGGGGCCTCAGTGATAATGAGCCTATCTTCCTGAAGATCCCCTGGGATTCAGGCGGTCTGGGAGCAGGACCATTGCCATTCCATTCGAGAACTAAGGATGGGGGAGGGGAAGGGGAGATCAAACCCACCCTTCCAGTGAAACAATTTGGGGAAAACTCTGAACAGGAACTGTTACAGTTCTCTGACAGGGAACTGCACTTGTATGCCAACTGCACTTGTATGCACTTGTATGCCAAGAGCACCCACTTAACACTTCTAGCTCCTCAGCCATCACCTCTCCTGGGCGGAGATCTGCATCTCACTCCCTCCTATCAGTGGTCATCAGGCTGCCCAGCTCCCTGCCTTACACTGTGATATCCCCAACAAGCCAGACACTCTAAAAGGACAGCACTTGCACTTTGATTTCTCTTTGAGGGCTCTGACCAGTGTATTATCCACAGACAGAAGTTACTGCACAGCTCCTTCTAAGCAAGCACGTTTATTCTTAAGGTAAAAAGCATTACAGAGAAGCATATTAAAACAATAAAAAAACTACATCAGAGGTCACCTCCAGGTCCAACCTAAGGCTCTGGTGAGTTTTAGTCCTTCAAAACCCACAATTAGGCTTTCCCCATGGTTACAAGTTCATCCATCTTACATCTAGGATCAGAACGAAGTCTGGCCAAGTCAGCCATTTATTCAGCTCAGGCCTTTGATCTTGGCCTTCTGTAATCAGCAGACAATGGCCTTCTCCTCATGGTGTACACGCAAAAGGCTAGGTTTTTGCATAAAGGGACACATGAAATTTACATTAGTCACTCCCCAGGGATTCCCCAGGGAATCCACTTTACTCTTATTGTCCCCAAAAGTCCACACTTATCTGGCACAATACAATACAGTGTTCTGAATGCCTTTAAACTTCCCAGGTCTCACATCTGTCAGATCTCTCCCCTGGGGAAGTTACATACAATTCTGGCTCACCTTAATACATAAGCTTAATAAAATTAGGTCTTCCAAAGATATTGAGGAAATTGCCATATCAATCAAAGGAACATGAAAAAGTTTCCTCCCTTCAGAGCCTCCTCCTACAAATATTCTGTGGGCCCATGTATAGTGGTTTAAATTTACACAGAGTCCAGCAGAATGTAAATATTCGCTTAAAAGATAGTTTATGGCATTTACACTAATATCACTTTCATGTTTGACAGGATATGCGATTCCTTGGAAATCAATAATTTTAAACTTAGTTTTCTATCTGACTCTTGGTAGGCATTACAAAGTAATTTTATAAAAGAATCATTTAATTAAGCCTGAGTCCTTGGTGTTAGTAAACACTTAAACCACTTTTATCTATCTGCCGACATAGCTGAAAACAGATCTATAGCTATTGGTAACAACTGTCATTTGGAAACAACTGTGTTTCATTCCCACAAGTATCCCCCTGACAACTGCATTTATAGGACTGATATTATAAGGCCTGATTCTCCATTGCCCCACATCTTGTGTGGTCATTTACCCCTCTGCAAAGTCAAATTTCTCCACTCACACCAGAGACAGAATTTTGGATAGGAAGGATGATCCAATGGTTAGCAGCTGGGATTAGGAGACCTGGGTTTAAGTCCCTACTTAGCCACAGACTTCCTATGTGACTTTGGGCAAGTCACTAAGACCCAAATCCACAAGGGGACTTGGGCGTTGCACTTTTAGGCACCTAGAAAATCACTGGGACAACAAGAGGATCCACAAAGCCTGAGTTAGGTGCTTAGCTCCCTATACAATAAATGGGGAGAGACGGTTGCTTTAGAACGCAATCCACAAAAACCAGCAGTCTAATAGCCAATGGGAAATGCCCAGGAGAGAGGTGTGTTCTAAGTCCTGCCCCTCTCACAGAGATCACTGTCTACCTCCAGGCTGCAGGGAGGCAACTATTTCTGCTTCCAAGCCACAGCCAGGAACCCCTCTGTTGGAGTCAGGCATAAGGTGTTTCTTATAAGAAGGAGTTAGGCACCTGCTTTGCTCAACACAAATAGTGATGGTGGTAGTGGAAGAGGAAGTTAGCCCTGTGGCTAAGGTACTCAGCTGGGATGTGGGAACCTACCCTCACAGCCCATCTTTCCCTAGTTCGTGGATCATTTTGAGATTTTGGTGGATGTAGGTATCCAGGTGCCTAGAGTGAGGCAGCAGTGAACATGCCCAGAGGCAGAAACATAGGTGCCTAGGGAACCCGGAAGGAGAAAACGTATGCACCATGTGAGTTTAGGCACCTACAGTTTAAGGTGGCAGCTACGCAGGAGTTTTGGGGATCACACCTGAAAATGGGAATTAGGCACCTAAATCTCTGTGTGGATCTGAGCCTAAGCCTCTCTGCACCTCAATTACCCATTTGTGAAATGGGGATAACAGCACTTCCCTACCTCACAGGGGTGTTGTAAAGATAAATACATTAAGGATTGTGAGGTGCTCAGATATTATGGGAATGGTGGCCATATAAGTAAATAAAAATGAATTTTACACCCATGTTGCATTGGTGTATACTGCCGTGGAGAATCAAGCCTATAGAGCTAGTTAATAAAATACAAATGATTTTAGAAGTTTCATTTCATATCCATAGGAAAAAAAACATTTCCTACTATTCACAAGAATCAAGGCCATCTGTAATGCCACCCAAGAAAACAAATATACCTTTTTTTTCTAAAATCAGATTTTTATTTGAAATATTTAATGAAATCCAGCATATGTTGTTTCAGTTGCAACTGGTAAATGTTTATTTAAAAAGTGTGCTGTTTTTCAAGAAAATAAATAAATAAATAATTTTTGGCATTTCTTTTCAAAATTGCACCCATTTCATGAAATCAAAAATTCCTCCAAAACTTCACATTATGCATTTCTCAAATTCTTTGCATCATGAACAGCCCTACCACCAACTAATCTGTTACAGTTGTCAATTATAGAGAGATCCAGATCATCATATCATGGGGAGTCAGAGACAGAGAGAGAGCACACAACAGGGAGCCATCTTTAGGAGAAGAAATTGAGGGGGAAGAGGTTATTTTGGTTTTGCTCAGCCATTCAGGGGGTGCCGAAAACATTTCCCACTCTGGGCTACAACACACCTAGGACTGGCCCTGTAGGCCAATATTGTTAGTTTCTTTCTTTTAATCGCCATTGGTTCTGATCCTGCTGGTCCTTTCTGACCTGAGTAGTCCCAATAACTTTCAGGAGAGTAATTAACTACGGATAATTTATACAAGTGTTTGCTGGATTGGAGCCATTGTTTGAAATTGCTGTTAGAGACTTAAAAATACAAGGTCCCCTCCCTTCCAGTAATTTTTCCCAGATCATTTCATTGTGGGGACAGAGTTTGAGGCCACCCAGAACAAATCACTATCTCTTCATCCCAAGCCACCTATCCCAAAGTCCTTGAAAGTGCCTTAACTTGTCCAGTGACTGGGGATCTATGCTCTTTTTTGTAAAGACTGGATAGAAACAAAGCCATTGAACAAAATATTTATAACAACTTGGGGACTGTTACAGATAGGCTTTCCCTGCCTTGACTTCACAGTTCTGGGTTAAATCCACACAAGTGCAGAGGACCAGAAGAAAGCCTATGATCACTTAAGTCACATCCTACATCCTTTGACCCTTATATCAATTTTATACTGCCGTAAGTCTGTTGATTTCAATGTATTTACTCTTGATTTGCTCCAGTGTTAATGGGAGCAGAATGTAAACATTCTTAAAGGTTAACAGTATGTCTTCTCAACCTTTCTATGGTATGCAAGCAAAAGATTAATTCACCTAGGGACTCACCATATCTGTGTCTGAAACAGGTCCAAAGCTGGTTACGTAGATGTTAGTGAAGACTTCTGTTATACTGTCTGATAAAAGAGGAGAAAAATAAACATATTTTTAGCATATACATTTTCTGAATTCCGTACACAAATCTGAACCAGATTCTGCTCTCAGTCATACTGTTGCAAACAAGGAGAAATTCTACTGACTTTGTTGGAATTACTGGGCTGTTACATTAGCGTTACTAGATGAGAACTTGGCCCCCTGGGTGCTTCACTTACAGCAAATATAAACATCTTTCCCATTTTCACAGTCAGCACAAATAATTACATTGCCTGGTATTTAATAAGATGCCACAATTCTAAACATAAAACACCTTTGTTGTAGAGCTATTATTCCAAGAGTTGCAGATCACTGCTGTTAAAAGCTTTCTAATTTAAGACTATTTTTTTTCAGACTGAACAGCATTTTTCAAAGCCAAAGAGAAGAAAAAGTTTACAATACAATTACTAATGGTGTTAAAAATAACTTTTCAGCAGCATCCTATATTTTAATTGTTTTTAAGTGTCAGATGCTTAAACATAATAGTCCTTTCCCTTTATTTACCATGCTGCTTGATTGCTGTTGTAGAACAGTAAAAACTGTAGGAAGAATGTCCTCCTAAAGATTATAGTTGGACAGCCATGATACCAGCATATTAAATATTGTACTGTAGGGAAAAATAATTGCTGAGTTTTCTATCTTCAGTTTTCAATGAGGCTCAGAACTGAATGATGGGCACTAATAGGGATGGGCCACACCAGCAGAAAATTTCCTATACCGGTATCCAGCTGCTCTGTAAGTATAAAGCACGTAGAACATTGAATATTTTGCCTTATAGCAATTTTTTAGCTGAAAAATAAAAAAAGGTACTTAAATACAGCTAAATGCAGTTTGACAACTATAGTACCATGCCCTTTGCCAAAAAGAACACTGCACCTCATAACTCCTCTTTGCTGTATCTTGACCTTCATATTTGATCAAAACACAAAAATTTGCATTTAGTGCTTTTTATTCCTGATTAAAAGCTGTTTTAAAAACAATCTTTTGACCAAAGATGATATATGATAAGTAAGGATAAGATTATGTCATGGAGGTCATGAATTCTGTGACTTTGAGAGACCTCCGTGACATTTTCTACTTCAGCCGCAGGGTGGTGGTGGGCCTTGCAGCTCAGCCCCCAAAGCTGTCAACCGCCACCATGACAGGTGCTGGATCCCTCCTCCTCCTAAGCGGGGCTCAGGCTCTTGTCCCCCCATCCCCCACTTGGGCTTCGGTCATTCCTCCATCAGCCCTATTTTGTTACAGTTATTTTTAGTAAAAGTCAGGGACCCAACACGGTCTTACATGGATTTTTTGTTTATTGCCTGTGATGGGTCCCTGACTTTTACTAAAAATAACCACGACAAAATTTTAATCTTAATGATAAGATTTCATTTTTCATTCCATTAATGAACACAATAATGTAGGTCTCACATTAGGTTCGTATATAGTCAATGTTTTCCTTACAAAGAGCAGTGCAATTGAACATGCTAGTGTGTGCGCATGCCACTGCCTTCTACTGAATAAAATTAGAAGTGTTCAACTGTTTATGTAGGCTCTATATATGCTAACAGTCTCTTTTATTTTTTGCAACAGCTAAGGGTAAAGATATATACTGCTGTGCTTTGGGAACGGTGTAGAGATGCACCCACATCCAAGTGGGAGCATCAGGGGGGACTCTGCTGGTACAATTCCTTCTGGAGCTTCCAGGAGCACAGAGGAAATGCATCCCTACCTTGTTGCTTATGATGAAATGTGCACTCCCCTTCACAGCCCACCAGCTGTGCCCAATGAGTCCTAAAAGGAGCTGCTGAAGGAGAGCAGAGTTTGTAAGTATGCTCTGTTGCTACAGGGAGCGATAGGAAATACAACCCAGATGGCAAAAAGTCTTTTTTGTGCCTTGCTGTCTGCACCACCATACAGGCGCCACTCAATCTAGTGGTGAGGGCCTGTGCTTTTGGAGTAGAGCAACCTGAATTCTGTCCCCACAGCTACCCTGAAGTTCCAAGTGATCATACTCACTAGCAAAAGTTCCTAGGTAGCTACACATTTGCTACAGTATAATAGTCAATACATTCTTTCCTCTTCACAATACTTTTACTTTGGGATTATCTGTAATTTATCTGCCTTTTTAGAAGAGAAAAAGAGGGAAAAGAAGAAGAAGAAAAAAAGATCCTTCCCCAATGTGTCTAAAACAAGATTATTATACATTTGTATTACAGTAACACTTAGAGTCTCAGCTGTAGATCAGGGCTCCACTGTGCTAGGCACTGTACAAAACACATAAAGAGACTGTCCTTCCCTCAAAGTGCTTGCAATCTAAGTATAAAACAAGGGACAACACAAGATGTTAGGGTGCATTAATGTTCTCAATATCTGGCAATTAATAAGCATATGTTTTGTGGAAATAACATGTGGAAACCACGAGTATGGTTCAAAAGTGCAGAGACTGAATACTACCTTTCAGAAAAATCTCCAAACAAGGATAATTCTGTTAAAATGGGCACCTGTTATAGGTTGACAGGCTATGGAAAGTAACAAGACATCATTTTCTCCATGGCACCAAACAGTGCAACAAAGATTAATTGTGAAACTTGGCTTGCACTATACCAAAAACTCACAACCATAAATATAATTTTATGCAAAAAAGGTGTTAAATACATCACGGACAATCAACGCATTTAAAAAGCAGGGAGCCAAATCTAATCTCAGTTACACTGGTGTAATCTAGAGTAACATCACTGAAGGCAAAGGTGTCATTTGTGAGTTACTCCAGTATAACTGTGATTTGAATCTGATCCAGAAAAAGCAGAGCTATGGTAGGAAATTCAATATTGTCCTCTTCTATTGAACAATATCTCTTTATATGGTTATACATTATTTGTCAAATAGTACAATATATAATACAAATTGGAATTTCATTACCAGCTTTGCATACAGTAAATTACAGTGCACAGTCTTCAAACTTGGCTTTAGTTCTATGTTTCAATGCAAGCAAAACCACCCCACATTCTAAGAATATAACCACAATAATAGGGTTAAACTACTGGTCCCCAACTGAAAAATAGATAGTGAATGCACAATGTTGAAGGAGATCAAAGAGGCAACACTGAGTGGCTGAAAAGCTGTCATCCCATAACTATCTACCTGGAGATTCCTTTAGCTGGCCCTAAATTACCTCGTTTAAACTCCCCATCCTAGGGGTAGGCCAAGAATGTAGCTGGGAGAAAAAGGCAAGCACTCTAGTGATCCTCAGCTGCTACAACTTTTTGTCAGCCAGATACAATTTGGAGCAGCACTCAGGCTGATCTAAACTGTACAAGGGGACTAACTCTAGGCCAAGCTTGAAAACATCAACCTGTGTGTGTAATGGGATAAAGGTCACAGAGGGAGTCTGTATTGGAGTTGGGATTAGCCCTTTATCAGCTTGACCATGCTACCTCTCATGCTCCTGAGTTTGTTCTCCTTGTGGCCTCAAATCATGCAGTCTGGCTGGTAAGCAGAAGAACTGGTTCAGCTGAAGGTGGCTGGTTGGGAGGAAATCTGCAGTGGCTTTAGAGCCATCAATGACTGCCTGAATAGCATTGCCCTCTCCATCTGTGAAATTGATCTGGGATCTTCCTCAACCTATGCCATGCTTTTTTCATGGACCCCAAAGAGTGTGCTAGGGTATCTATGAATAACCTGTGACCTTTAGGAAAATATATTGTTTTAACAATGCTAAAATACCAAATTTTTTTCTCAAGGCATTATAAATATGCAAACACACAATTCTACTGCACAGCATGCAAACATTTCTCTATCTTATAAACATTATTTTGTATGTGCAATAAATAATACCCTGGAGAATGTGGCAATGCTGTAATTTGATTGAAGAGCTGTTATGGATAAAAAAATGAAAATGAAGCACTGTTTATTAATGATGTCAACACAAAATGAAAAAAGGGTCAAGTTTAAAGTGCTGTGGGAGCCATAAAACAGGATTCCAAGCTTGGGTAGAAAAGCTGTCAAAAGCTTGATGCTATTTTAATTACTTTTGATTAAAATATATTATTTAACTAGAATTGACATTGTTCTGACATTGTAATATGGTCTCCACAGACATGCTTGGCAATTTTGCCCAAAGACACTGAAATCATGATTCATAATACAATCCAGGAATTGCACAAGTGAAACAGCCAGATCCTTAATCCATCAAACGCTGTTCCAACTCAACATTCTCTCCTTAGCTGACAAGCTTGTTAGTATAGCTGCAAGTGCCAGCTGAAGACACTTTAGGACTGGGGGTTAGGTAATTGGGAGCTGCAAGAATGGAGGAAGGAAAGGGAAGGTAAATATTTCAGTGCATATTTTGCTTCAGTAGTTTAAGGACAGCTGTACCTGTCCAATTATTCAGCTTTTTCTACTGTTATTCACTAGCATCAATTATACTAGTACACTTTAGAACCATGTATGGGTATTTAAGTAAGGATATACATAGGGATTCAGCTTGTAAACTGGATGTGGGTTTTGGGAGAAGAAGCAGCAGATTCATTTCCCTCACCCCTGATTTCAGTTCCTCATCTGCCCCCTCCCCAGCCTTCCCTTGATCTATTTTCAAGAAGATTTCTTAATGGGATCCATATCTAAAAGGATATCCATATCCTTACAGCTTCTGTCTGCTTGACTAGACTCTATTTAACTACACCTCTTCACCCCATCAACATCAGTGCTTGACAAAAAGCTATTTAAATGGTCAGTTCCAAAGAGGTAGCCACAGAACAAAGCTGGCCATATTATTGCTTCAACTGATGCCATAATAAAGCAACTATCATGCCTGATTCTGATTTCACACCAGACTAAATCAGGAGATATTCTTATTTGAAGTCAATGAAGTTACTTTTGCCAGCTTTATACCAGTGTATGAGGAAAATCAGTTTCACTGTTTCTTTGTCTGATTCCACTTCCACTGAAATCAGCAGCAAAACTCACATTGACGTTAAAGGGAATAAGACCGAGACAAAAATTATAAATTATTCTTTATACCTCCTGAAGTGCAAGACTATCAAATTATGCGATCAAAAGGATGACTGAAGGAACTGATAGTTTTTATTGTTATATCCTGTTAACGAATAGCAATGCCACATTGCAATTTCAGCCTTACGTTGAAACCCAAAGAACAGAAAATGGCTCCTGTCACCAAGGGGATAAAGAGAAAGAGAGACTAATGTCACAAGTAAGATGGTGACAAGTAATCAGAAAACATGGAGATTGCTTAAGGTGTGCAGCTGAAGCACGTGTGTGTTCATTCGTACACAGGCACACTGAGGAGTGAATGAGAAGAAGAAAAGACTGGTGAAATGGAATATGAACCTGGCCCACAAATTTCCAGTGATGCAGACTAGAAAAAACAATCAATCAATCTGTGTGGTATTATTATTATCTATTTGTACAGAGTACCACCTACAGTCATAGATCACACAAGGGATCATTGTGATCATCTAGTCTGAGCTCCTGTATAACACAGGCCATAGAACTTCCCCCAAAATAATTCCTAGAGGGTAACTTTGAAAAAACATTCAATCTTGATTTAAAAATTGCCAGTGACAGAGAATCCACCACGACTCTTGGTAAACTGTTCCAATGGTTAATTATCCTCACTATTAAAAATTATACCTTATTTCCAGTCTGAATTTGTCTAACTTCAGCTTCCAGCCATTGGACTGTGTTATACTTTAGTCTGCTAGATTGAAGAGTCCATCATCAAGTATTTGTTCCCCATGTACTTACTTACAGACTATGATCTAATCACCCCTTAATATTCTCATTACCAACTTCCACCTCCCACTGAGTTTCCCTTTGGGGAATTCCAAATACCACTCCTCAATTAGGAAGAAGGGAAGAAACCCACACTGGCATAGCAGTGTAAAGTAATTTTTTAGTTGACTCCCCCCTTCCATGGCACTGAATTTTGTAATAATTTTGTAAGGGTTTCTATGTTGAAATATCAATAAAGAGCCTCAGGTCTCATCCCAAAGTAATTCATCCAGCTCATGGGCGGTCTTAAGGATAAACCCATTACACCTCCGCTGAGCTGGAAACCTAGACTGACATCTGAGGGAATCATACACTACTATTGAGAGGCATACCAAAATTTCATATCATATAAGTGATACACAACCACATTTTGACTGGTATCAGACAACCAACCAGCAAAGGCCACTAAAACTGAGGGTAACATAATGAATGCCAGTCAACATGGTTTTATTGAAAACAGATCCTGTCAAATTAACTTGATTTCTTTGTTTGATGAAATTACAAGTTTGGTTGATACAAGTAATACCGTTCATGTAATATACTTAGACTTCTGTAAGGCATTTGACTTGGTACTGTATGACATTTTGATTAAAAGAACTAGAAAAATATAAAATTAACTTGACACACATTAAATGGATTAAAAGCTGGCTAATTTAGAGGTCTCAAAATCATTGAGTGGATGTGGTTTTAGTGGGGTCCTGCAGGAACTGATTCTTGGCTCTAAACTCTAACAATTTTTATTAATGACCTGGAAGAATTCATAAAATCATCACTGATAAAGTTGACAGTTGACACAAAAATTGGGGGAGTGGTAAATAATGAAGAGGATGGCTCACTGAGTCAAAGCAATCTGGATCACTTGGCAAACTGGGCACAATCCAAATGTGTATGTTTTAATATGGCTACATATAATTGTATACATCTAGGAACGAAGAATGTAAGGCATACTGACATAATGAGGGACTCTATCCTGGGAAGCAGTGACTCTTAAAAAGATCAGGGAGACATGGTGGATAATTCACTGAACATGAGCTCTCTGCAGAACTGTGGCCCAAAGACCTAATGAGATTCTTGGATCCAAAAACAGGGGAGTCTCAAGTAGGAATAGAGAAGTTCATTTCCCTTCCTATTGGGCACTGGTGTGATCACTGCTGGAATATAATGTCCAGTTCTGGTGTCCACAATTCAAGGAATGTGTTGATAAATTGGAGAAGGTTCAGAGAAGAGCCATGAGAATGTTTAAAGGATTTAAAAAAAACAACCATGCCGTATACTGTTAGACTCAAGCAGCTCAATCTATTTTGTCAGGTGAGGATTCCCAGGGTTGGGATAGGGGTCCCAGACCCCCCCCCACAGCTCTGCACAAACACAAACACCTCTTGCTAGGAGGGTTTGAGTTAAGCCCTGGAACAAGCACTGCACTTAACAATAGAACAATACTTTTATCTAATCGAGGCAAAGCCAGGAGTAGACCCAGGTCAGGATCTCTTACAGGAGTTACACAGACTTCCTTGCCCCTGATACAGCAGGCAGATTCTCTGCCCCGTGCCAATGCAACCTCCCCTCCCTTTGGGTCAATCCAAAGTGTCCATACACTCTGATGCTTGTGTGGGGTGTGAGCTCAGAACAGTGGCTCTTGTTGCATGGTCTCAGGTATCCTGTCAGCTCCAGACTATTTATAAGAGCCCCTGTTGCAAGCAGCTGGGCATCCTCCAAGTAACTCCCAAGTTCAATCTCTCTCTCTCTCTGCCCCAGCTCAGGCGGCTGCATGCTGCCCTGCTTCTTCTTTGTTTGCTCTCCAAATCTTTCCAGGCCAGTGTGCCATCTCACCCTTTGAGTCACAGTTGTTCAAAGAATTGCGCTCTCTAGAGGACAGCGACAAGCCAAGGACACCAGCCTACTACCCACAATGCAATGGCCTCTGCAAACAAGCCAACCAGAGGCTGCTAGCAGGGCTAAGGAACCTTTCAAAGATATGGTGGAAAGACTGGCCTTCCTACCTGCTGGAGGTCACCTACTTGCAAATGACATGGTGCACACCCCCATGAAATATAGCCCCTACTTTCTTATGTTCAGCAGGCATGACCAGCGGCCAATAGACTCTGCGCATCTTACTGGGGAACCTAGGGAAACAGGGTCCAGAGGCCATAGAATGGGTCCATGACCATAACCAACCCCTCTGTGAGGCAGGCTAAATCATAGCCTGAGACAAGCCACAGACAGACAGAAATGGAGCTATGACAGACATGCTGCTGACCAGCCATTGACTCTGGATGACTGGATCCTACTCAAACAGCAGAGGCACTCCAAGCTGAACTCAGCCTAAGGCCCTGAACTATACATTGTCTGTGGGATCCCGAATCCCAAATTATTGGTGTACAAGATCCAAGCAGAGTTTGCAGATAGATCAGAGAAGGTCAGATCAGAGATCATGTTCCACAGAACATGGTCAGGCCTTGCCAATTTCAGCCTAACCACGAAACAGGGTCAGGGGAGGCTATCCTCGCCTTAATAGCAGGAGGCAGAGCTGGACAGTCAGTGGGCTCATACTAGCGGGAGGGCTCACATGGGTGGGATTCCCACTGAATGCACCTGACCCTGGTTCTAGCCTCGAGGCAGACGAAGAGCAGAGTGCGGAAGTTGGGGGGGCCCACAGGAGGACACACCAGAGTTAAGCCTCGAGGCAGGAGAAGAGAAGAGCAGAGCAGGAAGGAAGCACCTGAGCCTGACCTTGGAGTGGGGAAGGGGAGAAAGAGAGAAATGAGGCAGGAGCACCTCAACAGTCTCAAAGGCCACATGGGGGTCACCCTTACCCAAACGATACAATAATGTCAACGGAGGCCAAGCCATAGGGCGTGCCTGCTACTTGGGGACAGGTGTGTTTATGTGGAGGCAGGTGTGAGGGCTGGGCAGAAAGCTTCTCCTTCGCCCTTTCTCCCCACCTCCTTTTCACCACTTCCTGGTACTCTGCATAAACCTGTTTGGCTGGTGGGGAGTGTCAATCAATACCAAAGACAGAATTAACACCAACCCTGGGAGGCTTCGTGTCAATGAGCAGAAGGGGGACAGGACAGGGCACCAGCCCAGCTCAGGAGGATCTGGGGAGGGAACAAAGAAGAAGCTGGGCAGAAAATGTGGAAATGGCAGATGTGCTAAACAACTTTTTTGTTTCAGTTTTCACTAAAAAGTTTAGTAGCAATTGGACCTCTAATAGAGTGAACACTAGTGAAAATGAAGTATGATCTAAGGCTAAAATAGGGAAAGAATGAGTTAAAAATCATTTAGACAAGTTAGATGTCTTCAAGTGCCAGGGCCTGATGAAATATATCCTAGAATATTCAAGGAACTGATGAAAGAGGATTATGAGCCATAAGTGATTATCTTTGAAAAGTCATGGAAGGCAGGAGAGATTCCGCAGGACTGGAAAAGGACAAATATAAGGCCAATCTATAAAAAGAAGGGGAATACAGACAACCCAGGGAATTACAGCCAGTTATCTTTCTAGTGCCTGAAAAGATAATGGAGGAAATAATCAAGCCATCAAGTTGCACACATCTAGAAGATAATAAGGTGATACGTAACAGTCAGCATATATTTGTCAATAACAAAATCACGTCAAACCGACCTAATGGCTTTCTTTGACAGGGTAACAAACCTTGTGGATGGGGGAAGTAGAAATGACTTTAGTAAGATTTTTGTTACTGTCTCACATGATCTTCTCCTAAACAAACTAAGAAAATACAACTTAGATTGAGCTACTATACTGATTGGAAAACTGTTCCCAAAGAGTTATCCATGCTTCAGTCAAGATGGAAGTTCATATCCAGTGGGTCCTGCTGGGATAGGCCCTGGGCCCCATTCTGTTCAATATTTTCATGCATATTCTACAGAATGGCATAGAGAGTACACTTATAAAGTTTGATGATGATACCAAGGTGGTGGGGGCTTGCAAGTGCTTTGGAGGATAGGATTAGAATTCAAAATGATCAGGACAAACGGGAGAAATGGTGTGAGATAAATGGGATGAAATTCAATAAGGATAAATGCAAAGTACTTCACTTAGGAAGGAACAACAATTGCACACATACAATATGGGAAATGACTCCCTAGGAAGGAGTCCAGAGGAAAGCAACAAAAATTATTACAGGTCTAGAAAACATGACCTATGAGGAAAGGCTGAAAAAATTTGGTTTGTTTAGTCTGGAAAAGAGAAGACTGCAGAGGGAGAAGGGGGCAGGATAACAGTTTAAGTACATAAAAGGTTATTACAAAAAGGATAGACAAAAATTGTTCCTGCTAACTTTTGAAGCTAGGACAAGAAACAATGGGCTTAAATTGCAACAAGGGAGGTTTAGATTGGGCATTAGGAAAAGCTTCCTGTCAGGGTAGTTAAGCACTAGAATAAATTACCTAGGGAGGTTGTGGAATCTCCATCATTAGGGATGGTCTAGATAATACTTAGTCCTGCCTTGGAATACAGGGGACTGGACAAGACCTCTGAAGGTCCTTTCCAGTCCTACACTTCTATGATTCTATGATCTGAAAATGAAACTAAATATTTCTCCATAAAGTTAGCTTTTTACTAAAACAGAAATATAATAATTGGTAAAAGGAAGATGAAACACTCCTCACCCATTCATCATAAAATCTAGGTGTCTTACATTGCAACCCACATGTTGCAAAAAAAACAAACAAAATAGTGAATATCCAGTTAAATACAAAAATCTTGCTCTAAAATGATAATTAAAGAATATAAAGATTAACTATTGAGGTTGGTCCTGTTCTGCTTGTTTCTTTTCAGTCAGAGGTTATGTCAAACAATGCACTGGAGATTTAAAATTGGAAGCTAAAGGGAGATTAGAGTTTGGCTCCAAGAAGTCAGATTGTATTGAGATAGTACAGTCACAAGGCTGAGGTAAAACTTAGTTATCTAGTGTGAAAAAAGTGTTTGACATGAGGCAGGCTGTATTAGTGAGACAAATTATATAGCTTTTTCCCTG
>ML675624.1:47507605-47539931 GCA_007922155.1 Mesoclemmys tuberculata | reverse complement strand
CTCACTTCGGTGTCCATCTCGTTACGTGAGCCAGAAATCTTGCTACAGACAAACAGCCAAGACTATGTCACTCAAGCTAAAATGCAAACCTTTTGGCATTCAGTCTCACCCCTTGAGCCATTACAGTTTCCTCAGGATCGAAAGAGCTTGTATATAATAACCAGACCTGAGTTATTAATGAGGCTATTGTAATGTATAGATCAATAGGGTGGGCATGATGTAAAGCTAAAAGGGGCTGGAAAGCCCAAGGGCTTGCAACATTGTCTGGGGGTGGGAGAATAGAAGGCTCTGATGAGATAGGGAGGGGCTGATGTGGGTCAGTCTGAATCAGTGCTGTTTGATTGGCAAATAAGGAAAACAGAACATCCATTCTCATCCTGGTATGCAGTATTGTTGTAGCTGTGTCTGTCCCAGCATATTAGAGAGATAAGGTAGATGAGGTGATATCTTTTACTGGACCAACTTCTGTTGGTGAGAGACAAATTTTCAAGGTTACACAGTGCTCTTCTTCAGGTGTGGGAAATGTACTCAGTGTGTCACAACTGAATAGAAGGTGGAACAGATTGTATTTAGCTGTGACATCGAGTATGTTTCTCAGATCTGAAGAAGAGCTCTGTGTAAGCTTGAAAGACTGTCTCTCTCACCAAGAGAAGTTGGTCCAATAGAAGATATTACTTCACCCACCTTGCCTCTCATTCCCATCCTGGGGTGTTTTCCTCTAAGGTTCCAACACTCTTCAAGCCACTCTGCTATTGAAATGGTACCATAATGCACATGCAGGACAAAGTGGTTTATAGACTGGAAACACATCAGGTCAGCATTTCACATCAGAAATTAATATACAAAAGGCTTATCTGATTTTTTTTATGCTCAAGTTTGGCAACTTTGATGCTTGCTAGTCAGGAACACCTTGTCAGTCTCTGCAGCACTGTCGCTTTGGGCACATTCCTGGTTTAACATCTCAGTGGCCTATGTAAGGATGTAGTGTTCTCTGATCAGCAAATTTGGATCTTTGCGCCTCAGTACCCGCTCTGCCCCTGCTGTTATCATCAAACACTTCCCCCCTCCTCCAAAGAAGCAATATTATATTAAAAGGTATTCAAATAAGCTATGCCTCCTATAACATTTTTCTACAAAGTAACGCAATTATACCATCAGACATTGCAATCCTTTTTGAAGGGGTGTAGGTGCCTGTTTCTTCCCCTGACTCTGAAATATACCTCAGGGAAAGAGTGCTATGTTTGCATGTCCCTGCCTAATTATTACTGGACTTATGTGGCATCTGATACAGTCTCAGGATTCTTCTAGACTCATCAATGCAATTAGCCCTCCAAACAGAAGCGGCACCCAGAAATGTGTTTTCCCCATCTTCATAAAGCTAATACCCCTTCCTTTCAGGTGCAGACCAAATCTTCACCTCCAGGCTGGACAGAAGCAATATGATTGGACTTAATTTGACTGAGAATTTCACACAGATGCTTAAGAACATAGAAATAGCCATATTGTCTTAATGGTCAGTCTAACCCTATCTGGTCTTCTGGCAGTGGCCAATGCCAGGCACGTCAGAGGGAATGAGCAGAACAGGTAATCTTCAAGTGATCCATTCCCTGTCACCCATGCCCAGCTTCTGGCAAACAGAGGCTAGGGACACTTCAGAGCATGGTTTTGCATCCCTGCCCATCCTGGCTAATAGCCATTCATGGACCTATACTTCACAAATTTATCTAGTTCTTTTTTTGAACTCTGTTATAGTCTTGGCCTTTACAACATCCTTCAGTAAAGAGTTCCACAAGTTGACTGTGCGTTGTGTGAAGAAATACTTCCTTTTGTTCCTTTTAAACCCACTTCCTACTAGCCCAAGCTTCAACTAGTCAAATATGCAGTGGGCTGCCTACAAGATAACAGACTGACAAAAGCACATCACACCAGGATTGGTACTCTGCACTTGTTCTCTATGCAATTCCAAATTGGCTTCAAGCGCCTGACATTTCTCTTGGAAGTCTATCAATAGGCTGAAGCCTAGCTATTTTAGGGTATCTTCCCTGCAGAGTTAACGTGGTCTCTCATTCAGCTGTACCTAATCCCTTTCTGGTCCCCACACAAAACCCTCTCACCCCGGTTTAGTGCCAGTAACCTTATCACTTCTGTCTCAGCAGCTGTACTTGCGGCCGTCAAAGGCAGATCCATCGTCTTGTGATCATCAGCCAGTGGTGTACGGAGGAGGGGGGAAAAGGAGCCAGGCCCCTGGCACCAGCCTGGGGGGGAGGGGGAGGAGGGGCACCAGACCAGCTCTTCATGACATGCAGAGGATGTGGGGCACCGATGTAGTAATATTGACACTACGTTGGCCCCTCCAGTGCCCCCTGCCTGCTGCACATCATAAAGGGCCATTCCAGTGCCCCCCACCCCAGGCAGGAGGGGTGAGGCTGTTCTATCCAAGCCGGTGCTGGGCTATGGGGCTGGAATGGCGGTTAAGTGCAGGGTGCTGGGTTGGCCCTTCACAATGGCTCCTGCACCTCCCTTGCCTGTCGTGAAGGGCAGACCCAGCCCCCCCTAGGCTGGTGGGGTGAGGCCACCCCCGTCCAAGCCAGCACCAGGCTGCGGGGCTGGAGCAGGAGAGGTGGGTGCTGTGCAGGGTGTAAATGCAGAGTCAAGCCTGCCTTTGCACGTTCCAGGCCACACACTTCCCCCGTGCAGGTACAGACACCCCCTCCTCTCCCGGGGCATCTGGGGTGGTGGTGCTGGGACCCCTCCTGCCTTGAGGGGGGACGTGCGGCTGGGGGGGTACAAATGAAGGCTTGGCCCCCAGGTGCCGGAGACCCACGGTATGCCACTGTCATCAGCTATTAATAGGTTCTTTAATTCCTTATTGAGGTTTTCTTCTTAAAAGATAACATCTTGTGTGAGCACAAATCTTCAAGGGCTTTTCTGTTAAAACCTCAGATTGCACTCAGCTCACTTACTTTAACTGATTGTTAACCCTTAAACTCTCAAATGTCAAAATTAATTTTTGACAAGCATGGTGTTTTGATCCAAAACTCAATTAACCGGTGGTAATGTCACTCAGACCTGTAAGCCATCCACTCTGCAGTGAAGACAAAGGCTAAATCACCAAAGTATGGATAGTTTTTCCCACCATTCTCTCCATGTACCCAGAAGGATAGACAAATTCTCTCACAATTCATGGGAAAGAATCAGTGTGGCTCAGTTTACTACAGCATAAAGAATCATCGGATATGCCCCCAGAAGTCCTAGCAACATACATCGGTGACTACAACACCAATGAGGACACAGCAATTTGGGTATGGCTTTGCAGTGTGGCTGTTCACACTTGCATTAGGCTAACTCAGGTACTCAGTCTTAGGTGTTCATCACCCAAATTAACCAAGCAGGGAAGAGCAATCCAGACCCAACTGACATCCGTGGAAAAGACTCCATCAGTAGGCTTTGGATGAGGCCCTTAGAGAACAACCTTTTTTCTCTCTCTCTCTCTCCCCCCCCCTTTGTGATTCACTATGACACATACAATCAATTGGGCTGTTTCAGTTGATGGAACCCAGAGTGAAACTCTGGAAAGCCAATGGCCATGCCTGCTTTGTGACAAGCCCTTATGAATCCGAGTCTTTCTGCCTTTGTTTCTGTATGGGACTTCCATGAATAAAAATGTCTTTAGAATGGCTGACCAATCTCTGCTGGAATCAAAGTGAGAACATTCACTTATGAAAGCACTGCAGTGATGGTCCTTCAGACAGACTATTTTATTATAGTGATGGATGGATTAAAAATGCACATATAGCTTTATTTTCTTTTCTTAGCTTGATATTTTAAATATAGAAGCTACTGATACCAAGGCAGAAAAGCTAAATGTCTTCATTAACTATAGCTTTTGTGTCAATGGGGCACTACTAATGTATTGCTGCAATAGGAGGCTCAAAAATATTTGTTTTATCTTAATCAGAAATGTTGTGAGAAATTACAAAACAGCATTTCAGCAGAGGATGCTGAGGCAGAATAATTACAGAAGCCCCAGCAAAACTAGAGATCCTTTGAATCTATTTATCAACCTGACAGTAGTTCCTGTTTCAAGGTAGGTGGAAGAACTATTAAGCACAAGAAGTTAATCTTGATCCAGGAATATTCTAATAAATACACTTGCAAAAAAAGTTAGTGTAGACTATCTGTAGCCAGCCAACTGTTGTTCATATGTTAGTAACTATCTTTCTGGGTTTGGAATCTATTTGATATTTTCTCTCCTACAAGAATTAAAAGACTTACTGCTCATTTTTGGTACATATTATGGGTGAAATCCTGGCTCTATTAAAGTCAATGGAAAAACTTCTATAGATTTCAATGGGGACAGGATTTCACCTTGCGTCTCCTTGTTCGGTAGATAGTTCACAGTGTAATTAAACCTTAACAGGAAGGTCCTCCAATACAGGGAGCTTTGCAGTGTCCATGTTGAATTTTGTATACATTTGGTTTTAATTTATTTGGTTGTATTATTTATGTGTTTCACAGTAGTGTGTTTTGAGGCCAAATATTGAACTCTTCACTCCAGCAAAACTCCCACTAAAGTTAACAGCTCAGATCCTCAGATGGACCAGAGCAATTCAGTAACCTTTACACTTCCCTGATCCCTGGGGCTGATGGGATGCAGGGGCAGCTCATCTCCTAATACAAGTCAGAGCAGCCTCAGGCCTGCCTTCTCTTGCTCTTGACACATCTCATGCCTCCGGATTTCCTCAGGAAGCAAAGGGGTGAGAGAAGGGAACAAGCTTCTTGCCAAATAAAATTTTCACAAAGTAAGGGGCTCAGGACTGGGTCCATAAAGATTCTTATTAAAATGGAAACAAATGTTAGGAATGTTTAGTTTTTTATTTAATTAAAATGGAAAAATTCATTATCAAGGAGCCAGAAATCAGAATTTGGACATTTAGGTAACTGTATACATCTTTTTTGTAACCAAAGTTGAACCTGTCATTCATATGTAAGTTACTGCTTTTAGTTATTTCTCCATGAATATACATTCATAATTTAAACTTAAAAATAAAAAGAGCAACAAAGACTTAGGGAGAGATTCTGTGCTGCCCCTCTGAGAGTTACAGCACAGACCTCACAACCCTGTGTCTACGTTACAGCATTCTCCTCTGGCTGCCTTATAGGCTACAATGCTGCCTTGAATCCTTGCCCTTGACCCTACCTCAACATGCCCCCAAGGACTAGGTTTGCAAGGCAGACTCTCGGGGGGGGGGCAGCCTTATGGCTGTTTTCCACAGTTTCTGAAGCATGGGAATGCTCCCTGGCCAGATATGGAGCTTTTAGGACTCCTTTACACTGCTTCAGCACTTTTATGTTGTCTAAATGGGCTGGAATGGGGAAGAGAGGATCTCATCCATAACATGTAACCATTAAGTTTTTGCACATAGAAAGCACAAAGGTTAGTTCAACTTAAATAGTATTTTTTTCCAAAATGTTGTCTAACAAGTGTGTAGTGGGAGTCCACCACTTTGAATTAATGTGATCCAGCCTGCTAAACAATCACTGGGGCCACTGGACGATCAAGGTGCTAAAGAGGCACTCAAGGAAGATAAGGCCATTACAGAAAAATTAAATGAGTTCTTTGCATCAGTCTTCACGGTTGAGGAGGTGAGGGAGATTCCCAAACCTGAAACCTTTTTAGGTGACAAATTTGAGGAACTATCCCAGACTGAGCTGGCATCAGAGGAGGTTTTGGAACAAATTGATAAATTAAACAGTAATAAGTCACCAGGACTAGATGGTATTCACCCAAGAATTCTGAAGGAACTCAAATGTAAAATTGCAGAACTACTAACTGTAATACGTAACCTAGCATTTAAATCAGCTTCTGTACCAGAAGACTGAAAGGTAGCTAAAGTGACACCATTTTTTAAAAAAGGCTCTGGAGGCAACCACAGCAATTACAAGCTGGTAATACTAACTTCAGTACCAGCAAACTGGTTGAAACTATAGTAAAAAACAGAATTATCAGACACACATTAACATGATTTGTTGGGGAAGAGTCAACATGGCTTTTGTAAAGGGAAATGATGCCTCACGAATCTACTAGAATTCTTTGAGAAGGTCAACAAGCACATGGACAAGGGTGATCCAGGGGATATAGTGTACTTAGATTTTCAGAAAGCCTTTGACAAGGTCCCTCACCAAAGGCTCTTTAGCAAGGTAAGCTGTCATGGGATAAGAGGAAAGATCCTCTCCTGGATCAGTAACTGGTTAAAAAAAAGATTAGGAATAAACAGTCAGTTTTCAGAATGGAGAGAGGTAAACAGCGGTGTCCCGCAGGGGTTCTGTATTGGGACCAGTACTGTTCAACATGCATTTCTAAATGATCTGGAAAAAGGGGTAAAGAGTGAAGTGGCAACATTTACAGATGATACAAAACTACTCAAGACAGTTAAGGTCAAAGCCGAATGTGAAGAGATACAAAGGGGTCTCACAAAACTGGGTGACTGTGCAATAAAACGACAGATGAAATTCAATGCTGATAAATGCAAAGTAATGCACACTGGAAAACATAACCCCAACTATTAAAAAATGGGGTCTAAATTAGCTGTTACCACTCAAGAAAGATTTTGTAGACATTGTAGATAGTTCTCTGAAAACATCCACTTAATGTGCACCGGCAGTCAAAAAAAACTAATGATGTTAAAATTATGACTGGTGTGGAGAAAGCAAATATGGAAGTTCCAGAAGGGTAGCTGTGTTAGTCTGTATACAGCAGCGGTTCTCAACCTGTGGGTCGCGACCCCGGCTGGGGTCGAACGACCAAAACACAGGGGTCGCCTGCCGCTGAGAAGTCACGCTACCATCTGTAGCAGCGCTATTCAGCTGGAACGCACACCGTTATGGATGCGCGTTCCAAACTGAATGCCTGCGCGCATGTGCAGACGTGATTGCATCATCCGTCCGGGGCCTAAGGGGCGGGGGAAGCGGGGGGAACGCTCCACAGTCCATAGCAGCGCATTACGTGTGTCCGGCGCTTGCTGACGTCATCAGTGGGCGGACGCAGCAAGCGCCGGAGGACAGAAGCCTAGGAGGCGGAGAGCCAAGAGAGCCTGCGAGACAGCCTGCTGGTGTAAAAAAGGTTAATAATGTAAAAACAGTACACACACCATACACACAATACTGTGTAAGTGTAAGGTGCTTTGTGTGTAATCATTATACAATGAGAATACATAATGCATATCAGGTATTTACATTCCGAATCATAACTGTAGCAAAATTACAGTTTTGAAGTAGCCACCAAAATTATTTTTTGGTTTGGGGTCACCGCAATATGAGGAACTGTATTGCGGGGTCACGGCATTAGAAAGGTTGAGAACCACTGGTATACAGCAAAAACAACAAGAGTCCTGTAGTACTTTAAAGACTAACAAGCTTTCGTGGGCTGCAACCCACTTCATCAGATGCATGAAATGGTAATCACAAATAGGAGGCCCGCACGCGCACACGCATACCTACCTCTGACTGAATGGACTTTGTTAACAATTACCCTCCCCATCGTTGCTTCTTACTCTTGGATGTATATATATACCTCCTATCTGTGATTACCATTTCATGCATCTGATGTAGTGAGTTGCCACCCACGAAAGCTTATATTAGTCTTTAAAGTACTACAGGACTCTCGTTGTTTTTGCTAAATAAGGAAGTGTTATCTACTCCTCATAATATAAGGACTAGGAGATCACCAAATGAAATTAATAGGCAGCAGGGATTTAAAATGAATCAAAGGAAGTATTTCTTCACACAACACACATTCAACCTGTGGAACTTTTGCCAGAGGATGCTGTGAAGGCCAAGACTATAACAGTGTTCAAAAAACAACTAGATAAGTTCATGGAGGATAGGCCCATCATGGCTGTTAGTCTGTTTGCAGAAGCTGGGAATGCGCAACACGGGATGGATCACTTGCTGATTACCTGTCTGGTTCTTTCCCTGTGAAGCACATGCCATCAGCCACTGTCAGAAGACAGGATTCTGGACTAGATGGACTATTTTTCTGACCCAGTATAGTCATTCTTATGTTCTTAGCTTAGGAACTCTTTGGGCAGAAATTGTGCCTTCATCTGCACATGGACAGCACCTAGCACATTATGTATGCTACCAGACTACACAATATCTTGTTCTATAAGTATAAGATAAACAATTATTTAGTAACCAACAAGATTTTGTTTGATTTTCCTACGATCAACAAAGGAGTGAACAAGTAGGAATAAAGTATTTTATACTCAGTGACAGCTTTGAAACCTTACACAAACAAGAAGAGATAGTTAATGACATGAAGCTCAGTAGTTCAATATCACAGAATTATATTTCCCCCCTTTTTTCTTTAAGCTTTTCAAGTAGTACCACAAAAGGTACCTGGTGATGCAGAACCAAGCCCAAATGAAAAGACCCAGCAGCTAGCAGCTCATCATTCTGCACTTGATCAACCATGTGGACACTGATGAGAACAGTAGTGAAATATCATGGTATGCCCTCAGTCTGATATAGGGTTTTTATCAAGACAACATTGAATCCAAGACTCTCCCCTCTCCTTTTTCACTGTCATTTACTCCCCCATTACAACCACTTACTTGTGTCTCACCCAGAGATGTCTAATCCTTCAATTAGTGACCTTACAGATTGTGAAGAAACCTTAAAGGCCTACAAATAGTGAGGATAAAATGTATCTATATTGCCCATTAGATTGTCAGTCAGGGGAAAACATCTAGAACATTTGGTGGATGCTGTGGAGGAAGAACCAACCTTTCAGCCTGTCTCTGGAGTCTCAAAGATAAATGCAGATGCTTCCCCACTGCCGCCTCCTCCTCTACCTCTTCTGCCCCCACTGTTTCCAGCTCTGCTGAAAGCCTCACATGCTAGAAGGGATGGAAATGGATGGCACTCTAACCACTCTATATCTCCTGTCAAAAGAAGTCTGAAGCAGGGCCCAAGCATAATTTTTTCGAGTCCAGTACAAACTTTTAACACAGACCCCCCCCCCCGTAATGGGGATATTGGGGGTTGCACCCTGGGCTGGGCCCCTCAGGGCCTCCGGGCTCTGGTAGAGTGTTCCCTCCCTCCTTCCCCCACCTTCTCTGTGGAGGCCCTGGTCTGAAGAATCTGTAATCTGAGCGCAACAAAGGAACGGTTCATTTAAGACAGAGCAATGCATGTGTTGAGAGACAATTGCCTGCATTGGATGAGAGACTCAAACACATAAGCATGACCAATTCAAATAATTCAGGATATGCAGTTCATCCATAAAAATAATCTATTACTGAGAAGTCATTCTGTAAAATAGTAAAGGTCCCAGATATCCATTATGCAGTTGAAGGGGAGACCATTATACAGGTCAAAAAGAACAGAAAATATTGACAGAAGTCCTACGTAGACCTGACAACTTTATATGTGTGTTACCCTATCACAAAATTTCTACAACTTCTCTGGCTTATCATTTTACCTTACTCTTCCTATCTACAGAGACCCAAGAAAGAGATAAAGAATGTTTAAATGCCAAGGCAGTCATTTAAGACATATTAAGATATATTGCTTTTCTCCCACATCTTGTGGAAGAAAGCTAATCAAGGTGTGTGCAATTTTTTAAATTGAAACTCAAACCAAAAACATTTTTCAGACACATATTGTTCTACTCATGAGAGCAGTCCCATGGAAACCACACAACTACTTGTGTGAATAGGCCCTTTGTGTGTACACTGCTTTTTTATATTTCAATGAGAAAAGCAATCTATATAAAAAAGAGAACATATGTAGAAATAATATATTTAATTAAAATATATTATGTTTACATACTTATGCTATTTGGCAGTTTAGATATACTAATATATAAATATACTAATACTGATATTTCTGATGTTATTTGTGGGTCTGAGACATGCTATGAGATGTGATATGTTATATTTTATATAGACAAGTATTTTTATGCCTTTTAACGGATTACTGTTAGATAACTGAAAAATTTTGAATATATGTTTAAGAATATAATGATTTTCAATGGTCAAGTGTTCTGAAATTTGGTATGTAATGATTTTTTTCTACTAGTCATATACGATGGTATGAGATATATAACTGTATGAGATAGACATATATGAGCTTAATTAATATGTAACACTTTTACTTAGCATTTTTACATACCGCAAATTGACTTGAATGACTATAAGGCACACATCATTTTGTCTAAAGAAGTGCCAAATTCAGACCTCTGACACATGCTTATGTGTAGCTAAGGACAGAATTTGGTCCAGAGAAAAGAGAATCTTTTTCCTAGAATATTTTCTGGCCCAAGTTGCACATAATAATCCAAATAAGAGAATGCTGATTTTGGGCATATTTTACTAAAATACCTGCTCTAAGTATGTAAGTGTCTGAAACATATAGCACGCAAGAGTAAAATTTCCATCCATTCCATTCTGCAAAGCATTAATGGAACCACCTGCATAAGTAAGGGTTAGAAAGATCAGGTCCTAACAACAAATCCACATTTTCAGAAATCTGGCTCTGATAGATTTTGAAATATAAAAGCAAATATTTTGGGGAGTAAATAAAACTTTCCATTCCCTGATGATTAACTTCATTTGTTAATCAACCTGAAATGATTACATTTTAAAACGAACCATATGAGGATTTATCTTTGCAGTGTTGTAGCCATATTTATCCCAGGAAATTAGAGAGACAAGGTAGGGGAGGTAATATCTCTTATTGGACCAACTTCTGTTGGTGAAAGAAATAAGCTTTTGAGCTTGCAGAGATCTTCTTCAGAAACTTGAAGAGCTCTGAGTAAACTTGAAAGCTTGTCTCTTTCACCAATAGAAATTGGTCAAATAAAAGATATTCCTCACGCACCCCTTCTCTGTAGGATTAATCTTGACAAATTTAAGCTCTCCAATTCTTATAATTAAAAACAATTAGATGATTTACTATTTTAATTCAGATTCACTATCTGTTGTTCTGATTAAATAGGTTAGTGAGTTACAGAACACAACATCTTAACTAATATATCTTCCATAGCTGCTTTAGAGACTGACTCATCATTAGAATCCATTAAGCCAGAAATGTAAAAAAAATGCATAAACCAGCTTGATCAAACTGATTATGTTAAGTGTTTCATTGTGAAGTTTTCAGATGGGTGTTTGAAAATCCTTTCATCCTTAATTTGTCACCTGTTTAATCCACTGACCAATGTACAGTACCCCCTTTTCAGTCTCTCTGTTGTGCCTGATCACTTAGCCCCGTTTACAGACCCAAATGAACAATTTACCCATACAGGTGCTTTGTTGTGCCAATAATAAAATGAACTGTTTCTTCATCTGTGTTCCTAATTGGAACCTTTGACTGCTACCATATCTAAGCAACTACAATAACTAATTGTTGTTGTGAAACAGTTAAACTTGCTACACACAACATAACTGACATTCAAACCTCCCTTCTGCACACGTCCTATTATCAAACTACCCCCTCCCCACACCTTACTAGCTGTAAATATTGAGTGCAACAGTTTAGTATGTTGGGAGGGGCTAGTTTGGGTGATGAAATGATGGCATCCCCAGATAGATAGCAGCATTGGTATGCAATCAGCAGCATTACCAGAGGCAGGAGATCTGCTATTGACCTCCACTATAATGCTGGAGGTACTACTGGCATGAACAGAAGATGAGTGCCTAAGCTGCACTGCGGGTTGGAGGGACCCATCTTCTCATGTCGAGCCAGGAAGCTTCCCTGAGATTCTGCTGTTTACCCAACCCCAAGTCAGATAGATTTCATTAGATATGGGGGTGAAAATCAACAAAATAAAAAACCCACAGATTTAACAACAACCCCCCCCAAACCCTACCACAAAAAGAAACTCCACTGCACACGTTTCATTTCCTGGGGGAGGATGAGAACAAACACGACAGATGTTAGTCACATTGCTTCGTGCACTACTGGAAGCCATTCAGATACCAGTGTAATGACTGTAGTACAAGAACCTACATAGAACAGAATGTAACAAACTAGAAAACCGTGTATGAGAGATGGTACATGGGAAGGGGCAAAGGCAACAATGGAATTCGCGTTAGCGACCGTGAGAGATTACAGGGAGATGTAATTGGGGTCAAAGCCAAAGACACAATTGGTAAGGGGAGATAACCAGAGCTGGGAAATGATGGGAGTTTTCAGATGAAGTAGAGTGAATGATGGAATTTCACCTAAAATTATGTGAATGGAAGAGAGAGCTCGATAACTTCTGGAAGGATAAGAAATAAAACAGAGTTTTTGGGAAAGAGTGGGTTTTTATTTGTTTGTTTAGGAGGGGAGAGAAAAATCTTTATAAACAAGAAGAGAAAGAACTTGTCTCAAAGATACTTGTGAAGGGCAGGGTTTGGGGGTGGGGTGGTTTTTTGGCCTGTGGAATTCACAAAACGGCAGGGGTTGTTGTTGGGTTTTTGTTTGTTTTTTAGTCTTCAAGGAGGTTAGACGACTTTCTTACCAGGTGTAAATATTCCCATCTTCAAATGCCACTGGACCCCCCACAGCCCCTACTGCCTTATTAGACCGATCTTTAGTACAGCACATTAGTTCCTTATGGGAATGACTGTGTGAAGTATTGTGCATTCCCAGAGAGATGCCACGCACTCTCATTGACTTCACTGGAAACTGAGGGCACTCAACACTTTGCAGGATTCCGCATTACTGTGGGAGCTGGACAAATATATTGCTTGGTCCACTTTTCACTTGTCAGTCCAGTCCTGGATTCTATATGATAATACCAAATCCTAGGAAAGTACAATCAAAGAGAGCAGGTTATCTGTCCTCTAGATTTTCCCTGCCCTCTCAAATTCACTCCAGTCTTGTCATCGGTATATTAATTATGAATTTTTTTTACTTACTTCAAGTAGTTTCATCTTTTCACTTAAGTATATATTCTTATATTTAAGGACTGAAGTTGTCAAATTTATATTTTCCCTGTCACAGACTAAAATTAAAATCTGCAGCTATCTTCTGCTCTACCCATTTGTAAATCAGCACTAATTGTGCTGAAAGTCAATAGAATTGTCCCAAAATAAAATTAGTGCAAGGGAAAAAATAAACAGATCCTGCATTTGTTGTTTTAAAACTACATTTAGTAAGCAAAGTTGGAAATATCATTGTTGTTTTTTGTCTGTGTTGTGGTAATGCCTAAGACCCCCAGTAGCAGACCATGGCCCTATTATGCTAGATGCTGTACAAATACAGAACAAAAAGATGGCCCTGGAGGCAACTTTTATGATGGGAAGCTAAATTAAAATAAACCTCTCTCTTTACATTTTTCACAGGAAAAAGGGAGGACAAAGTTCACAAATGCATGCCCTCTACAAACTACATAAAATTGAACATTTGCGATGTCCTATATTATCCAGAAGCATAATCCCAGCTAGCTCCTTACAGAAGTGTAAAAATCCCAGGATCCAAATCAATAAGTTATTCTGGAGAAAATGTACATATATGATTATTGGTTTGAACACTGGTCCCCATTCATATCAGCATAAATCAACATAGTTAAAGTATGTAAACCTATTGATACCTTGAGATGTTACTAGTGTCCATGTAACTGTCCATTTTTTCTTAAATCCTACTGAGGTAGATTCTAGAAATACTTTCAAGGACAGAGAATTCCAAATATCATCTGTGGAATACAAATTAAAACAAATATCCAAATGCATCCATGTTTTCCTATTGCTGCTTAGTTTGAATGGATCTTCACCAAAATCTCCTTAGTCTCTTTTAGCTGCTAATACCAAATGTATAAAAGAAAACTTCTGTATGGAATAATGGGCTTTAAATATAATCAGAAAGTTGACATTCCTTCTAAATCATTTGTATGGTTTATGTTAAAATTAATTATCCTATTTTCATGCAAAATATTACCAATGGCACATATATTTATTGTTTTAAAACACTTGCATTAACCCTGATGTCCTAACAGAAGATTGTAAGGAACTGTGAAGTATAAGAAAACAACGTATTTTAGAAGAGGTACTTGGGCCCAGTTCTGGTAGCTGCAATCAAGGAGTGTCAGGCAAAACTAAGGAGAGGGGGTATAAAGTGGCTTTAATTCATCATTCTGCAGGCTCAATCCTGGCTACTCCATGACAGTGTGGGCCATAGGAACAAGTATAGAATAGCCTGAGAGCTGCCCTAACTTGTGCCTGATGCCTATGGCCCCAAGGGGCACTACATTGCCCACTTTCCCATGGCTGCACCCCCTCTGGGGACTGCAAGGAGGAGTGGTGTAAAACCAGTGTGGTGACTTACACCGCACCACTCAAGGACCACTGTTGCTGGGATGGGTCTCCAGTGGTCAAAACTTTCGGTTTTACAACAGTTTTGCACCAACAATACATACAACACAAAGTTGCCTCTACTTTTTGGACAGAATAACATTCAGAACTAAAATGTATGCACCCATAATTAAAGCGTCAAGTCATGTAGTACACACACACACACAAACATACACCCCTACTTTCTCAATAAGTTTGATAGGAGTTTCTGAATTTATCCCCAAAATCAGGAACAGGTGTTCAAACAGACTCACTTAGCTAGATACTACACAAACCCTTTCAAGAACATGTAGTTATTAGGAAAGTTTCCTTGTATTGCATTTTATTTTCCAGTGATCAGCTAAAACCTTTAGTGCTAAACTAACACTACCCTTTTTGATATTAAGCATGAGGATATTAATTTTTATTGAACTGCACAATTCCCTATTGTAGCAAGGGCGGCCTGTTCTGCCCCTCCACGGACCCTGCGCTCTTTTTGGCTATGCTGGTGGCATAGCTGGGTGAGAGCTGGAGGAGAGGGAGGTGGTCTCACCCTCTACCCTGGGCTCCAACCCAGGGATCATGTGAGGAGTAGCCTCAAACCGCTTGGTCCATGAGAGCTACTACCTTCCCTGGGTGCTCACGGTCCGCTCCCTGGAACCGGGGCAAGGGTTCTTCCCCGTTCCTCGCCGTGAGTCTCTCTTTCCCTGTGATCCTCCCCTGTTTGGGTGAGGTTACCCCACCTCAAATCCTTTGCTCAGTTGTCTGAGCGGCTGGGTCCTCCTTCAGGCCTCTGTGCGTATGATCCTTGGCCCTGCCCCGACAGGCTTCTCCTCAACTCCTGTACCTTTGCAGTTGTGGTAGCAACAGCAATCACGCTAGGCTCTGTAGCAGCTCCACTCTGCTCCCCCTAGCTGCCTGACAGGGAGGCTTTTAACTGCTGGAGCAAGCTCCTTAATTTGCCTCAGCTGAAGCACCCAGGGAACAAGGATTTGTTGATCCTGGGGCTAATATATATACCCTCCACTGCTCTCCTATAGCCATCAGGTCTGGTCCTGTCACACTATGTATAGCAGAGAAAATTCAGCTAAGTGAATTTCAACTTTTGGAAATGCATCTGGTGAAAAATTAACTGATGCATTGTGTTTTCCTTTCAAAAGGCTTCAAAAGAATCCATGTCAGGCCTTTGACAGTTGTCTTAGATTAGGTTAGGCCAGATTCTGATCTCAGTTATACTAATATAAATAGTGTAATAGTATAGTCTAATCTGTTACACCAAAGTAAATGTTCTAATGATTTCAAATGAGTTGCTTCAGATTCAACCAGTTTCTCTGAGATCAGAATCTAGCATAAGTAATGTAAAATAATGACATATATGCCAAGATTAACATCTGGGCAAGGTTAAAGTGCAGTAGTCTACATGAAGACACAATTACAACATACCAACATCTACCTAGCATGCAGTTTAAAAGATTTCAGTAACCAATGTTTTCGAATTCTCATCTTAGGCAACCATCATAAGAGAGAAGAAGAAAGAGAAGGCTATACAATTTTTGAAATATGCAAGTCTGCAGAAATATCATATTATCTGTAAAAAGGCTATGTGAGATGTATAATATCCAGGACCAGGCTTTTGATGTGTAACTGAATGAAACTGATGTTCTGATAAATTACTGGTATTCTTGCAGACTAACATTATCATATATTATGAATCATTGTTTGTTCAACATGCATAAGTCACCTTCATTTCACACATGTTCTGCATTGGCTGATGGCACGTATGTTAATACTGAACAGATGTTAATCCCTTTATTTTCATGTTCACCACGCGTGTATTAATTACCAGGGAGATTTGGGGATCTTCTTCTTAAATACTTTTATATAAACTTATTTTCAAAATTTAAAAATCCATCACAGAGATAAAAACATAATTTGTATTCCTTAAATTCATGCTTTCAATAGCAAAAATGTTTAATTCCAATGTTCTCAATTTAAGGCTCCATTTGCAAAGCAACAGCAAACTGTTTTCATTAATTATCATGTTCCTCTTTGTAAACAGGAAGAGAATTTTTCCATTACTTTTGCAATTAAAAAAAAACAAGATTTTTTAAAAATAACTACAAATTCAATTGCATTTTCTGACAACTTATTTCTGCACATCATCTGCAGGGCAGTCTGTTCTTACTACATCAAAATGGTTCAGAAAGGACCAAGCATTTTGCAACAAAATAGTGTCTCCTTGCAAGCAATCACTGTACGTGTACATACATCCAGTTATTGTGCTGTCCTGTTCATTTTATGAAATATCTAAATAGCCCTTTAAAATATAAAATAATGTATTTGCAAGTGTCTACTGAAGGGAGGCCAGGACAGGAAATAAAAAGGTATTCCAGATCAGGATTAATGTATAATGAGAGAGCTGTAGGTGCTATATTATGCTGGTCATATACTAGCCAAGATTTTCCAAACTGGAACAGCTGGGGAGCCACTAGTCAGGACCAAGGAATCTTTCTATTGATTTCAAGGGGAGCTGAGGCAGGCTTTTGCTTAGGGCCTGATTCCATTGAAATAAATGGGAGCAGAAGTAGGGTCTCAGAAGTTTGCATTTGCCCATACTATGCATCGCTTTCGCCAGTTTTAACAGCTTCACACTTGAGCATTTTAATTACCAAAATTTCAAACAAAACAAAACAAAACAGAGACAGAACCACAAAACATCAAGAGCAAGATATTTCATCATTCTTTATATAGCATGAAACACCCAGTGTATACCATCATTTATAGTCAAAGCAAATTCTTTAAATTTGCCACTCAGATAACTTTATTTATTGGAATATAATTTTAAAATTAAAATGCAAATAAACTAAACAGACATTTTGAAAATTACATACAATCAAGACACAAGAGCCCCTGGACTCCTCCCTCCAACCTTTCTATTGTTTATGAAAATAAGCAATAGGGGTAAGATGCCTGGCATCATGATCATTAAAGGCCAAATCCTGGTCCCACTGAAATCAATTACTTCAATAACTAAGTTCAACAGAATGATAATTTAGCCTGAAATGTATGTTACACAAACACTGTTGAACATTCAACAACTGTTTAATATTTTGTGAATGCATGTATGTATTCATATACTCATTCAATTCCTTGTTCACCCAACATTCCCATGGACATTCATGAGGGTTTGGTGTGTGCAAAGGAATGTGTGATCAGACCAACATGCACCTTAGAGACCTCGCAGTAAAAGCAATTAATGTCAAAGGATTTCTATTTATATTGAAGAAGACAACTTTGTTCACATCCTATTTCAGTTTTCTAATATCAGACTTTTTTCTTTTTAAATATGATAAATATGTAAATGGTTGCTACTAGGTAATAGATTTTATTTCCATAATACCTTTATTGTTCTATTAATTTTTGTCAACAGGTAAATATGGATTGATAAATGATTTAGCAGCAATATGTATCAAATAATTGGAAAAAGTTCCTAGAGAGAAATATATATATTGTTTAAACAAATAATTATGCAAAATAGAATCTGATTTTATACTTTTTTAAATTGCATTTTCATATACTGTTACCTCCTAATCCAGGTCTAAGACGATTATCATAACCATCCAGAAGTCTGTCTAGTATTCTTGTAAAGATGGTGATGTTATTCTTAGCTTCGTCTTCTAGGGAGTCAGCCAGCACTAATCTAAATGGACATTTTACATTTTACAAACTAATATATATGTTTACATACATTCTGTATGCAACTAACATTATCATTTAGCTTTGAATTTGTCAGTTGCTGCCCTCTAATCATCCCATTTTTTTCTTATAAAAATTTAAATTCAGGAGTATTCTGCAACATGAAAAATATACGCTATGTAGCGTAAATGTATACACATACACTAATTATATATTAAACAATTGTTTTGAAATATGATTCTAAGAAACAACTTTAAATTATCAACTATTTCATTTTCTAACAGCCTTTATCTTCAGCCCATATTAAAATACAGTAAATATTGCTTCCTAAGAGCTCAATTAAAAATGGTGCTGTTCAAGTACAGAACCCTAAAAGAACTCCATGTGCTTCCAAGGGCTTTTACTCATGGATTGGTATTCTCAGTTCCAAAACAAAACTGTCTCCTTGCAACAGCTGGCCTACTCCCTCACCCCCTGCATGCAAGATCCCTTGAACAGATACTTTTTGTATGCCTCCACCCAATGGCCATATAAAGTACATGAGCAGAAGTACTGACATGAGGGAAAACTCCACTGATCATGCTCAGGGAGTCCTCTGATGTCAGTATATAGTGGGTGGGCACAATGAGGCTGACAGCAGCAAGCAAGCTAGGCAAGAGCTGTGAACAGCCTAAGAGCTGTAGTGGCTTTAAAATGGTATTTAAAAACAATTATCGTCTTTCAAAAGACAAGAGTATTTTCCCATGTTTCTCCAGATCCAGCCACAACTTGTAAAAATTGGGGTGAAATCATAAATTAACCTCCCAAGGAGAGTCTGTGGATCATCTAAATGTATCCAACTTTCTTGGTCAAGAGAGACATCTAACACTGATAATCTCTTCTTGGAAAACAGCAATAAATCCAATGAAATATGATTCTGCTGGCCAGCCACGCATGATGCTGAACAATTCACTTGGGTGTGGAAACCCAAACCATGGCTTTGTATACTTTTAGTTCTCTCTCTTATATAGAGCCTTCATATTGAAATGTTCTTGTTTATTTAATACCAGGGTAAAGCATTAGGGCAGTAAAACAGCATAAGTTAAATGCATTACCAGTTTATACTGTTTTTCAAAAATCTGCAGGTATTTTTATCTTACAGATTTTTTAATTTTTGTGTGTGCTTATCTTCTGGAACTGCAGTGTTGATCAAGGTATTTTGATTGAACAATTGATACTAACTAAAATTAACACATTTTGTCTGTTCAAAAGCAATCATTAGGTGACACAATTTTAAATTTATGACAAAACAACCTAAAAAATTAACAAAGGCAGTGTTCTCCTTTCACCATTCAATTCAACATCATGGAGGAAGTATTTAAATGTAAATTATTGCAGTCTGCAGTTTCCAAGATATTGCCCTTATAATCAAGCATAATCAGTTAATTTACAAATCAAACACCAAGATGTCACATGTAAATTTCCACACAGAGCTTTCGATCTTATTTAAAACTATTGTTGTTGTTTTTTCTTCACCTATATTCCTGTATCTGCCATTTTCTAAAAATCTTTTAAAGACAGAATAATTTTTGAAGTCAAGGTGTGATTGAAAAACACAGTTTAGATAGCTAAAGCACTTTAGGATGTAATCCTACAACACTTATTCACATGAAAGATCTTTAATTAAGCAAACTGTCTCATTGATATCAATGGGATTCTTCATGTGAGTAAGGGTTGCAGGATTGGGCCCATTGTGACTTAATTAATACTGCAGCATGTTTGGGTACAAAGTAAAACAGATTAAATAGTTTTAAAAATTATTTAATTCTGGTCACTGATAGCCACAATGTAACTGTACTAGACTAAAATAAATGCAGGGATTTTCAGCCATGAGACCCCCCTATACTTTTGAAAATCATATTATCCAGAAAACTTATTGCAGTCACAATTGAAGCAAGTAAATTGAAGTTACAAATGACAATTAATTGCATGTTTAGAGAGCTGAGGCAACACTAAACTAATTACATTTAAAATTACTTTCTGGTATCTTGTCACTTTAGAAATGGAGATCTCTAAACAACAATATGAAAAATTGATTGTTCAACCAGGCTGTTGTTTTATCATATGAGACTGTGAAGTTGTATACTATCTCCACCTAGAGGTTTAAAGCTTAAATATCATTCTGGAGTCTGCGATGTCGACAAAAAAAAGACAAGCCGGTAACTCAAAAATGCCAACACTATTTTAGACATTGTAGTTTGTTATGTGACTTCACAACAACCTATTACTTTGCCTGCACTGTTGTTCTATGTGATTAGCTTATGATGTAAACTGGTAGTGACATACTGACTCCACTACAACTCTTGCAGCTCAGAATGTTACAAAGGAAATATTTAAGGGTGTATTTTTTCTTTCAAATGGTAGAATTAAAAATGTCAAGTCACGCTTGTAGCAAATTGTTTAAGACAAAGTCATTAACTTTACACGGTCCCCAGAACTCCTTCCATCACTGCACCTGCTCTAAAAATTGCTAAATATTGTTTTTAAACAACTAACCAAGACCTTTTATGAAATACTACCCCATACTAGTTGTTATCACCCCTTACAGGAATTGACTGCAAGCAGATCAAAACACAATATGCATTTCTGTTGAACAGCAATAAGAAACATTGTGTGCTCACCTTGTTGGCACCCACACCAATAAAATGAGAAGCAGCAATGGCATCTTGTAGAGGGTCGGTTTCCTCTTCATAGCTGCTCTTTGCAAAATCTAACCATGCAAGAAATATACAAACCCACTCAGAGCTAGAACCTCCACCAAGCAATGCTTTCAACTTGACCAAAGGAAAAATACATGTCACGTCAATGGAGATGAGAAACCATTTGGATTTCTGCAGCACTTTTCTCTACTAGCAACTTATAGCTCCATATTTTGCAAGGATCCTGCTTTGTACAAGCATGTAAGATATAACCAAGTGTCATGTGAGCAAATGCATCGGATGTGGGGTTTTTTTTCTGTATATGAAAGCCCCGACAAGCCCAAACATATAATCAGTTCTTAATGATTCATCGCTTCACAACAATGCTCCGCCATCCCCCCCTCCAAAATATCATCATCATGCCCGTTTGCAGAGGTTCACCGGCATGCCCGCGCACCAACGAGTGCAGCAGCTGCCAACGCCGACCGTGCTGGACAGCTGTTTAAAAACAACAATGATGGCCATAGACTCGCATCAACCGGAGGCAACCACAGTCCAGGGCAAAGTTGCAAAATACAAGGACCTTAGCCAATGCAACGTCGGGTGCTGGTCTTGCCTGAGGTTAAGGGAGGGGGCCCAACACCAGAGTCCGCCCCCCAAAGACACTAGACTTCCCGGGGGGCATGCCCCGCAGCGCAAGGGGTCCCTACCTGGGAGCAGCAGGAGGCGCGCGGAGAAGCAGCGCTGCCGCGGGGCGGGCGAGGGGGAGTCCCCCCCGCGCGCTGATCTCCGGAGAGAAGGAGGCTGAGGAGGGAGAAACTTGGAGCCGAGCAGCCCACACTGCAGCGGCGCCGCGAGGAGCTGCGGCTCCGGAGTGCTAGGCGCGCGGGGAGGAGCCGCTCGCCAGCAGCGCCCGGCTGACGAGGCTGGGGAGGGCAGGAGGAGCGAGGCGTACGCGCGCGCAGGCAGCCGGCGCGCGTCTCTCTCCTCCCTCCGCCTGCCCGGCGCCGGGGGGAGGGCGCGGCGGAACGGGCCGCGCCTGGCTCTCCGCCGGGCCGGCTCGAGCCCTGGGGACTCGCGCGCTGCCTCAGCCCCCCCCCCCCCAGCGCGGGGAACGCTTTGCGCCGCTCCGCGGCCCTGCAGCGCCTGGCACCCCACCCGGCGCGGGGCACGTCCGGGGGCGTGGCGGGGAGCGCCCTGGAGCAGAGCCCAGCAGCCTCCCGCACCCCCCTCGCCGTCCCCGCCGCCGCAGACCTCGCGAGCCAGCGGGGACGCAGCACGGGCCCGCTGTGCGCCCCCTGAGCGTCTCGGGCAAGCGGCCCTCGCCGCTGCTCGCCTCCGGGCATCCCTCCCGCTGCGCTCTCCGGCCAGGGGCCGCTGGCTCCCAGACCAGCCTGTTCAAAGAAGTTTGCACTGAAAGGGACGGGGGCAGAGGCGCTCAAGCGGTACTTGTGTGGCCCCTGCATCAGCGAGAGCGGCTAAGGCAAAAGCCAGCGGGGAGGCGGGAGGGGTGGTTTCCTTATTTAGCCTTTCACTTGTCGGCGCCATGTGCAGCGACGAGCGCGTTATGTAGCGCTCAGCTTCAGCCCCTGCCACTCTCTTCTCCCGGGTTGTGTGCGATCTCCCTTCTTGGTAGTCTCGGTTTTGGCTCAGGTGACGACATGCAAAGAGGGTGATTGCACGAACATGGTACCTTCTGCTGATGCAGCTCATTGGTGATGAAACATTCGGACAAGGTCTAAAGGGAAAGAGAGAGCGAGCGAGCTGCTTATTAGGGGTGCTTAGAGTGCAACCCCTGTGAAAATGCAAAGAGGAGCTGCGTGGTTAATTTCTTTCTTCACGACTGATGAATCATAAATTGGGATTATATGAGTGTATTAAACATACACGGGACACGACCTCCTCTAATGACACTGCATGAAGAAAAGCAAACGCCTACATGTAGTTAGATACACACAAAAATGAGTTTTGCCCATGCAAGAATAAGTAGGAAAGAAAGATCCCTTAAATACTAAATATTTGCTGCGGCCTCTTAATCACCACTTTCAAAGTAAGCTTTAATGTGCTGTAACCTATACAAACAATTACTGTGAGCTTTTGTTTTGTCTGATCTCTCTCTCTAGTTCCCATCATAGGTCTGATCCGGTATCATTAATATTCTCTTCCCCACTTGCCCATTGGCACAATCTCATTGAAATTCAGAGAGATGAAAAGTCTGTCAGCTCAGGATTCAGGCAGCTGAGGAAACAAACCTCACCTTTCTACCCAGCTTGCATGCTTGCTGTTTCACTCCTTTATATATCATGTTGCTTTCCTTCTAGTATAGTCTTCCTTTGATATTGACAGGAATGCTGTGATTGTTTCTGCTTCTTATTATTTTGGATTTTCTAAGTGGGTAGAGCATGCTTTGTTTGATAATTGAAGAACTAAATTTATTTTCAACCTAGCCTTCTTTTCATGCCTAAGATAACATAAAAATATGAGGAAGTGCTAAACAGCACCAGGTCCAACATTTGTGCCTTTTCTTAGCTTATCTCACCTACCCCAACTTGCTTTCTCACCGTACCCTTCAAGCTGTTAAGACAAGATTCAAATACTTCAAATGTATTCCAACATCTCTATTCTACCTGTTTATTACCTTTGACAGGAAGTATTTCTATCCCAGTTTCATATTTATTCCTAGTTTCCTAAATAAAAGGACAATTTTTATGTAAAATTTGTAAAGAAAAATTCATTGCATGTTTGACTAACTATAGAGCTAGTTGAAAAATTTCAATTTTTTTCTACCAAAACAAGAGAACTTTTTCAACCAACTCTATTCTTAATGGTCCAAATGTATTTTCAATTTTCTAAGCCTTCTACCAATGTGGAAAAATATGTGAATAGTTATTTTTCCAGACTATTTCTGAGCCTCATATAGAGATCAAATAAAAGCACAAATAACTAGCAACCAGTACCAATTATTTAAGGTCAACAATTGTATTACAGATATAAAAGAGGAACTTTTGATTATGGTCTTTGTTACTCTCTGTACAAATTTTTAAATGTTGGCATTTCTCCAATTTTATAGGGCGGCTTAATGCTACAATCCAGGAAACTAAGAGTTTTTCTAGCACAGAATAGTTAATTGATAGAAGAAAATAACTTGTTTGTAAATGCCAATTTAGACACACCACAAATGTCTCTTCCGGGACATACAAATTTGTAGTGGTGCCACAATGGTAAACTGAGTGTTGAGCAGGTAGAATAACTATAAGATTGAGCCATTAAATTAGTGGTGACACTTCTTTTTAATTGGATCTTGACCCTATGTCTGCTCCTGTAATTCCCATCACCTATACGTTGCTCTATTTTTTCCTCTCTCATGTGTTTGTTTGTTTTTCATCTTTATGTTGGTTTTCTTTTTCTGTGGTTGCTGTTTTACATAGGTTGAATTCATTTTCTTTGTTGTCTGCTGTTCCCAATTGGTGGACCCTGTCCTTTATCTTGCTCCCCCCAAGTGGTTCCTCCTCTTCTGCTGACTTCATGTTGCTCTTTTTGGTAGATTTCTGACCACCAGTGCTTCCACTGGGCTACAGCTGAGATGAGCCTAAAGGTCATAAAAAAGAAAAAAATGCTTGGGGTGTCAGGATGCTCTTTTGGTCTTCTTCCATAATCACCTGGGTGAGGGCCTGCCCTGAGAGCAGGTGGGAAGACTTCAAGGAGAGACCCATTGCTTTACTCATAGCTGTAGGAGTGAGTTGGCAGTTAAGGACAAGACAAAATGCTTTCCAGGTAGCTTTTCCTCTTCTTTGCCCTTTTCCTCCCCAGATTACTTTACTGGGAAATACTGCCTTTCTCTGTCAATCAGCCTATATATCAGTGAGTGACTGAAACTTAAGCATATTGATGCAGTATATTTCGGTTAGGTGCATGTATTCATTTTATCTTTACTCTAGATGGACTTAGATAGAATTTGGTAATCTGCTTCTCACGGTATTATGAACTCAACTGGTCATTGCAGCATATCTTGAACCACAACTGTGAGGAATGACAATCATATGCAAGAATAAGGAAATGTACTGAATTGGAAATGTTGTAGTCGATATTTCATTAAGTGGAAATGCAGGTTTGGGTGCATTATTTATTTAATCATTTGTTATTTTTATGAGCCAAATTATTATACCTTTTTACTCATGTGGAGCAGTACCCTTAACAAATAATTTTATTCACCTCAATAGAGCAACTTGTGGAATCAGTCATTGTGAACTAGTGTATCAGAATCTGGCCCTAAATGATTTTTCAGAAACAAGGACTGATTTCTGTTGAAAGCAATATCAAGATTTCTTAAGGTGAATGTTCTAATGACTCATTTATGAGCAGGGAAACTAATCCATTTATCTTGGGAAGAAAATCATGGAGGTGTTCACAAACAAGACTATTGGCAATTTATTCTTGTATGGCTGGCATGAGTCTCTTAAGACAGAACTGGAATAAAGACTTTTCACAGTTATGCACTTTCCCTCCACATGCCTTCCTCATTTAATCAAAAATACTTAAAACTAGATTTCCTTCTAAGCTCTACATAGGGGTTGCATCAAGAAGGAAAACAAACACTTGTGAAAATTTTACAGTTTGCAAATAGAATCTGTAGAATATACTACAATACTGTAAGATTTACTACAGTTCTATCATATTTACTATTAGATTCTCTAAGACTTTTCCATACTGGATGCTGCCTAGCCTGTATCACTGACCTCTAACCTGTAAGGATTTACATAATTTCTCCAGTTAAGGCTGATCACCTTTAGGTGTACTGCAGAGTAACTGGAATTCAATTAAACAGTTGTTGAATGTTAATATCAAAAGTTCCGTGGCTCTTTTTCATGCAAGCATAACCTATGTACTCATGTAGCCCCCAATTCTGAAGTATCTGAGTGCCTCAGAGACTAATATATTTTTTCTCACTACTGTCCTGTGGCAAGGAAATATTATCCTCGTTTTACTGCTGGAGAACTGAGGCAAAGAAAGACTAATAGATTGATCTTATGCATATATTAACGTTCATGGTGAAAACTACCCTTCACTTTAATGGTGCAGGATCAGGCCTTAAGTGACTTTCCAGAAGTCACAAAGGAAGGTGCAGCAGTGAAGGGAACTGAACACATCTCTTAAATCCCAAATTAACGCCCTAATCACCAGACCACTCTTCCTGAGCTCACCCTCACCTAATCTCGTGCTTTGTCTGCAGCATTAGGATTGTCAGTCTTTTTCTCCAAACAAATGGGCTTGTATTTGTGAACTCATGGAGAATCTCTTTTAGCTATCAGCAGAAATGAGACTTATATAATCTTTTTAGACTAGTCTAGCTTCTCCTAGCAAGACAAGCATAAAATAATGAACACTTCATCCAGTAGAGGGTAACACAACACACACTAGCCAGTACATTGAAACTAAGATGATCACCATAAATGCTTGTAGCAGAAACAATGAAGGTCCTGTGGCTTATCCTTGCTTACAGACAGCCCCCCAACCTGAAGCAAATACTCACCAGCAACCATACACCAAGAACACTAACTCAGAAACCTATCCCTGCAACAAACCCCATTGCCAACTCTGCCCGGACATCGACTCTAGTGACACCACCAAAGATACTAACCACATCAGCCACACCATCACGAGCTCATTCACCTGCACATCTACTCAGGTAATATATGCCATCATGTGCCAGCAATGCCCTTCTGCCATGTACATTGGCCAAACCAAACTGTCACTATGCAAAAGAATAAATGGACTCAAATCAGACATAAAAAATGGTAACATCCATAAACCAGTAGGCGAGCACTTCAATCTCCCAGGACACTCTGTAGCTGACTTGAAAGTTGCCATACTTCTACAAAAAACACTTCAAAAACAGACTTCAGCGAGAAACTGTAGAGCTAGAACTCATCTGCAAACTTGACACAATCAGACTGGGTCTGAATAGGGACTTGGAATGGTTATCTCATTACGAGAAGTAATTGTCACTGCTCACACATTCTCACCTTCTAAACAACGGTTGTGAATAGGCCTCATCTACTGTAACTGAATTGACTTTGTTAGCACGTGCTCTCCCCATTGTTGTTTCTTACCCTTGAGTGTATATCTCTGATATCCCTATCTGTGATTTACATTTCATGCATCTGACAAAGTGGCTTGCAGCCCACGAAAGCTTATGCCTGCAGAAATTTGTTAGTCTTTAAGATGCTACAGGACTCTCATTGTTTTTGCTATATACAGACTAACACGGCTACACCTCTGGAACCATAAACACTTATGACTCCCATTCAGGAAAACTAAGTACCGCTTCTGTAATGGAGGAGAGGGAATATGTGGCCTTATAGTTTTCTCCATCTACATAGTTGTTTATATATTACACCTGAGTATGGAGAGAGGGAGGCAGTTACACAACTTACACAAAGCATGTTTAAGGTAGAATACTAAGAGATGCTAGTCCTTTGCCCTATGTAAATATTTCAGAAAGCAGAAAATGTGAACGTGTTCTAACTTTTGGAAAATTAAAACAATTTAAAAGCCTCAAAATAGTTCTAAATGCAGTATTTTGGATTCAGTTGTTTAACTTTCTTTGTGCCCAGAGGAAAGTTTTTGCTGTTTCAAAGATGTCTACTAATTTTGGATTCTCAAATTCTGAGTCTCCAATCTAGGACAGTTATGACCTCATCAGAGATACTGAGATATTCAGCAGTTCTAAAAACCAGGCCTGCAACATTGAGCTAGACATTTACTCAGGGGGATAGATGTCTCTTTGAAAATATGACAACAAAGGGAATGAGTTTTAGAGAAGAATTGTAGATTTAGGTCTACCTGTGCTCTGTCCCTGTTCAGGGATAGAAGAGAGGGAGAGGCAAAATAAGGTTCTGCTGCTTTGTGCTGCCCACAAGGTGACCAGACACAAAGGAAGTCTTTGCCCTCAGGGAATGCAAGGACTACTTAGGTTCATCAGTGTTAGCCTCTGTGAAAGGCCCATCACATCCCATCATGCTATACCTTACCAAGGATGTCCACTGCATGACAGGTTGCTCTGGAGACACTATGCCTGCTTAAGTCCCAATGCCTCAGAGAGTTCCTGGGAGGAGGCCCTACTCCCTTCATCACCACACAAAAACGGAGAAATTAAAATGAATCCCTCACTTATGTACAGTCTGCATCTTACTGAGGGATGGGTTTCCAGTAGAGCTGGTCAGAAAGTTTATTTATTCCACAGAAAGTTTACACTGTCAAAAAAAAAAAGGTAAACTGAAATTTTGAATTTTTTTTTTAAATTTTACGCCATAATGTTTTGGTTATCCAACAAAAAATAGGAAATTTGCAGAAAGACAATTTTCTGAAGTTCTGACAGAAAACTTTCAACCAGTCCTACTTTCCAGTTCTATGCTGCTTAAAACCCACAGTCTGAGTTCAGCTACTAGCGTGAGCTATATCTGTTCTAGATGCAAGCATATACTTGCAGAAGTTGTCTTGTTTTGGGTACTAAAAGACTGTGCCCCTTACTTATTATTCTCGAACATGGATTTTCACAGAAAGTAATCCTAACTGGGACTAACATTTAACTGAATCATATTAATGGTATAAGAATGTGGTCATAACAAATAATGCAAAAGACAGTCTCCCCATGGATTATTCTGGCCAAGATTTACCAAAAATGTCACTGAAGAGACAAAAATTACATAGCTCACGTGCTAGACCCCATGTCACATCAAGTCTATATGCAATCAAGGAAGTTTTGGGTATTGAACCATTTTATTGCATGTTCCATGTTTCTCAAAGTAAAAAGAAGCCACATTACTTTTTGGCTGACACAATCCCCTTCTGTTCACATTTTGCAAATACACTGACCACACTGTCACGTTCTGGGATACAATCTGAATTAGTGAGACGATGTGCATGCCCTGTAACCTTGGGTGCCTCACAATGCTTTACTGTTGTAAGTCCCAACCTGGGCTGCTCACAACCAGCCTGCCAACATGCAGGACATTCCCTGAATGTCTGTGCGCTAGACAGCCCTGGTTCAGTAGCTGTGACCCCAGCAGCCTGTCTACAGCTTTATAGCCCCACTCTGGCTTGTTCGCTACTTGCAGGGTCACTCCAACATTCTCCCAGTTCCAAATTTTCTCAAAATAGTGTGCTATGCAGTGACCAGCTCTCTCCTGCACAGCTGAGAGAAATAATATGGTTCGTTTGTTCATCTAAAACACAAAATCACATTACATATTAATTTAACTGGAGGTAAATACACCCTTCTCTTTAAACACTGTACTGAGTAAGGTAATGGTAAAATTAAATGAATTCATTAACAAAATGTACATAAGATTAAGTGAGTTCAAGCATAAATAATGAAGAAACGAAGAGTTACAAGTAAAATGGAAAAAAAATACTGCTCCAGCATGCAAGGAATGAAATCAGGAAGGCCAAAGCACAATTAGAGTTGCAACCAGCAAGTTACCTGCAGAAAGCCTTCTTAGGATGTGAAGGGTATGTTAGCAACAAGAAGGTGATCAGGGAAAGTGTGGGCCACTTACAGAATGGAGGAGGCAACTTAGTGACAGATGATGTGGAAAAAGCTGAAGTACTCAATGCTTTTTTTTGCTTTTGTCTCACAGACAAGGTCAGCTCCTAACTATTGTACGGGGCAGCACAGAATGGGGAGAAAGTGAGCAGCCCTCAGTGGTGAAAGAACAGGTTCAGGACCATTTGGAAAAGCTGGACATGCACAAGTCCATGGGGCCAGATGCAATGCATCTGAGGGTGCTGATGTGATTGCAGAGCCATTGGCCATTATCTTTGAAAACTTGTGGTGATTGGGGGAGGTCCTGGACAACTGGAAAAAGGCAAATAAAGTGCCCATCCCTACCATGCTGACTAGATTGAGAGGGCCTTGAGGTGTACTTAGGAGCTCTGGTTACTCCCTTCTACACCAATCTCGTGTTGGGGATGTAACGCTGGCTGGATTGGTGGGGTGGCATTCATTATATTGTTTGACATCAGTATGTCAAAATCATAGTGATCCATGTGAGATAGGCCATGTCAGATACTGTTAGAAAGGCTATAATGTGCTGAGTAAGATAATAATGTTTGTGTTCATGTGTTATGTGTGTTATGTGTGTGAGGGAAGTTATGGATATGTTTGATATATCAGTATTTCAAGTTGGGCTGTTTCTAGGCCACCCCTCAGACAGGATGTCTGCAGAACACTAGCCTGCTTAATGGGCAATTAAGACATTCCCAGGTTCAGGAGATCCAGGGGGAGTAGCCAGAGGTATACCTGATGAGTCACCAGGTCTAGCCCATGTGACTCTGGACTCCATTTGGGTTCCTGTAAAATTCCACAAGCAGCATGGCAAGGGCCAGAGGATATATAAGGTGGAGGCCTGGGAATCCATTTTGTCATCAGTTTCCAGTCTGTCTACAGTTTAGTCTTCAGTCACCTATCTATTTCTGGAGCAACCCATCTGCAACTGAACTGAAGCTGTGAAACAAAGGACTGAGACCCATCCAGGTACTGGATGTATACCAGAGGGAGTATACAAGCCTGCAAACTCCACAATACTTCTAGAAACCTGATGTATATGGATTTTCAAATTATCTGTATGTGTCTGATTGCTTTAATCCTTAAACATTTATCTTATTGTTTGTTTTTCTTTTTATAATAAACCTTTAGTTTTAGTTGCTAAAGAATTGGCTGGCAGCGTGGTATTCTGGGTAAGATCCAAACTTATATTGATCTGGTACTGTGGCTGATCCTTTGGGGTCAGGAGAAATCTTTTTAGTAAAGAGGATAGAGTTTAAATAACTAGCCTTTTTACTGAACCTAGAGGCTGGTTGGGAGCCAGAGGCTGAAGTACAGTAAAGGGGGCTGTGTGTATTTGTATAGTATTCTTGATAACCATTATGGGGAATCAGAAGCACTGTTTGTAGCTGGTTGGGAAGTCTGACTTCAGTGTCACCCACCGGTGCTGGAGAATCTGCTTTCCTTTTAGAGCCTGCCCTGACCTTGGCATTATCAGGTGGCTACCCCGGGCACGAACGGGTCACAATCTTCAGAAAAGGGAAGGTGGATCCAGTGAACTACAGCCCAGTCAGCCTCACCTCAGTCACTGGAAAAATCATGGAGCTGGTCCTCAAGGAATCCATTTTGAGCCACTTGGAAGAGAGGATGGTAATCACAAACAGTCAGCATGGATTCACCAAAGGCAAGTCATGCCTGATCAACCTAATTGCCTTCTGTGATGAGATGACTGCTCTGTGGATGTGGAAAAAGGGGTGGATGTGATATATCTTGACTTTAGCAAAGCTTTTGACATTACTCATATCTCCCACAGTATTCTTGCCAGGAAGTTAAAAAAGTAGGGGTTGGATGAATGGACTGGAAGGTGGATAGAAAGCTGGCTAGACCATCAGGCTGAACAGGTAGTGATGAACAGCTCAATGTCTAGTTGGCAGCCACTAACAAGGAGAGTGCCCCAGGGGTCGGTCCTGGGGCCAGTTTTGTTCAACATCTTCATTAACAATCTGGAGGATGGAGTGGATTGCACCCTCAGCAAGTTACACATACCACTAAGCTGTTGAGAGTGGTAGATACACTTGAGGCTAGGGACAGGATACCAAATGACTTAGACAAATTGGGGGATAGGGCCAAAAGAAAAGAGATTCAACAAGAACAAGTGAATAGTCCTCCACTTGGGACAGAAGAATCCCATGCACTGCTACAGACTGGGCACCAACTAGCTAGGCAGCAGCTCTGCAGATAAGGAGCTGGGGCTTACACTGGAAAATAAGTTGGATATGAGTCAACAGTGTGCCTTTATTGCCAAGGCAGCTAATGGCATATTGGGCTGCTATAGTAGGAGCATTGTCATCTATTTGGCACTGGCGAGGCCATAGCTGAAATATTGTGTTGAGTTTTGGGCTCCTGTAACACCGGGGTTCCGCCTGGCCTGGTCGGTGCGGCCCTTCCTCAGGCTCAGGCTCGGAGGAAGGCCACTGCACCCTCTTGCAAGGGGAAAGTTAGTGTCTGTAGGTCTCAGTCCCACCCCTCTGGCAGGGCGGGTTGTCCAAGTAGTCTGTCGCCTCGGGCCCCTTAATCAGGGTGAGGCAGGCAAGCACAGTCTAGGGGTCTCCAACCCCTCAGGCAGGGGTGGAACCGACAATAGTCTATTGCCTCTGGCTCTTTAAACTGGGCGAGGCAGGCAAGCGGGTAGTCAAGGGGTCTCCAACCCCTCCGGCAGGGGGTGACACCAGCAGCAGTTCATGGCATCTGTCCCCTTAAGCAGGGCGAGGCAGGCAGTGGTTCCGCTATCTGCAGAGGTATTAGAGGGGGGTCCTCCCGGGGTCACTAGGGAAGAGGGGAGAGTGACAACGCTGCCACCAGGTCTGCGGAGCTCCCGCCGCAACACGCCGATGGGGCCTGGCCCCTATCTCAGCCACTAATGGTGGCTGCCCCTCGGCTACTTCCTCCCCGTGCCCCCAGGCAGCTGCATCCGCCGGGTCCTCATAGTCACTGGGGCACTCAGCCCGTGGCAGACTCGCTAGTCCCTCCTCATCTACAGGCGGCAAGGCAGGGAGCTCCTCGGCGAGGGGCAGCTCTTCCAGGGCGCA
>ML675624.1:47415478-47502605 GCA_007922155.1 Mesoclemmys tuberculata | reverse complement strand
ATATTGGAGAGAGAGTCCAGCAGAGGGCAACGAAAATGAGTATGGGCTGGAGTAAATGACTTATGGGGAGAGGCTGAGGGAACTGGGCATATTTAGTCTGTAGAAGAGAAGAGTGGGGAGGGGATTTGATAGCAGCCTGAAGGGGGGTTCCAAAGAGGATGGAGCTAGGCTGTTCTCTGTGGTGGCAAATAACAGAATAAAGAACAATGGTCTCAAGTTGCAGAAGGGAAGGTCTAGGTTGGATATTAGGAAAAACTTTTTCATTAGGAGAATGGTGAAGCTCTGGAATGGGTTACCTAGGGAGGTGGTGGAATCTCCTTAGAAGTTTTTAGGGTGCAGCTTGACAAAGCCCTGGCTGGGATGATTTAGTTGGGTTGATCCTGCTTTGAGCAGTAGATTTGACTAGATGCCCTCCTGAGGTATCTTCCAACCCTAATATTTTATGATTCTATGAAATATGCTTCTAAAAATCTAAAACAATCTACCAAGATACAGGTTTTGTTCAAGATTGTTTCTCTCACCAGTCATTCTTTTCCACAGCCACAGATGACTTTCTCTCAGTCAGGGCCTTCCACAAAAGAACAAGGTTCTGGCTTTCCTTGTCATCTTAGGTGAAAGATCTTTGTCTATGCAGGTTTCTCACCTATATTCAGTTCCAGAGACTTCACTTCACTCCTGATAGAAGGACCCATCTTTCTCAGTTTGCAGGGGATCTCTTCCCTTGTGTCTGTCAGGTGATGCAGGCCAAAGATGAGTTCTGTTCTTGCTTATATCTTACAAAGTTCAATGAACTTGTTTCAAGAGGCAGGATGATCTCATGCTGTTCTTCCCTTCCTGGGGGCTTTCCTTCCCTTTTATGATTTCTATGTAAATGAGGCTTCCATTGTTTCTGATTCTATCATGCCTAATTTACATAGAAAACAGGTAGATTACTGTGACATTCACTCCTGTTTGGGCAGACTGTACAGCCATTGTTTGGCCAAACAGTTTAAAGCATATCAATGAGTATTCATAATCCCTCCAATAGTGTTAATGTATACAATTCACAGTATTAATCAACAGCGTGCCATTAGCTTTCACATACTTTTATAAACACAGCAATATTGTATACAATCAGTTGATGGTCACTTGAGGTTCAGCCACATCCTAAGAGACCAGTCAATGGATTCTTCTGCAAAGTAAAACCCAGACTAAATGTCTTTTCTCTGCTTTGGTGTAGACACTATGAAGTCTTCTCCTCCACTTTTAGGCCTGGTCTACATAAGAGAGTTTTATGATCATCTTCCTAATCTGTAACAGTAGTGTGCAACTTTGTTTCTGCTGAAAATCTAGGTTTCCAAAAATATATTTGTATCTCTCTAAACTATGTACTTGTATAGCCTCCTATTCAGCACAATATCCAATCAATGTGTTTATTTTAACCAAATACTAGGAGTGATCTGTGTCGGTTACCTCACAGCCTGCAATTTCACAATACTGCTTTGAGGCAAATGGGTATACGTCCCTTTTAAACAGCATGAAATGTGTAGGAGCAGGGTTACATGCATCACACAAGTTTATACACTTTGACCAGTGACTAATCTTCAGGGATTTGGCCATTTAATAATTCTTCCCTCACTAGCCAGAGAAAACCCTATCCCCCAACTTCATTTGCTAAGTCTAATTACTTCTCCCAGAAATAAAGGACAAGTTTATGCAGCTTCATGAACCCAGATTAACTTAATGCAGCTTCCTTTGGGCCAAATTGTGACACCCTTACTCATGCAGAGTAACAAACTGAAGGGAAAATTCCACCATTGAATATGAAGTAGTCACCTTGGATAGAGAACTCTGAAGCTCATGGAACCTCTGTAGCTGAGTGGGCTGTTTTACTCCAAATGTGGCTCCCTTGTCGACTAGTTCCACATCAAAGAAGGGTGCACAGAATGAGTGACTCCTTGTCAGGTGTGGAATAACTCAGGTATCTGAAACACATAAGTCCTTCACCATTGATTTTAAAAAGTTTGTATTAGTGTGGTGCAAGAAGTCAGCATCCTATGGTGGGGAAGGAGAGAGCAGAATGCAAAGGGGAGGAGGTAAGGACTAGTGGGTTAGATGCCTAAGTTGTTTACACAATTGGGGAGAGAAGAATCTAAGAATGGGATCCTCAATTGCCAGCACACTAGGTGAGCGTCTCCCAAGCTAGCCAAAAAGAGATGCAGAGGAGATGTGTGTCCTAAGCTCCAACCCTCTCTGGGAGTTAGGTGCCTAAGTCTACACTAGAGGGAGGCGTGTGCCTGTTTGGAATTCACAGTCAGGAACTCTATCCTAGAGTCAGGTGCCTAAATCATTCTTGAAAGACTAGTAGTGGCACATGCCTAAATCCACACAAAAGAAGCCTGTGGAGTAGTGAAGAGACCAAAAGAGTGAAATCCAACAAGATTTCTTTATTCACACCACCATGCCACTCCAGAAACTGTCACAGCAGAAACCCCAACCAAGTGGTCCTTCAATTAACCAGAAGCAGAAAATTTTTTTAAACTCAAAGGCTACAACTCCCAGCATGCAATACTGGATCTAGCAACACCACGTTCCCCTATCTCACAACCATAATAATTAATTATAGCAAGTTATTGTATTAACACCAGTTAAGTAATTAGAAAATAACTAAATAGAAATGGTAATGCAACTATAATTAAAAACACTAGTTGTAAGAGACCTAATCCCCTTTTCCTTTATTACATAACAGTTTAGTCCATACAGATGGCCATCTGATTCTGACAACACATCTGTCAGCCTCAATACCTTGTTGATTATCCTGTATTGTCAGTGGCAAACTAAAATCATCAGGACCAGTTAGTGGTTCCCATCCCGTCGCCCGTGGACCAAAAGTGTCCTGTGTGGTGTTTCAAAGTGGCCCACTGCTCCCCTCCCACTAGCTGCAGAAGGGAGTTGCTGCATAAGGACCAGGCCGAGCACATTGTCATGGGACTACAAGACTCGTGCAGGCTCCTTGCTGCAGCCAAGGGGATGAGAGATCAGCTCTCCCCTCGCTCTAGCTCTAACAGGAAGCACAGCAAAGCACTCCACCTGGGTCCCTAGGTGCTGGGGTCCCTGCTGGAGCCAGAGGGAGGGGAGCATTGATCTCCTATCCCCCTGGATGCAGAAGGGAGCCACTGCCTAGGGACCCAGGTAGAGCACACAGGGCTAGAGGATATGTGCAGTTTCCCTGCTGCAGCCCAGAAGATGGGGGAGGGGAGGGATGACTGCTGGTGGAGACTAGGGGCCCTTCAGGGTTATAAAAATTATATCTGTGGCCCTCGTGCCAAAAAAGTTGGGATCCACTGAAAACACACCTTTGCCTCACTCTTGGTAAGCAGGTATAAAATGAGTAATGGTACATATCAGACCATCTGACAGCATATGGTCATTCCCGCCCCAGTTTTCAGTGGAGAGGTGAACCTGGGTTCTCCTATTTGTAAGATGCCGGGTCTTTGCACTGTCACATTTGAATTTCAGTTCCTTGGCTTTCCAACATTTCTTATACTTTTTGGTTTTCGTTAAACTGTTTGTTTTATACTTGGCTGCATGGATATATCAGATATAGGTCCCTGTAATCCAGCAACGTTTAATATGCATCTCTCTGCCATGCAATAATTCAGAAGGTGACCTCTGCATTATGGCATAGTGCATAGCCCTGTAGATTTGTAAGAACTGTAGTGAAGCTTGTCCCTGCTTTTTTTTCCAATGTAAATATCTTCAAACAGTCTTTCAAACTTTGGTTGTGTCATTCAGTTTAAGCCTTAGGGTTGAAGGTAATACACAGATGATTTTTTATGTCTAATGTTTCTCTTTACCAGAAAGGTTTCAAAATCCAGTGAGGTAAATTGTGTTCTGTTATCCAATACTAATTCTTTTTGGTACCCTTTCTTGCTAAAGACAGTCACAAAGTGCTTTATCACTACAGTAGAGGTGACCTGTGATGTAAACACCACCACTTCCAGCCAGTTACTGAAGTAGTCATTCAGGATGATAGCATAGCTAACGTCACTAGGTTCATTGTCAAATGGACCTATGATGTCAATGGCAAGTTTTTCCAGTGCCGCATCCGGAAAAAGAACAGGCTGTAATAGTGGCACATAGATGACAAGATAGCAGTGATGCAACTTGCAATGTTTTTATATTTAATATTTTATATTTAATGTTTGCATGTTTTTATAGCTGCTTCAACTTGAGCATTCATTTCTAGCCACCAATACAGTTCCTGTAGACACTATTTCATTCTGACAATCACTTGATGTGTCATGCACCCGGTGTATGAATTTTGATTGCAGTTCTTCTGGCACAATCAACCAGTAAAATATCTCATATCATGCACCCACCTTGTAGAGAAAATTTGTTGTGTTATCTAAAGCAAGACAGTAAAGCTGAATCAAAGCATTTGGAGTTGTGTAACCATTTGTCAGCCATTCCCAATATCCGAGTTGAATTGGGCAAGCTAAGCAAGCAAATTTGAATTGTTCTAGTTTAACAGCTTTGGAAGTTCCTACAGTAAGTGGAGCTACTTCTTAGTCACCTTCTCCCAACATACAGACAGATAAAGGCAAGTGGGTAAAGCAATCAGCAGTCACATTTTTAATTATTACATATGACAGAGTATAGGCTGCCAGATGATCGTGCTGACCATCAGGTAATTTGCCTTCCCATCTAGCAATTCACCATCCTTTAGATGTTAAATGTCAATGGGACTATGATCTATTGGCATTTTACAAAGTACAGCCCCGAAAGTTAAGTTCTCTTTTTTTCCATAGACCATATACAAACAACTGCCTCCATTTTAACAGTTGAATACATCCTCTCAGCTTTTGTAAGCTTTCTCAAAGCAAAGGCATGTTGTCCTCAAGGATCTGAGTAAATATTGCTCCCAGTCTGTAGCCTGAGACATCTGTAGTCACAACTGAGAGTAGCACAGGGTCAAACAAACAGTGTAAGCACTGGGCTATTTACAATCAAATCTTTCACCATTTTGAAACTAAATGTGTGCAACATCTGTCCAGGCCAATCTCAAGATTCCCCGGTGTAGTGCTCATAATAGTTCTATTACTGAAGCATAGTTCAGAATAAACCTGGCATACTGTGAAGCAAGACCTAAGCAAGCACAAGGCTTTTAAGTCTGTTGGAGGTGGCACTTGTGTAGCCACCATGACATGGTCCAGGTCAGGCTTCAGTTCAGTTTGCGAAATTATATGCCTCAGAAACAACTCTGAGTTGTTCAGTTCAGTTTCAGCCCTGCTGTTACGATGCACTGTAGTGGTGGGTGGGGATGTTTTTTGGGTCCCTGGGGGTCTTCCTGAGCACAGCAATATCATCCAAACACACGGGACTCCAGGCTGATTCTTTAAAATCACTTGCATCATTCTTGGCAAAGCGTTGGGTGCTGATGTAAATCCGTATGGTACACATTTAACACGAAATAGTCCATCATGCACAATAAACACGGAGATCTCTGTAGTATAAGTTGGTGATACACACTCTGTAGCTCAAGAGTAGAAAAATATCTTTGTGCCACGAAGTTCAGTGAAGTGCTATAGGGGGAATGGATAGCTGTCAATCACAAAGGATTTATTAGGCTCCCTTAAGCTTAGGCTAAGACAAATACCTCCAGTCATACCTTTGTCATTACTATTGATGCGACCCATCAGATGATTCAAATCTCTTCAATAATACCATTCTGCACTAGTTTTAAGATCTTGTGACACAGACGCTGACTGAGAACAGGGTCTCCTCTGTATCGTGCACATTAACTGGAGTTGGTGCTTAATGGTGCCAGACGGAGTAGAAGTAATGGCTTAAATAAGATAGAAGTACCCCATGCACAATATAAAAATCTGCTAGTAGGGATGAACAGTTAGTTACGTGTAAGCAAACAAGCACAGGAATGCAGTTCATGAAGTAGCACCGTCGGCGTAAGCTTTTCAGTAAGTGGCACACATCCAAAGTACTGCCTGTAAATAGATTCAGGTAGCATAAAAACTGCTGAGCCAATGTCCAACATTACTTCTACCACCTGGGGCTTTTCTTCTGCTGTAGCAGAAACATGAACTGTACACATTATTTTATCTGCAACGTGTGGGATTGCTTCTGTTCACACTCAAATCAGGCACGGCAAGTGCACGTTCCTAGTGATTAAGCTGGTTGTGTCAGCGTACCTTAGAAAAAGAGTCAGTCTTTTTGCAGTGATTGCACTAAGCTGCCTTTGCAGGATAGCCTATGTAGTTTGTGGTGTGTTTAAAGCCACAGCAGTGACACACTTTCCCTTGTGTGTTTTGAAATCGCTGGGCCTGTGACTTCTCATTTGTATTACTCCTATAATGTTTTGGTTGCAGTTTGTGTGTGTTGTGGTTGCATGGCTTGGAACACAACTGCTATACTTGGACTCTCCATTTACACCTCCACCATAGACAACTCGATATGACTAGCAATGGTTCTGAGTTTCTAAAATGTCATGTCTGATTCAAGTAGCAGGCGTTCTCTACTACAGGCCACAACCATTTTCTCCACAAGCTGATCTCAAATAATTTTCTCTGCCAAAAAGGTGCAGGTGGATTCAGGGGCGAGACAGCCATCCTTGTTGCCAGTTTGTGAATCAGTGCAGGCAGAGACTGAAAGAGTGAAACCCAACAAGGGTTTTCCTTCTTTCTTTCCTTCTGTTATTATTAAGGCAATAACCATGCAGCTCCAGAAGCAGCTGCAGCCAATGATACTCCCAAATGAGTACCCTAACTACTGTGCTAAAGGTTGGAAGGAAGGCATCCTCACTCCCCTTCCAGTCCCCGAGTTGTTATGTGGAGTTGGGCATGCTCTGAGCATGCAGAATGGGTGGTGGGAGAGGTGGGGAACACCTGTCTTGAGAATCCCATTGGGGCTTAGATGTGAGATATATGCCCAGATACCTAGATGGATACGTTGTGTGCATGCCCAGAAATGGAAACACAGGTGCTTAAGGGACATTTACAGTGAACATTTTGGCATCTCCAGAATGAAGGAGCAGCTGAGCAGAGGTTTGAGGATCTCAGTGGCACCTAAATTTTGGACTCTGCCACCTAAAGTGGTGGTTGGTTGCTTAAATCAGTTTGTGGATCTGGACCTAGATGCCCAAACAGCATTCAAACCTCAACTTCTCACAAGATAAGAGGAGTTTGAGGGGCTAGGTGTTAAGCTCTTCAACCCAACAGACCTCACTTTAATCATTTTCCATATATAGTCTATGCAGACCTATAAGATTTAACCCTTAATACTGAGCTAATGGTTTCAGTTAAATTCACACCATGTAATTGTCTAAAAGTCTGTTCAAATACCTCAGTAAATGCTTAGTAAAATACATATAAGTTTGATTTTCTGTCTGATGTATTTGAAGACTGTACAGAAACCTTCAGGTTTAATTCTATTCCCTGATATTGCTTAAGTATATTGTCCATGCCGTACTTCAGAATATTTTTATTCCAGCTAATAAGTACTGTGTGATCAGAATTGTTATTCACCACAGTGAAGATTTAAATAATTATTCTCACAAGGATGACGACCACTTTACAGGTTTCGTTGTAATACAAGATTACTTGATGTTTAACATCATTACCACTCCTTTTTTCGATTTCAAATAGAACAGCAAATCAGCACATTATAATAACAAAAAGGAAGATGAAAAGGTTTGCAATAAAGAATCTGTTGTTCAGAGAAGAGGAATATTTCATACCATGAGGCCTGTTAGGAGACTTTCCAGACTTGCTTCCCACAAAATATTATAATCAATTTGAAGAGATACGCAGACTACACTGAGAAATATAGTCTGTCATAATCCTCTGAAAGGGACTGTTGACAGCCCACAGCTAACTTCAGATGTTACTCTGGGGAAACTTGTCTATATAAAAACCATTACAAACAAAATTGATCCCCTTGCTTTTATGCTGGGCAGAAAGGAAAAGGAAGGGACAGGCATGAAGGTTCAACATCCTTCTCACCACAAGGATGGGTCTCACATTGGGGTCAAAACACCTTGGAGAACCTGATGCTGCTCTGTAGTGCCCCATGCTGGCCGAGCATGACTCTGCAGAGTCCTACCTCTGTTTCTTGGGGCCGTTTAAGAACTCCACACAGTCCAAAAGGAGTAGGACAAAATTCCCCTACTAAAGTACTACACTCTTAAGTCCATATAAACTTGAACTAAAGTCTCTTCCACACGGATTCAAAATAAAGCCTTCCTGGTCTTAGTTGCTCCCCTTGGGTTCAGGAGGTTGCACAGCCCTCCTTTCCTAGACCTTCTGTTTCTGGGCTCTGAGTAGCTCCTCAAGCAGCTTTCCCCACTGCTTCCTTGAGGAACCCTTGCAGCAGTTCTCCATGTAGCTTTCTCTTACCTCTGTGGTCTCAGAGAGGTCCATGGGTAGCTCTTCCTTCCCTGCTCTCCCCTTTCGTAAGGCCTAGATTCCTCTCCTTAAGGAAGTTGAACAGTGGGTAATCAGTCACAGGCACACTGGACCACACTCGTAAAGCCGCCAATCACCATTTGTCATACTCCTGTCCTGTATGTGCTTGGGTTGGGGGGGGGGATAGGGTGGGATAGCATGGGGAGAGAACAAAAAACAAGAGCAAAAAACCCTTTTCTCCCTTCATCTCCCATCCACCATCCTGAAGTGCTTCATCCAAACCTTTCCAGATTAGAAGAGTTAGTTACCTTTTTTCACATGCCCCTGAATTGCCTGAGTGGCCCATAAGCAGAAATCCCAAAATACCATGACAGTGGGTTTTCCTGTGATTTTTCCAGGACAACCACTCCAATCTTATGTAGGAGTTAGTTCCTGATTTCTCTCTCATTTTTGGCAGTCCCAAAAGGTGTAGAGCAGTTCTGACAGAGCAAGATAAATATCTGCATTTCTGGATGCTTAAGTAACTTAAATCCCCAATCCTTTGCTCACACATAGATTTCATTCTCCTTACCTAGGGAAGTGGTGGGATCTACATCATTAGAGGTTTTTAAGGCCCGGCTTGACAAAGTCCTGGCTGGGATGATTTAGTTGGGGTTGGTCCTGCTTTGAGCAGGGGATTGGACTAGGTCCTCCTCCTGAGGTCCCATCCAACCCTAATATTCTATGATTTTAGGCTGCTAATTTGGCATCCCCCATGGCTACTAAATTTGCTTAGAAATAATTAAACAGAACAAACAAATTGAGGACACCCTGCTTGAATTCTAGCTGCCTCTGGATTTTGTCACACTCTCCCCCCTGCCTCTTGTAGGTATAATTCCTATGATACAATCATTTTGGGAAAAACAAACAGAATACACTGTGCACCATGACAGAATAGTGTATTGCATGAAAATGCAAGCTGTGCCTTGCAGAAATAATTGCACAGTAAGCCCTAGTTCTTAAAACTAGTTCACCATAGTAATTAAAAGAGCTGTTAACCTGACTTGATTCCCAGTTAGGACTTCCTAAAAACTCATTTTAAGATATAAAGTCAATGTCTCCCTGGCCATTTTAAATATGAGCTTCAGCCCCTGTTAATTTAATATATTAAATTAACTGGGACTCCTGCATACATGACTTTTATGTAATGTTTTAATATTTCATCCAGGGTTTAATGGTTTTAAAATATCAGTCTTTAAAATCAATTAAGAAATTTCTGTGTTCAGACTGCAGTGACCTTATGTATATGGCTCTGTTTTTAACTGCTACTATTTTTATTATATGTCCATGATTATAGCATTTTCAAGAGGGAAAAATATAAAGACTTAGTCACAAAACCTCCTTTGGGACAGAGTATCTAATAAATAAAATGCAATGCATTACACTTGTAGACTAAGACACAGAAGGGTGACCAAGCAGCAAGTGTGAAAAATCGGGTTGAGGGTGAGGGGGGGTAATAGGCACCTGTATAACACACAGCTCCAAATATTGGGACTGTCCCTATAAAAGTGGGACATCTGGTTACCCTAAAACACAGCTAGAAAAGCAAAACCCTCTCAAAGTTTATCAAACAATATATATATAAAAGTGTCAGGTATTATAGGCCACATATGAAACCATTACTAAATTGCATTAATTTTAGGCTTCATTTGATATTTAAAGGTCACTTTCCCCTCATTCTGTTAAGCAGATTGAAAAGTCATTTAGTCAATTCAAACATAGTGACCCAGCAGGAATTTACCTCTCTGGCTTTGAGAGAAATAACTGTTATTCCCTTTCATAGGCAGCTTTGCTAACTGGGGGTCTAGTGAAATTGACTAACATTCTAATATTCTACAGAATATCATCTACCTCCAGTTTACTGAAACCCATTTCTTAAAGTAAGTTATGGTATTTTATAGAGAGACTACATACTTGATACGGGTTGGATAAATTAAATTAAATTTAACATGATACTTCAAGCAGAGACAGTTGGAAATTTTCCTTTCATCTTCCCAAATACTATTTGGAAAGATTAGACTATCCTCAAAGTAACATTCAGATTGACTCTTCATACAGGCTTCAAATGAGTCTTCAAATGTAAATGGCAGGGCGCAAGAGGCAGAGGAGGTGAATTCACTCAGGTGAGCAGAGAATACAAAAACCTGTTCCTGATCATATCTGTGAAATGCTAAGTGAGATTTGAGCCAACCACATCCATACCCCATCTGATTTGGTTGACTCTTCACAAGTATTTGTATTTGCCTATATTATATGGCAGGTTATTTATGCACACAAGGACATTCATCTGTTCATGAATGGACATTAATTAAGCTCCATGGGTTCTGCACATGCCTATCACAACAACATGTGGTGTACCCCATCCATTGCACTAATGTCCCAGTAGCTGCTATGTGGGTGAAACGCAGACAATCACTGCATTCTCAAATGAACTCACACATGAAAATTGTGGGTGAACAATTTCCACAAAGCGGTTGGTCTATATCTGTCCTATCAGTGAAAGGAAACACTCACACCTACCACGCAAAGGAAACCTGCCCTACACTTCAAAAGACGAGCCAGGGAGCTTAAATTCATAACTTTGATAAACACAAAAAATGGACTGAATAGACCCACTGGATTTATGACTTATTACAACAATCTTTAACCCACTAACAATCTTCCTCCACTTCCCCCCCTTATGGCTGGAAGGGCGTTTAATGGGCCAATTCATCTTGAATGGTCCCTTGAAACATGTTAAGTACTTGTGCTAAACAATCTGTTCAAATCTTGTATTTAGCAGTGACACTTTGAGTTAGTTTCCCAGACCTGAGGAAGAGCTCTTTGTAAGCTCAAAACTTGCCTCTCTCACCAACATAAATTTGGTCCAATAAGATATTACCTCACCCACCTAATCTCTCTAATTAGCCAAGATGGTCAGGGACATAACCCCAAGTTCTGGGTGTCTCTAAACCTGTGACTGCCAGAAGCTGGGACCGGACTACAGGGGATGAAACACTCAAAAATTGCCTGTTCTGTTCATTCCCTCTGAAGCATCTGGCAATGGCCACTATTGGAAGAGAAGATAATGGGCTACATGGACCATTGGTCTGACCCATTATGGCCATTCTTATGTTCTTAAAACAGATTTGCATGCAGATGACTATATTCTGCTCAAATACTCGTATTCATGTTAGAAGTGTCATCCAGTCACTATAAACATACTAGCTTTACATGTTTGGCAATGAGGGTATGTGCTCAACACCTTGGAAAGTCAAGCAAAACAGAATTATGGCTGAGGTGGCACTTTCATTCTACAATTATCCCCCAAAGTTACTATGGTGGCTGACTTTTCTCATGTGTTTCTTCACTCAAAAGTGATTTGTTTTTCTAAGAACATTTAAAGAACATATCCTGTGGTTATCGTAACTATTGGAACATGAAAAAGTGAAGTTTAGATGTGTTATAATTTTTGGTTTGACACTGTAAAAATCAACCGCCTGCTGTAAGATGTTTTGGGCAAGTTTCCTTGTTTCACTTAGTTATTTTTAGTTAAAGCACATTCGAGACCTTTGGGACTAGACATTCATTAATTAAAGTTCAAATTTGGCATGTGCTTTCTGTTGTCTTTAGTTAGGAATATGTATTTTGCCAATAAGGAAGAGTAAAGGATGAATAAAATGTTATAAACACATGAAAGTTTTTTACTTCCAAATCATATACCCAATTAGTTGTTCTTGTCTTGTGTCCACTTTAAATGAATAACCTCAAGCCACTGGCCCTGGACAGTCCCATACCACGGAAATCATTCCTACTCTCAAGATCCCTCTTAAGTTCCTTTTTTTCTCCACCTTTCAAGAGTGCACTGGAATAGGCACTACAGGTATTGAAGCCTCTCTGCTGATTTTTGTCAGTGTACATTGTAATGCTTGAACATGACTGGGATTGTGTCCCCCCAAAATGCATTTCACCCTGCAGAGAATTAACACCACCAACCTTGCTGGTGGCATCTCCTGCTGTCCAAAGCCATTTTAAAATGGATGGGTACAGATTACATTAGAAAACACCTATCCACTTAAATGGAAGTCAGCTTCTTTCTGTAGCCCCATCAATATGGTTGACAAAAGAAAGACAGGAGGCAATGGATTAGGCCTGATACTTTTTCAATACCCTCATGAAGCAATACTTCTATTTCTGAGGGAGCAGCATTTCTAGAGGATCACAAGAACCAGTGTTTCTAAGTGCCCTGGGGTCACATTTTCACTATTAAGGACAAGATTCTGATAGCAAGTTTTACCTTATTCCTCATTAATGTCACTGAAATCAACAAGATTGCTCGAGGAGTAAGCTATGACTCACCCTGAGTAAAGAGTATCAGAATCTGGCCTTACTTTTTTATGCAGTCTTAACTCAGGTGAAATTCCTTTTGACTTCAGTGGGAGCTTTTCCGGAAGTTATGGTTTGAGCATGAACTTCAGGATTTGTCCCCCGTCTTCAGCCAAATCCATACAGCTGGGAGTAGACATGACATGAATATCCATTTCAGGAGGAATGTCCATGAATTGCGGTGCCACATGAGACTCTCTATACATATAATATCCATGGGTTAGATGGTGCGACTTGGATTATATGTGCTCATGCAAAAATTAAGAACAACCTTTTTTCCCCTTGTATGTACTAGCCAGGCCTTGGTTTAAATGTGTAGAAGTGGGCTACTCACCTGCTTACTCACTCTCAAAGCAGGGAATGTGCTGAATCTTGACTCCACCCTTGCTCTCTGACCCGAGTAGTTGAACCAACCTGGGAGTGGAACAGGAATAGTAATTCACTGTTGATATAGGCCAGGATTAAATTACTACCACCTGGGACTATGGAGGTAGCAGGAGAAAATGTGTGTCTCAGCAATGTCTGAGTCACAAACCTCCTTTGGGCTATTCTTGCAACAGAGCAGTTTTAAATACCATGGCTTGCTCAGGGCTGTGCCTAAATCATAATCTAATCCGATACATCTCTATATCTATTGTGTGGCCAACTTCCCTACTAGGATCACCCAAGAGTCTTCCATAACCCACCTGCCATAAGTGCCCCAAGGCCACCATTCTTCAAAGAGCTATTCAAGGGTTAATTGATTTTAGGAGTCCCCTTATTCTGACGTTATAGTTACACCACACAACAATGTGCTGTTTATAGGGTAGAAGAAGAGGAAAGAGATGAGAGGGTGTAAAGGAGGAATGTAATAGTAGAGAAGAGGAAGAGGAACTACATCTAATGTCACAATTTCACCAACCTACATAACGATCTGATTTTCCCAAATGTGAATAGAAAAGTTACAGCAGGAGGAATACCTAGTAAGAGAGTGTCTTATTTCATAGAATAGAACTGGACTGCAGAATTTACATTATACACAGCATAGCCAGGAACAGATCAATTTTGTCTTAAAAGGATTACTACCTTTTCCTTAGCTAAACACAAAGGAAAGTCATGAAATTATAGTTCACAAAGAAATGGGTACCTGGGACACTGACAAACCTATGTTCACTAGCAGGCCAACAGTTTGACCCACTACGTTAACAAAAGGTCTAGTCCAATAAAACAACATTGCTCTCTGCAGAACCTGCGGCCAAAAATATAGCACCGGACCTCATAACTTCACTGGCATTTCACAGAAAGTGTTCTTTTGTGCAATTCAGACAATGTCCACTATTCCCACACTGATTATATTTGGCCACTGTCCAGGACACCCTGCAGCAAGTGTTAAGTGGTTTTAGAAGCACAGTGGAGACATTCATAAGAACACCGGGAAGTTTGGCTGCAGCAGCAATGTCTTTCGCTTATCCTTTCCGAATGTTGCTTTCTGAGCCCACCTGGAGTAAATCGCAACTACAGGCTTTCTCTCTCAGCAAGCCACTTTGCAATATTAATAGATTATTCAATTTGGCTAGTTAGAGTAAGAGCAAGAGCTTTTTCTAATGTAAGATTAGGTTGATGCAATCTTTCATGAATTCATGTATGATTACCCTTTTCCACTAATTGGTCTTTATGCATTTCATTTGTCATATCACTTCAACATTTCCCCATACTTAACTACACCCTCTCTCCCAGAACTCCACTTCAAGGTATGAGCTCCTCGTTTACAATTTAACTCTCTCAGTAGACACATGGCAATTGTGAAACACAACACACACATGCTTTAAGGAGGAGATTTTCAAAAGTACAAAAGGCAGTCAGGTGCCCAATTTCCACTGAAGTTCAGCAGGAATTGTATGCATAACTCTTCTTTGTAAAAATTGCCCTCTAAATGTGGTAATGGCGGAAACATATATCTTAGCCATTTCTGATAGGTACGTTTACATTTTCCTTCAGTGGCCAAGCAGTATACAGTAAAATTTTTCAATAACACCCCTGTTTTGTAGCATTAACACTGTTACGCCAATTAACTCCACCTGATCCACAATCCTACTTGCTTAATATCTGTATTACTCATTTAAAACATGCATAAATTTAATGTCAGAGACGATACAATTTCTGCTCTGAGGCTTCTAGGAACTAGCTGTTGTATTCATTCATCATTACTATATATCTATACATTCAAATAAAGCTTGTACAAAGGATATAATAGCACTTCAAAATTAATATTTACAATTGATTTAATAAACAATAGCATTTTTGTCTTCTAACAAGTTTCTTTTTAAGATGTTCTGTGAATTGTAGCAGAGAAATAAAATGGGCAAAGTCCTAAAGGATCTCATGAACTGAAAATGATATGATGGGAGAGAGGGAACTGATTCCAAGAAGTGGGAGGCAGTAATATAGTCAGAATGATAACCCAGGAAGATGCTCTTAATAGCTCTGTTGTGTGCATCAGAGAGAGGGAGATGGTGATGGGCATATAAGAGTGTTGTAACATTGTTTCATTTTATAATTAAAGTGACCCAACTCCATTTTAAATTAATAGAAATATAAACTCATTGGGTCTGGATGTAAAATGTTAACTGCTTTGTAACAACATCCAGCCTTGTCTTGTCAGAAATCTCTGTGATAAGCACCGGGGAAAAAGGTGTCAAGTACTGGAGATGATCAAGATGCAATCAGTATTTGGCCTGTACGCTTTGGTAAACCGGTATGGGCCATCTGTGGCTTGCAGCTCAGTAAACTTCATTTAAAATAATATTCAGACAGGTATTGCAATAAGTGATCCTTTGTCAACAGCAGACAGCAGCTGGAGTTTATCCACAAAAAGAGTACGACTGCCTGAGCAGGGGGCCAGAATTCTGTCTGGTACATAACTGGGCAATCAAGGAAGATAATATCGTGTCGGGGTCCAGCCCCCGATCACCCCATCGCTCTTAGACACTTCATAATTGGCTAAGCGGGCATATTGCTGTGTGGAAGAAAAATATAAAAGGTGGTCACAAACAGGAAGTAAACTGGTGATGTCCCGTATCTTTGGAAGAACAACAGAATAGTTCTACATGTAGGCGTGATCTACCTACTGTCTCTCCCCAGTTTGCCACTCAAACCTGAGTATAGAGCGTGTGGCTGTGTAACCTGAGTGTGACAGTGTATTTCACTCAGATGTAAACCCGGGAATCGTAGTAGTGGAATTGGAGTACTGCTTTGCTGCTGACAAATCTCACTATTGCAGTGTAAGTATAATCCTATAGTATAAGCTAGCTTTGTAAGTATAATTGTATAGTTGTAATTGTAATTGTGTTTTAAGTAGTTAAATGGTTATATTAGATGGGAATCAATAGTGATTTTTAAATTGTAATTGATGATGTATAAATTATTGCAAGTAAAACAAAGTTGTATGCAAAGCAACCTTTGTCCCTCCTTATTTGAGGGATCCATATAAATCGAACCTGACAGCAAGCTGGTTCTTGTTGTCACCTCAGAGAGGACTGTGACTAGGCACCTAATCAAGGTGGGGAACAATGAAGTCCTGGATGTTTTTAGCTCTCTGGACAGAAGGAAAAAAGGTGAGATTTTAGAAATGTAATGGACAAAAACATCAAGATATTAAGACAACATGGATGGAGGGGTGGGGGTAAGAGAAAGGAGCTGACGATGGCTCCCGAAGTACAGGGCTGCTTGACAGAACATGTTATGTCATTATCATCACTGTGATGTGTGAGCTTACTTCAAGAGCCTTGAGTGCTATAATTTTAATAAAAATGATACATGTACATTTTACAACATTTACAAGTTACATTTCCCATGACCAATTAACAGTCAAAATTTGGAATTCGATATCTCCTTGAGTTTTGTTGCCATAAATCAAGCCCACAGTTGAATTACTGTTCAGTTATGTATTTACCAACTGTTACCTATAAAGCAAAATATCACACTTCATATTGTCTTCAAGACTGAGAATGCATTCTCATCAATCTGATGTTAACTAGAGAGGGAGCTCTGAAATAAGGTAACTGAACAGCTGCTGGTCCTGTAAGGTGCTAAATTCCCCCAATTCCTACTGATTTATCCATTGGGCTAAAGACTTTCAATAGCTTGGAAAAGGGGATCAGGACCAGATTTTAAAGGAGATTTAGGGGGTTGTTCCACTCAGCATTGTGACGCCTCATCTCTAGAGAGCTTGCCACTTTGAGGCATTTTCAGCGCAAAGTTAGGCGGCTCAGTGCGGCCTAGGATCCCTAGAGATTGACTGGGGATAGTTCAGTGATTCAGAAAGGGATTTTCAGAAGCCAACCAGCTGAGCAAGGAGCCACATAAATTAGCAAGGAGAGAAATGCTGAAAAGAGGGGCACAGGCACTTAAGTGGTTGATGTGGTGAGACTGGCAGACAAGCCAGAGATAGGCTTCTGCAGCTCCTAAAGCTAAGGTGTATCTACACTGGAATTAGACCCTCGTAGCTGGCCCATCGCAGCTGACTCAGGCTAAGGGGCTGTTTAATTGCAGTGTAGACATTTGGGCTTGGGCTGCAGACTCAACTCTGGTATCCATCCACATCACAGGGTCCTAGAGCCCAAGCATCTACACCACAATTAAACAACCCTTTAGCCTGAGCCAACTGGCACGGGCCAGCCAGGGGTTTTTAATTGCAATGCAGACATACCCATAGGAACCTAAGCCCTCTCACACTTGCCCTACTTGTCCCTGGTGCCCCCTTGTGTGTTATGTGCGGACACAGCCTCTGCACAAATCAGTGGCTTGCATTTGCCTCTCTTGCAGTGAGGTCTGACAGGTATCAGATCTTAGGCATACTCATATCGTGTCTACAGGATTGGGCCCCTCATCCCAGGCAAGTGCCCTGACCGTCAGAATAAAAGTTATAAAATGGGTGCCACCACCATTAACACCTCCTATGTCTGTTTTACACAGGGTGAAGCAGGTACCTAAACCACCTGATTCCAAGAGGCAAGTTCCCGTTCACAGCTCCCAAGCAGAGATCCAGATCTCCTTGCAGCCTGGATTTAGGCACGCAACTCTGAGAGGGGTGGGGGTTTAGCACAACCCCCTCTCATCAGCATCTCCCATTGACTAGCTTAGGCAGACCCATATCTAGAATGCTGACATTTGTGGATTAAATTCGAAGGCTCCCGTCTCTCCTCATTCATTGCATAGGAAGCCTCGGTACCTAAAGTGTCTTTGTGAATGATAGTGCTCTTCCTGTGATTTTCTAGGTGGTTAAAATTCCACCCTTAGATTTATAAACTCAGAACAAACACAGCAATTCCAACTCACAATGCGGACACCTTTATATTTCAGGTTACCATCAAGTAATGCTTCTGATTTACAAGTTCCATCTTTTTAGATTAAATGAAGAATTCCAAATGCAGGACCTAACTTAGTCAGGACTGCTCCGAGTTGCTTTTTACCTACAATCCTGAATCTTTAACTTTATATATATTCTTCAATCAAAATTACAGTCTTCTTTAACCTCAGCACTGGCCTGCCACCAAAGAGCCACTCACAAACAGAGTGTGAAATGATGTGGCCGGGACAATTTCAAATTAAAAATGAAAATATCATAGTGAATTTTGAAAGGCTCAGCTGTGGTTCTTATGAGCTTCAGCCATTCTGGGAAGGGGTAGGTGGCAGACCATGTGAGAAAATTATGGAAAGCCATGTTCTCTGCAGATATCAAGGAGCACCGAGATGGTTACCTCTCGCTACACCTGTAGCCAGTGTTGTTCTTGGCACAGACATCCTGGCATATAGAAAATGAGACACTCTTCTGTTTCTCCCCAGCCCCAAAACGTCCCTACTAAGCTAGCATGCTAGCTGTGCTAACCAAACATCTGCTTTGTGCTTCCTAGTGCTGGGAGCCAGATTAGGTCAGACCCCTGCACAGCTGTTCTGGGACAGGGAAAGGGGGAGAGCCCCTCCAGAATGTAGGTGAAAAAAACAGGGCTACATATCAAGTAGGGCATAGAAGCAATTGTCATAACCTGAGGTGTCTATGTAAGTAAACCATACATTCAAATAAAGGAACATTGTTTCTACATTTATCTCATTGTTTACGTATGTTCACAATATAGGGTCTGATCCTATGAAGTATTGAGCACCCACAATTCTCATTGAGTAGCTTCAGGTGCTCAGCAGTTTGCAAGATCCAGCCCTTAAACACGCTGATTGATGTCATTCAGGGTAGTTTAAATACTCATACCAGATTCTCATTTAAAGCCACCCATGACTAGGGCTCTTTAAAAAAAACAAAAAACAAAAAAACCTAAGATTTATGTTCCTCTAAAATGTACGTCCTTACTAAGGACATACAGCAACTAGATAAGATCATTCTACATTTTATTACCGATCCTAGGATACAGACCAAGGTAAGTTAAAGTTAGAACTTAAGCTGGAAAATAATAAATCCTGAAAATCAATTTGGTACCTGGTAAATGTAAAAGATTTCTGCCACCAAAAAGTTTGATGTATATTCTTTTGTTTAATGAAAATTAAATTTATTTTCTGTTTATAATCTTAAAATAATTATTTAGGCTCTAACTCAGCAAGGTATTCATGTACATACCTAATTTTAAGCATGTGAATTCAATGGAATGACTTATGTGCACCGGTGGAAGTATCTAGGGAGGGCAGTTAGGCCAATAAGAAACTATTTTGAAAAAAAAAATTCACTCCTGAGTGTCTCTAATCCACACCAAGTTAAAAGCAGCCCTTGGTTTCCTAGCAAGGAGTCAATGTTCAGTGCCCTAATCTGCTACTACTGCAGGTGAGGAGCAATTTATTGGTCTCATTCACATGTCTTCACCAGCCCCCTTCTCCCCCCCCAAAACTCTTGGGTGCAGATCTGTGGCGCATAGTCCTGGCTCTGCTTTGGACCTTGTATTTGAATATTGACTGATGACAATTGCTGATGGTTCTTTTCTATCTGCTGTGCAACCAGCAGAGATACAGATTTTTAAAATCTAGCCCTAATGTCTGAAAATTCCTTAAAGTGTAGCTTAGACTGTCTGTTAAACCAGAAATTTAAATATTCTAAGAACAGCAATTTAGAAGAATTCAGCCCAACTAAAGACAGGAAAAATCAGAAAGCTTAGGTTTTCAGAACAAAGGAACTGGGAACCAATAGAGAAAGTAGAAGGAGCAGTGCCTAAAAATTTGGAAAAGTATAGCAGTGACTACACCTTCAATAAACCAAATGTCACAAAAGCATGGTGAGTTGTTGCTGGGAGATGAAAAGTTATCTGGTAGAACTTAGCAACATTAAGTTTCTGGAATAAGTGACTTGAAAGCTAGTTCCAAATGTATGTCTGGGTTAACATCCCTAACCAAATAGGACTATTATTTCCTACGGCTGTGGGACACAAAGTAATGTTTATGAATTAGAACTTTAAAATGCAGACATTTGCACAAAAAGATTTATTCAGGTTTTCCTTAATATCCTCTCAGAAGTTTAGTACCACGGTAGCTAAAAATATATGGACAATATTTTTTTAAATGACCTACCTATGCAAGTCTTTTAGACAGAATCCATGGCCAGCAATATAATAAAAATGCAGTAAGTTCTGTAGGAAATTAGCAATAAAAGTCACCAGGGAATCACTTGGATTCCAGATAGTAGTCTAAACAGCTAATGAGCAAGAACCACAAAGCTAAGCACAGTAAAAAGAAGCAGCTGGGGAAAGAAAGGCAACAGAAGGAGATATTTGATGTTGTCAAGGAGCTTACTGACATGTCAGCTCAAGCAACAAGCCGAGAGCTGTAAAACGAGAACGGTAAACAAGAAGCAGCAGCTCCTCATTCATCGAGAAGCAAAGCCAGTTAATGGGAAGCGACATCTAAATATCAGGAAGCCAACTGTCTGGAACAAACCCACCTTCAAGGAAAGATGGCAACATAACACCACTTGAAAGAAAGTGGCCAGCTGTACCCAAGGCGAATATGAGTAGAATTACCGAGCTGAAAACCAGCAAGAGAGAGAGACTGAAGGCACAGATCCAAGATAAGCTCTTGGTCAGATTGTAACCATTATTTGAACCTAATTTTAAATTCTGATCACAGCCTAATACACTGTAACACAGTATCCACATTATACTTTCTTTCCTGGCCTTCTTTCCTGAAGTGCTGGTTAACCTCAGCTCCCATTGAAGAAAATGAGGTACTATAATACGAGTTGTGATTACTCATCACCTCTGAAACAATGGCCATAGGTGTCTAAAATTTAGATTGTTTAGCTGAATTTCATGTAGAAGTTCTCATTCATAAAAAAGGATTCTATTCATTCAATGTCAGGGTGTCCTGTGATGCCAAGCATAAAAACCAAAATTGCATGCCATGACTAATTGAGAAAGGAGAAAGAACGTCCCAGGGGTTAGCACTCTAGTCTGGGACTTCGGAAGCCAGGGTTCAAAATCCCTGTTCTGTCTTGTGTGACCTTGGCCAAGTGACTTAGAACTGTGTCTCTGTTCCACATCTGTTAAATGGGGATAATAGCACTGCCTTGCCCGACGGGTATTGTAAGGATGAGTACATATGTGAGTGCTTAGCTACTATGGTAAAGGGATAGGGAGAGAAATTATAGGCACCCAGGATAAAAAAAAAATATATTCTCAGATGCTCATCCTTGGATACAAGATTTGAAACTGGAGAATGCTGGCTCTGCAGAAGCTACAAATTACCACTGCAGAAAAATTGGCTAAATTCAGTCTTGGTATAAACAACACTCCAAAATCATACTAAATTCCTTTTTCTCCTCCTCTCTCTTTTAAATATTGGTGGACTTGTTATCACTACCCACCACAGCTTTAGTCATCGTTGGGCCAAGCTATATATTTATCTTTATCTTTCACCATAAGTCATTCCACCTAGCCCTGATCATCTCTGTTGCTGTTCTCTTCCTTCCATGCAAGCATCTATATCTTTCTGGCAATATGGGTTTCAGAAGCAGAAATGGTATTTTACTTGTGGCCCCTCAAGTAAGATATAAGGCCAGATCACACTTCACCATAGTAAAAAAAATCAACAGGAGGGAATTAAAGCCCGCTGGAGGGTGGGGAAGGGGGAAAAAAGGGGAAGAACCTTCACAAGTGTTCCCTCATGGAAAACTGCTCAAATTGTTCCTTTGCTACGCAGGAAACAGCTATGATTCCAGCCTCAGCCTTGAGGAACTCAGGGAATCCACCGAGACCAAAGTTATCCATTTAGAAGCCTGTGTCACCATACCTCATTGCGTTTCTAGGACAATCTGAGGTGCACCAGATTTTTACACTGTTCTTTCCCCACCCAATATGGGCCACCCCAGCCAACCCTATCACAACAGATATGTATATTCTCCCCCTCAGCCCATCAGAAAAGTATTTCAGGGAATTCCTGAGAGACACCACTGACTTCCCCCTCCACATAGAAAGGCTAATATCTATGTGCACTTCTTAAGGGTAAAAGTCGCCTTAAGCAGAGGGAAAGTTACGTCCCTACCCTATTGCGTGGTACCTTTACACATGCAACCCAAAATTTCATTGCCACATTTTCAGCCATGACACATTTAAAAATCAGGTTTCATTTCTTCTCTTCTATCACCCCAGGTCACTTTCAGCATCACTGCTTTGTGGACTTTCTTCACCCACTCAGTGTTTGGGCTTCAGATTTCACCCCACCCTCCAATATATTTGCTACCATTTTTCCAAGTTGAGTCTAAGTTGAGTGTAATTTTCTTTGTCTATTTCCAATCTCTCGAGGCCCCAATTTATGATTTCTCTGGTGTTCGCAACTCCTCTGAATTCAGACTATCTGGGTGAATTTCACCAGTATGATTTTAGCTTCCTTAATATATATTTTAAATTAACTGTTAAAAGTAACTGGTTCTTGTGGCAACACAAACACCTCTCACCCATCTTGACACATGGCAAATTTAATTTATCCTTATACTTTGTTTAGTCTTTTACCTGGCTTTTAGTCCACATCCTAGTTCTTTCATCCATCTTAGTCAGACTTAATTTTTCAGTGGACTTCATGACACACCAAATGCTGTACTGAAATAAAAATATATTACATCTACTGCATTCTGCTCATTCACCAATTTTCTACTGTAATTATTCTGTATTTTTTTTAAATGCAGATCAAATTTGTCTGGCAAATATTATTCTTTACAAAGCCCTCATGCTTATTGCTCCTGGCACCACTACCTTGTCTCTGCTTAGAGATTAATTTATTCTTAAATGTTTGTTCAATTATTTTACCAGAGAAAGAAGTTAATGTGACAGAAATTGCTCAGACTGCTCTTTTCTTTTGCAACAATCAGTACCCCTTTACATGTGCTTTTCTCAAATCTTTTCATGGTTCCCCAGTTGCCCCTGGCTCTTCGAAAATAATGGTCAATGGTTTGTTAGCTAGTCCCCTTAATACTGCATGTTACATATCATCCAGACCAGCTGATTTGTAACTGTTCAGAGACACCAAGAATTTCCTTCCCTGTTCTTTATCAGTAGTTACTTTTAAATAAGCTTCCTTCCTTACAAATTTCTATTTTGTTTGTGATGAAGGCAGATTATTAAAAGGAGTCCAGTTACAGCCCATGAAAGCTTATGCCGTAGAAATTAAATTTGTTAGTCTTTAAAGTGCTACAGGACTCTCATTGTTTTTGCTATATACAGACTAACATGGCTACTCCTCTGGAACTTTTCTCCAATATCTTAGCCATTTTCATGTCATAGTTTATTCATCCTCTTCATTTACTAATAGACTAATTTCTCTAGACTCTTGCTGAGGTTAGCGTTTCTAGTGTAGGCAAGAGTTGGACCATCTTCAACGAGTCGTTGCACAAAAGGACCTGTACCAGCTTTAAGGAAGCAGATTTTGGTGCCCTGATGTCTGAGAGGAGCCACAGAGCAAGCAGGGAACAGTAGCAGCTGGAGGCTTAGAGAAGATGGAGCCTGACACTTATAGGGCTTTGTGATTATGTCTACTGTCCCAAATTGGTATTCTAGTGTACTTCAGATCATGCTCATTCTTCACAATGTTAAGAATATCTTAGTTTTAGAGAATAGTTTTCAATAGAGTGCACTGACTATTTTTCATTGGAATTATTTTGATGAAATATGACCTGATATGCACTTTTCTATGGGAAAATTCTATTCTGTTTTGCTAAAGAATTTCTATTTCCATCTTTGGGAGTGGGGTAGATGAGAGAGAAGGATGGCTGTCCACCTGGAAGGCTCCCGAATTTCACTTTGGCCCGGTCTACACTTACCTTTGCGATTCGGTGGCAGTTGATGGGAGATACGCAAGTGACGTAAATCACTTGCGTATCTCCTGTCGACTTTGCAGCATCTCCTCCGCACGCCGTCCACACTGCACTGCGTCGAAGGGAACAGCATTCCCTTTGAAGCAGTGCTATGCCACTTACCGGGGTGGTTTTCCTGCGTCGCTTGCTGGATCAACTGAGTGGGTCTACACAGACGTCAGTGTAGACCCAGCCTTTGGCAGTGAAACTGACAAAAGCTTTCTTGGGCTGGGTCTACTCTTACGGCGGGAAATTCGCTGCCGTCACATCGATTGCTCTGGATCGACTGAGTGGTCTGCGCAAGAGGAGACTCCGTGAAGTCAACGGGAGATATGCAAGTGATTTATGTCACTTGCGTATCTCCCGTCGACTGCTGTCGAATCGCAAAGGTAAGTGTAGACCGGGCCTTGGAGAGCTGCCAAGACTGCGTGCCCTGGCTCTTTACCTCCCCCTCACTCCACCTTTTATTCACATCCACTCCAGAGTTGGGGGACTTGGGGAAGCTGAGCACCAGCTGCTATGCTCATCAATTTCATGAATGGCAAGCAACTGACAGATTCCGTTTGGAACAAAAAAAAAAAAAAAAAAATTATGTTTGAGAACCCTTCCCATGGTCACAATTTGAAAATTCATCTCAGCTTGGGATAATGCAGTTTTGGTGGGAAGGGCTTTCCATTTTCCAGCCAGCTCAGGCTTTCAATTTATTACTATACGGCACACACAATGCTATAAGCAGAAAATAAAAAGTCACCCAAAGTACCCATTACTGCCAGAGCCTACTCTAAAATTAAGTATCCCAGATGTTATTTTAATCAAATTTATGACAAGAGCACAAGTACTTGAACTGACACATTAATATCTGACAGAGACTAGGTGAAGACGGAATCTGAATTACAATGGAAGCCAGCTGCATATGAGCAAACCGTCACTGCTGTATTCAGAGTAGAGAATGATTCAAGCTGTCTATTCACATTTTAATTTCTTTATCACTTGGTTGTTGAAGGATTTTGCTGTATTTCCACATTTAGCTAGTCATGAAGAAAGCACAGGAGGTCACTAGCAGCAGGGAAATAAGTTAGCCATTACAAATAAAAGATACACTAAAGTTGTATTAAGGACCAGTTATTAACTAAGCAAAAGCAAGGAACTTCAGAGTTATGCCTGTCAATGACATTGTAATCTAAGTATTGCAGGGAACTCAGAATTTATGCCAGACCAAAAGATTTTGAAAACTTTGTTCTTGGTCTTCCCACCAGTTATGATATGAAGCTTGCAAGAGCTCATTTTTTACTGTAAATTATTGGATAATGAAATAACTGTATGAAGGAATCTGTGCAGGGGTTTTTGAAGGAACAACAGTGACTCACCAACCAGCACATGTGCTCATGGCTGGGTGTGGCATAGCAGGCTCTTCTAGTCTAACACCCCCTGTTGACACCCTCTCCAGGCCTGCCATGGTCAGTTTCTTCTTGCGACTCTGTTCTGTCTGGCCAGATCCTTCTTCCAGGGCAGAGTGTCCCCCTTGGAATTCCTCAATGTTTTCCAAATGAAAAACAAACAAAACATTTCTGCTTTCCTCTGGCTTGATTTTCACCCCTCTTTAGTTTCCCCTGTGCACCTCAGTTGATCATTGACTGCCTCCCCTGGGTCTTGCCCCTATTTTGAGGCCTACCACGTGAGATAACTGGTGACATATAAAACAAAATCACAATACGCATTCTAGAGTCTAAATTTAACTGATAAGTTATTCTCCTGCCTAAAGAAGTTGGGTGTTTCCAGCCAAGTCTGGCTGAGGTTGCATTTCATGAAGTCAATTTATTTCCAAAATGAAGGATGCTAGGGTGTCTCTCTGCATCCCCATACATACCAGAACAGACCTTTGATGTTCACTTCAAAATAGGCGCCCTCCCTTGTCTGTTCAGTCTTTACTTCTTCCTGTTAATTTCCTTCTGAAGTCTCTGCCAACTCTCCATTAGCATTTGACTCAGAATGCTAATAGACTCCTATTGTAGGACATATAATACCCAGAAGTCCACCATGGAGATAAGTGTCTCCCACCACCCACTGGGAGAAGTTTGTCTCAGGATATGCTATTTTTGAGTGACTTGCTTTTAACTACAGACTTAGAGAACATCTCACACACACATACACACACACACTATGAGGACTACCTTGCCACATGCTTTCAGTAGAGGTCTTACATGACATTCTTTTAGTGAACATGGGGGATCATTATACCCCTATACACACCTGTACCCTCTGCCAGTTGGCATCCAGAGGTTTTTGGGTCACATATGAAAAAATTGCTATGAATGAATAGCAGAGAATAGCGCAAGCATATATGGACAAAAATCAGAAAGGTTAAGGCACAAAATGAGTTATACCTAGCAAGGGACACAAGGCAAAAAGAAGAGGTTCTATAAATATATTAGGAGCAAGAGAGAAAAGAAAGTCTAGGAGGTGGAGGAGAGCAAATGATTGAGAAGGCTGAGATATTTAATACCTTTTTTCTTCAGTAAAGAGGTAAATTGAACAGATACTTAACACAAATAATATTAACACAGAGGGAAGGAATGTATGCCGCAATAGGGAAAAAACAGCTTTAAGAAAATTTAGATAACTTTCATGTATTCAAGTTAGCAGGGCCTGATTAAATTGATCTTAAGGTACTTAAGAAGCTAGGTAAAACAACATCAGAACCATTAGTAATTATCTTTGAAAAATGCATAGAGGATAGATAAAGTCCAAGAGGACTTTAGAAGGCAAATATAATACCCGTCTTTAAAAGGGGGAACAAAGAGGCCCCAGGGAATTATAGACTAGTCAGCCTGGAAAGATACTGGAACAAATTATTAAACAATCAATTTGTGAGCACTGAGGGGATAATAGCATTATAAGGAATGGTCACAAGGCTTTATCAAAAAACAAATCATGCTAAACCAACCTGATTTCTTTCTTTGGCAAAGTTACTGACCTAATGGAGAGTGGAAAAACTCTAGATGTGGTATATCTTTAGTAAGGCTTTTGACACAGGACTACATGCCATTCTCATATAGGTCTAGATTAAATTACTATAAAGTGGGTGCATATCTCATTGAAAGACCATACTCAGTAATTATCAGTGGTGTGCAGTCAAACTGGAGAAACATATCTATTGGGGTCCTGCAGGAGTCTGTCCTGGGTCTGGTACTTTCCAATATTTTCATTAGTGCTGTGGCTAATGCAGTGGAGAGTATGCTTATAAAATTTGCGGATGATGCAAAGATGGGAGGGGTCACTAGCACTTTGGAGAACAGAATTCAAGATGACTTTGACAAATTGGAGAATTGGTCTGAAATCAACAGAAATTCAGTGAAGATAAATGCAAAGTACTACACGTTGTAGTTGTGTCTTTGATTCTTCCTCCTAACTAGGAAATAACTAGGTAGGCAATATTACTGCTGGAAAGGATCGGAGGGTTATAGTGGATCACAGATTGAATGTAAGTGTGATTCAGTCACAAAAAAGGCTAATATTCTGGGATGTATTAACAAGACTATTGGATGCAAAACATGGGAGGTAATTGTCCTGCTTTATGTAGCATTGATGAGGCCTCAGCTGGAGTACTGTTTCCAGTTCTAAGTACCTCTCACCTCCCTCGTGCCCCATTTTTTTTTTTTTTTTTAAGAAAGTGTACAAATTGAAGAGAGTCCAGAGGAGAGCAACAAAATGATAAAAATTGTATCAAACCTTACCTATGAGGAAAGGTTTATAAAACTGGGCATCAGAGTGATTTCCCTGCCAAACCCTACGTTGTTCCACCATACAAAGGCTATTTACTCAGGCATTAGATAAATTTCACCTATTAGAAGCAATAAATATGCATCTGAATCCAAGAGGGATGGGTTTAGCAAATTCAATTAACTTAATGTTTTTATTTTAACCTCCTTTGGGAATTTTCCATAACACAACATTTAAGCAGCTTTGTGGGGATGGGTTACCATTGAGAATATTAACAGTTTAGGAGTAAATATTAAGTGTGAAATATGGAGTTTGGATAGTTCAAGTAACAAACACATCTAAAGCGTGTAATCTGAATTTTTTATTGATAATTCTTTTGGGTGGCTAATTCAGTTCCCCATAAGGTGTTTTTTCCCGCCCCCACTGTGACTGCCAGGAGACTGTTAACATTTCCAAAGCTGAGGAAACTAGAGTTTATCTCCTAACTAGTTATTATAGTGAGGTAGTACAGATATTCTAACCTTGGGTATAGTATCCTTTAGAGAGGCACATTCCTTAGAAGTTATATATGTGCTTTATAAGAATGTTTGTTTTGTTAAATGGGATTTATACCCATGACCTGCTAGTTCCAAGGCAAACGCATTACCTGCAGAGCTGATCACTTCCACCTAATAAAATAATACTGCCAATAGTTTGAAATAGTTATCTATTAACATTTTCAACAGGCATAAGAGCAAAAGTTGTCTTTTACATTTAAATCAGATATTTCCTTTGTTTCTTCTCAGCAAATATCAGACTAGAAAAAGAAAGTTATTTAAATTTTAGTGGTTAATGCAATCTTGTCAATTTAACTGCAAAATAAGTAGACTGCATTTAAACAAATGATCGGCAGCATTTATTAGCAGTGAGACCCTTACATTCTTATGTTTAAATTACCTGAGAAAAAAATGGGGCACTCTTTTTTTGGGGGGGGGAAAAATACCAAGTGTTCCTTAAAATCTTAGACTACAGTAGCTTCTGCCTTCCTTGTGAAATAATGCCCTAAAAAGAAAAAAAATGAAAATTATATTTAATTACATCAAATGACAGATGCATCTAAATCCCTGATGTTGTTTAGAATATTTCAACCAATGACTTAGCCCTAACACTTATCTTGCTAGTAAGGCCTTATTTCACATTAGATGCAGGAAACCTCATTTATTTTATGGAAATTTCTCATTGCTAAAGTTACTAATAAGCAAACGGTTGTCCTCAGATAAAAATGAAAAGTTGGAGGCTTATAACATCTAGAGATGGTTTTACGCTACTCTTGCAGTGGGTGATAACAGAATCAAGACAGGATGGAAGAGTCTGGGGATTTTCTTGTGGACATTGGCAAATGACTTTGTGTCATACCAAAATGTCTTAGTTTTTCCTTTGTTTCTTTCAGCAAAAGAAAAGAGGGGAAAAGTGCACATTTCTGAAAGCAGATTACTTATTGTATTTCTTAAAAGTACATATCAAAATACAACCCTATATGTTTTCTAGTGCTTTGTCTGTCATCTTCCCTTAGTACATTAGATTGCTACAGTCATTTTAGCCAACCCACATTTCTTACATCAGTCTATGGGAACCAAAGGATGAATTCTCTCCTAGGCAAAACAGTCTAGGCTCTAAGTAATTGTTGATTAGCTGGGTTGATAATGTAACTAATGAACGTTGAGAAGGTGACTAATGAATGTTGATAAGGTATTTGGGGCTGAATAGCTTCATAGATTTCATTAAAAGCTATAGGCTCAGTATAACATATGTACTGTTGATGAGTTGACTGTCACTGACTATTATTGCTTGACAAGTATTTACATGCTGATAGAAAGAACAGATTTCTATTATTCAATTATGTAAAATGAACCACAGACAATGCACATTTTAAAATAAGTATTTTATGCATGTACCCAGCCCTACTCAGTCCCTAGTGTGAGACCAGGCACAAGTTCACATCTGAACATTAATAAATATAGGAAAACAAGAACTAGGGGTCATCAAATGAAATTAGTAGGCAGTAGGTTTAAAAACAAACACAAGGAAGTATTTTTTCACACAACACACACTCAACTCACGGAACTCCTTGCCAGAGGATGCTGTGAAGGCAAAAAACTATAAACCAGGTTAAAAAAAGAACTAGATAAGTTCATGGAGGATAGGCCCATCAATGGCTATTAGCGATAAGGGGAATGGATACAAAATCCATGCTCTAAAGTGTCCCTAGCCTCTGTTTGCCAGAAGCTGGGACTGGGTGACAGGAGATGGATCACTTGAGGATTACCTCTTCTGTTCTCTCCCTCTGAAGCACCTGGTTTTGGCCACTATCAGAAGAAAGGATACTGGCCTAAATGAACCATTGGTCTGACCCAGCATGCCATTTTTATGGACCTACCTTTGCTATGGTCTCTCCTGCAAAGGCAGACAAAAGGAACCTGCAACAATACTATTTGCAACATCTCCTGCATTTTCAGCCCTCTCCTCAGAGCCTGAGAGGAGCAGAAATCTCCTTTTCCTGTGGCCTCTAACACTGGGCTTAGTTAGCCCTGTTCTTCTCTCCCCTAGCACTGCCTTTCTGTGCCAGTTGATCCATGGTGAGTCAACTGGCTCATTAGCTAGCTAATCAGGTAAGCTGGGCCAACTACCTTTAATTCCTCCAATCATCTTTTTCCGGGGGAACTAATGGGTACAGGCTCACCTATTAAGTCCCTGCACCGTCACAGAGCATGCTGTGGGATGGCACTTCCACTGCTTTTTTGAGTTTAGAAAATCTTATCTAGCCATCTCCCACTTCCAGGCATGCTCTGCTTTGCTATGTTGCACCTCTGATGGCACTAGTGATCTCCCACACTTATGCTCAAAGGACCCAAATTCTGCAAAATACAAAACACCCTCAGCACCCATGGAAACAATTGGTACCTTCAAGAGGAACTGTGACATAAATTAATGATAATTTGTGCTTATAGGGCATTTTCTATCTCAGGATCTCAGAAAGCATTAAGCATTATTGAATTAAGCTTAACCCCTGTGTTAGATAATGAAGGCACAGAGAGGTTAAGAGAATTGACCAAGGTCTTACATTGGAAGTCTGTAACAGGGCCAAGAACTGAACCCAGCTCTTGACTCCCTTTCCTCTGCATTAGCAACAAAAGCAATATTATTCATAGTTGACAGCATCTGATATGAGAATAACTACCAGAGGAATTACGTATTGTTCACATCTTCTGTCCTGCAGTTATTGAGACAAGTCCTCTGTCTAGAAGTGCATTTCTTTTTAACCAAGTTACAAAAGCAGGCGTTAAAAAGAAGGTTGGTGATAACATCCAGTGAGGGTAGAAAAGAGGTAAGGTGGCAATTACCCACCACAGTTATGTATCGGAGGTCAGATTCAAAGGCTGACAAATTACACACATCCATCAGACATATCTTTAATTACCACTATAGTGAATGAGTAGACACATCTTTAATTAAATCCTTGTCACTCTGATGATATAGACTCCTAATCACCCAAATGTCTAAAATGGATGTATAAAAATAGTTGCCTTGATAATATAACATGTCACAGCAAAGTACAAGAAGCTAGTCACAGACAAGCCAAAAGAGTTAAATGATTTAAAACACATATTGGGCCACATTAAGAACTCTTCAGTCACAATTAATTATGGTTCCTCAAATAAGTAGTCCAACTGATGTTGGTTTACTCACCTGAGTTTGGGCTCGCAATGTAATCTTCATTGGGGAGAATTTAATTTAGGGCCCAATGCTGTTCCTCTTGAAGTCAGTGATTGAGTTTCTGATCTCTGTTACCCTGGTGTAAATCAGCTACAATTCAGCTCAAGTCTATGGAGTTACACTGGTGTAATACTAGGATGAAATCATAATCAGACCCATAGCTCTTCTGAAGAGAAATTAAGTCAAAGCTAATTGGTTCTTGGTTGGTTGTGTTCATAATGGGGACAAAAAGGTCATTCCAAAAATATTACTATTTTTTTTCATTAAATGCAGAAACCATCATTTTCAAAAGTGCTGAAATAGTATTTTAGGCAACCAAGTGGTACACTACAGATTGTGGCTCGTCAGGAGAAGACAGGCAGGGAGAAGGAAATTTAGCAAAAAGGAAGTCATGATGATAAATCCATGGAGCCTCGTGCATCTATCTTTCATGGTGAACTGCATTCCATTGCCATATCACTCCAAATGAATAGGAAATGGGGCAGATTTAGTGCTAAGTAAACATTGTATGAGGTCATGGGAGGGGCCAGGAGTAGGAAAAAAAAAGTGAAACATCCTCTTCCTCAAGATAAAGAGCAAGGTGGCTAGCCAGGCAGAGACTAGATAGGGAATTGGTGGACAGAAAGAGGACATGTAGTTTGACTTAAAATAGAAGTCATCCTTACTGAGACCCTGACTCAAAGAGACATATTAGATCTTGACACGTCATTAATGAGAAGCCAGGAGGCAAAGGAGTCCAGGGGAAGTATTTATTTGAATAACTATGTGTCCCATAGCAAATAGATGTTACTCCTCCACTTCCATCTTTCTCCCTCCCGCATTTCAATCCCCATCACAATCCCTGCCCAAATGGCAATTCTCCTTCTCTCATAGCAGCCAGCTAACTGTTTTATTGCTACATTGTGAAAGGCTGTTAAGTGCTGTCATTGTAAAGTATGTATAACTCACTGGATGAGTCTCACTTTTCCCTTACATTGGTGTAGCTGGCAAGATACACAGTTACACTGTTATAATTTGAGAGCAAAGTTTGGCCCTATGTCTTCAGTCTTAATTGATGTCCCAAGTTATTGCTCTTAGGTTTTACAATGCCACAACACTTGAATTAATGCAATGCAAGTTCCATGTCCTGCACATACCAGCACCCGTAGAAGGAAACCCATAATAGCAGGTGCGTATGGTTAACAGATTGAACAAGTAATTGCACATGTTACCTACCCATGTGCCTAATTGACCCATTAGTATACGCAGATGTAGGTGTACATACGTGTGCAATTTTTTTTCTGTTGATCTCCACCTCTTTGGCCTAAATCCCAGTTAAGATGAGAGCATATTTCTACAAAGAAGCTAGAAAAGCATTAAAAACTTTTATATTGAAAACCTTTGATGACCTTAGTGCCCTCACTGGGAACCTCTATAATCAGAGATGCAGCAAGAAGCTCCGACAGTCAGACTCAGATCAATGAGCCCCTTTGAGCTCACTGTTAAGCCTAGAAGCTTATTGGTGTTCACCTCAAGCTGTGATACCTCTCTATAAGCTTAATAAAATTAATTTACCCACAGCTTTGGCCCTATTAAAGGAAGATTTTATTTTCTCAGCAGCCATTGGTTCCATTTTAATTTATTTTCTGTCTGCACACTAGTGGTGTGATGTTCTGAGAGTACGTATGCAGCCCTTGAAGCACAATTGGCAAACTTCCTACACATCCATTCTTCCTGTTTCTTTGTAGGTGCAAATGCTACCTTCAATTAGTCATGTAGCCCCACTGAAATCCATGAGTCAGAGTCCGATGTTAGTTGCACGCATCCGTGTGAATCTATAGAAAACCCCACTGATTCCATGGGGTTATAAAGGTGTAAGTTGGGGCAACCTTTGTCCTTCTTCTAGTTCAGATACTATCTATCATGTGACCTTCAGCAAGCCAGTTAGCATGGGCACAGCAACCTCACTCTAGGTGCCCATCTTGTGCTTAAACCCCAGTGGAATCTTCACACTAGTCGTTCCCCCAGCTGCGTGTCCTGATCCAGTGGGTTTTCTCAGAGCACACAAGCCGACCATATGAGGAGGGACTCCCCTGATGACTTTCAGCTCAGGGGTGATGACACTTACACAGGATGCAGGTGAAGTAGGCTCTCTTCCCCCTCTGCCAGATATAGAAAGAGGATTTGAAGTTGGATCTCCTCCTCCCGGGAGAGCCCCTGAACTACGGGGCTAAAGGGCATTCTGTGGCAGGGCTTGCTCAATCTCTCCTGAGAAAGCTGTTCCACTAAGTATAAATAATTCATACGCATTGCAACAGAGGGACTGGAAGCTGGGTCTCTCACCTCACAGACGATTGCCCTAACCACTAGGTCACAGTCTCATTCTCATGCTCTCGCTGGCCTAATAAATATTGAAGTATTTATACACAGTGGAGAAGCTTTAACAGTGAGATTTAGAGAGCCCTGCACTACCATACCCCATAGTCCAACTGTGAGGATACTTGCAGGAGGAAGACAACTCACATTCAGACTCTTGATCCAAATCAAGTGTGGCGGGGCTGGGGGGAGACTGCAAGACTTAATCCAGGTCCATATCCTGGGTGCTTTAACTACTGGGCTGAATGTTATAAGCATAGAGGGGGCACCACTTCCGCTTCTGGCACTTGCTTTTAAATGAGTAACTTAAGTGCCTAACTCCAGGTTCTCAGCTGTGAATCCCAAGTGGAGATAGGCACCTTGCTCTGAACCAGACACAGGTGCATAGGTCCCTGTTGAGGCCACACCTCTTTTCTCAGAATTGGCTACTAGCTAGTTTAGGCAGTTTTCCTGTTCAAATGTTTTGGCATTTCTGGATCCCATTCTTAGGCACCTCTCTGTCACTCTCCCCCCACAAGGGAGCCTAAGTGCCTCACCCATAGCTGTGGATTTCACTGGATGGCAAGGCACTTAGAAGTCCGGCACTGCAATGCTCAGTGCTGCAGCGCCTATGTCCTCTTGTTTCTGAAGGGTATTTTTGAAAGTCCAAAGTCTGGATATATTTTAAGACATTCCCTGTCATCACTGTTTTGTGGGGGTGTTTAGCCACTTCAACTCCATGGAATAATCCTGTGCTGTTAGACAGCATGAACTTAATTACGTAACTATCCAAGTATGCATTAAAGGCATCAAAAGCACAGAACAAGTCAAAATAAGGCAGATTAAATGCCTTATTATAGTACTGCTGTTAAGTATTCATTTTAGAAAATAAATATAATAAATCTAGTCAATTCACTTGGAACAAAAACTAGGCTGCATAGTACACCATGAAATATCACATTCAGACAGCAAGGATGGAATGCTGAAATTCCATTCTTAGCCCATCCTGTTTTGTCAGGGTGTTTCATAGTATGTAAGTGGTTTAGGGCTGAATCTTACCCCCTGCTGCATGCATCGACCTCCATGAGAAGCAGTATGCAGGCATCCTAGGGTAGAATTTGGCTGTTAATGTCAGCGGTACTCAAACACAGCGGGCATAGGATATGTGAAGCACTGTTCCAGACTTCTGAATTTGCTTGTGTTGGTGACTAAGCAACACCATCCGCATTCGATTGCATGTCAGTATTCATGGGTTTAATTTTTACAGCTGTGCCATAAACCCCTGAAGGTATGTTTTATAAAGATAATGCTGCTTTGCTATAGCAGTGGTAGTAGGCTCTGCTTTAATAAACCCATTGGAGCAGGTTCTTCAATCACAAACTAGACCTCAAGAGTCAGTGTTTTCGTGTGACTTACTTCATCACAGCTGTGCTCCAGCTAGATTACAGCTCAAAAGACAGCAAGCCAGCTGTGCTATTACTCACTCAGCAACACAGCTTCTTTTAAACCAAAAACATGAAAATTGCTGTTGAACGATGTGTCACACTATTCCATGGTGATTTGAGCAGTCACTGGATGGGACTATATGCTGGTTAATGATGGGTAAGCGATATAATTGTTACCCATGAAAAAGATTGTTTTTTCTGAATGTGTGCTGTCATATGCTGTGGATGACTTTATAGTCTGCTGCACTGCATGAAACAAAGTAATATAACCAGCCCAAATTCTGTGGTCTTTAATTAAACAAAATACACATTGCATTCTTGTTTGATTAAGGACTGCAAAATTTGGCACACAGTTAGGAAGTGTTTGCTTCATATACAAAGGTGAGCACCACTCCCTCTCTGTATATGATAAAGGTTTGGGGTGGGGGAGTATTTTGAAAAAAGGAAATTTGTAATTGACTGGTTTTATTTTTTTCTTCCCATTTTGTACAAGACAAAGTGTGAGTGCTGTTACCTGGCAGCTCTGTGTTCTTGGGGAACCAGGGTGAAAAACCCCTATTCTATCTCTGGCTCACCTGAATCCCCCCAGTCTCTGCTTGCACCAGAAACAAAAGCTATGAAAAGGCTGTGGGAGACACACCTAAAACCCTCCCAACAAGGGTGATAGGATTAAGACAACTCCCCATGCCTCATCTACATAGAAGATGTAAAAAGAGGCATCTCAATTAGCACATGAAATGGAGAACTGGAGCCTCATTACATCGAAGATGGAACAAGAATTAGCATGAGGAATGGAGAACCAAGCTCCAAAGCAGGAATCGCACTGAATTCTGAGATTGGCAAGGCAGGGACACACTGCATTATGGGAGATCTCTGCTCTTGATGTAAGTGAACTCACACCTACACCCATCCAGCTCCGCAATTATCAGACCATTCGAGTATTGACATGCAAAACACTGAATCTGCCTGGTTGCATTGTGAGCTTCCCCAAGGAACATTGACCATAGCTGGGAGTGATCAGCTCCTATTGTCTAGCATAGAGAAAACCACCCTGGGGTACTTCAGTGAGACATTGTTTACCCACAAACAAACGGTTCTACAAAAAACCCCTACCCAAGTTCAAACCTCTCTCTTGCTCTCCTCCTCTGATGCCTGGACCCAAATGCTTTCCTGACTGATCCTGTTGTGGGGTTTGCCTCTCCCTCAAGTGTTCCTGACCCTAAGCTGAACAGCCTGTCTCCTGGGAACTTCTGAGCTGCAAGGAGTGGTGAGATCCCCCCCGCATCTTTCCCAATTCTCTCTCTCTCTCTCTCTCTCTCTCTAATCCAGGTATAACTTTATACTTTTGTAAGCCAACCTGGGCTAGTCTTCTCCAATACCCCTACTGTAATTTTGTTGTATTGTAAGTGTTAGATTGTTTTTCTCTCCTTGTATGGCATCACTATTAGTATCATAAGTTTTATACACCTGGCAATAAACTAACTATTGTAATCAAGCTGGTTGCCAGTTTCTCTCTCTCTAAATGCATTTACTCCTTTGTGTTCTTGGCTTCCCTACTTTGCTCTGCAGCAACGCTTCTTTTACCTAAGCCAAAGATCCCTGGAATGCCCAAAATCCTATGGGGTTTGCTTATCAAGGGGGTTACTGCTAGAACAATTGTGTTGCAAAGAGGCATATAAAGGGAGTAGCTGAAAAGTGCTGCTCTGCCTAGCCTATGGAGTCCAGAGGCACATAAGGGTGACAGCTGAAAGTGCTGTTTGACCCAGCCTGCTCATAAGTGTGCTCCATTCTAGTGCGGTGCAACGGGCACATGAAGGTGACAGTGCTGTGTCACCCAGCCTGCTGAGTTCAGGGACGTATAAGGGGTCAGCTGTGAGTGCTGTTAGCCCGGTCTGCTCAGACGCACTCAGTTAATCTGGAATGGGTGTGTGTATCTGGGGGGGGGGTTATCTGAATCTGAAAACCTTAGATCCTGCAGGATAGCTCCATTGGGAGGGGACTTGTAACCATATGAACATACCAGTAACACAAGCAGCACATTAATAGATTCACACTCCCTCTTCCAGGAAGGTAACCCTAATAAATAAGCATACCCCAAAGTGATGAGCAAATCTGGTAACAGGGCTTATTTCCCTTCTAGCAATTTTTTTCTCTTATCTACTCTAACTAGATAGTCTGATTAACTACATAAATGCTTAATCCTTTTTGGACTCCTACTTTCCTTTTGGTCTCAGTGTTATCTTGTGGCAATAAATTTCACTGGTTAATTATTCACTGTGTTAAAGTGTTTCCTTTATTAGTCTAACATTTATTGTCTTTCAATTTAATTGAATGGCCCTTTATTCTTGGAATATGAGAAAGGGTAAATAGGAACACTTGATTTACCTTATCTATACCATTCAATATTGTGCATATCTCTCTCATCTCCATTTTAAACTAAGCAGTCCTGTCTTCTTATACAGAAATATTTTTATGCTGCTGATCATTTTCACCAGCTGCAAGTGAATACTTTCTATTTTCACTCATTATTGAACAGGGGTGACCAGAACTAAACACTGTATTCCAGATGAGGGTGTTCCATTGTTTTATACAATAACATTATAATGTTTGGATTATTATTTTCCACCTAAATCTTTATCAAGACAAAAAGTGTTTGGGTTTTTTGGTACTGGTACTATATTTGGTCATAGATTCTGAGCTCTTCACAATAAGAATATCCTGTAACTGCTATTGTGAATTAGTACAGACACACTCGTAATGGTTCCCATATTTCAGTGAACTTTAAAATAACTGAATAAGAGTTTGATTCAGATCCCTTCACCAAGTACATTGCTTTGCTTGATGGTCTAGAACATGGTAGCATGGTCTGCCATAAATTCCTCTTAGCCATCCAAAGAATGAAAAGTGCATAGTCCAAACTGCATCAAGGTTGGAGCCTACTTAGCAAGGCTCTACACCATTCACACATACTCACTCTCTTTCACACACACTCTCTTCCATTGCCCTCTTTCTTACACACAAGCATAGTGAAACTGAAGGACAGAGTGAGTCTGATCATGAGAAGAAATGTAGGAAAGAGGGAGTGAAAAAGTGAGAGAGCACGCAAAAGGAAGAGAGGTGATTAGAAATGAGTGCATATGAAGTGAATGAAGAGGAAGAGCAAGTCAGTGCAAAACTATGGTAGAGGAACTGAGTTAATGAAGGGGTAGAACGAATGGGAGACGTGATAGTTTAAGACAGGAGGGAACGGAAGCAAGAGAGCCTGTCTGAGGGTTTTGAGAGTCACTTCTAGCAGTAATTCATTCTGCTCGCAGAAAGAGATAGGGTACTAACTCATATTGTTTCCATACTGACACCACAGAGCCCTGCTGTAGGATTATGAGCCATAACACGTGGCCATATACCTTTTTAAGAAGTGGCTGCCATCTGGGGCACATACATGTATCCTGAGCGCTGCATTCTCGATTCTGAGGGCATAGTGCACTCCCTGTAATCCTAGAAAGTTTCCATGACTAGGTATGTGACTTACAGTGTTGTTCTGTAAGCAATACATTTGGAATACCAATGTTACTATGGTAAACAAAAAGCTAGTAAAAAAAAAGCCAATATTTTCATGTAAAGATGACTCAAACCGAAAATGTGTTTAGAATTTAGACACTTGTATTCAAATCAGATGCTGCATGAGTTTTAATAATTAGCCAATATGCTATTTGATTAGAAGATCAGAAATATAAACACTGTACAGTTAATTATAGCTATCCCATTAAACAGTTACCCTCAGGTATATAAAAACTGAATATGTATTTGATCCTAATGTGCAAGATAAAATAAATTGTACACAGTTGACAGGCTTATTTTTAAATATAGCTAGTTCTGTGAATATTTAAACACATCATCTGATGTGTTGCATAATTTAGTATATCAGTTAGCACTGTCAGCAGAAAAGTATTTAGTAATATTTTTAGCATATGTTAATCCAGACAGAATTACAATGAAAGAAAATGATTGACATTTTGGTTCTAGCATGACAAGCTCCATTCTTAGTTTGCATTGTTCTCAGTCCATTTCTTGTAATAGGTAGTAACTGGATTTTAGCCATTTTGGGATAAGCTTGCATCCAGGCTTAACTGAAATTTGTAATTCACTCCTGTGAGCTTACACAAATTCTTCAAGGGGTAACAATTATTTAAAAGACTGCTTATAAACCTTGACTCCACTTCAAAGGCATTGCTGGGGCCATGTCTGTGCTTTCTATGACTGTGGAAGTGATTCATGTTCTTCAAGCTCTTGACTCGATTCATGTCTTCTCCTGGATTCTCTCTTTTCCCAGGCAGTAGGTGTTTCCTGAATGCCTCTTTTCCAACTTTAGCTGACCTAAAGTTTGGGAACACCAATGTATGATCAAAGCTAGGTCAAAGCTGTTGTTTTCTCCTCCCACAAATATTTGTTCAAATTTTAAAATGGATTTGCTTCAGCCAGGTTCACAGTCCTTTGGCGTTTACTTCCTACGAATTTTTGGGCAAGTGTATTTCATTCTATTTTCCTGGAACGGGGACAGGAGGTGAAACATCTGGTCAGGGACTAAACCACTCTTGATCAACCGCTACAAGTGAGATTTATGGGATGATGTGACTGAATCATCCTCTGTGTTTCCCCATCTGCAAGTGTGGACAGGAAAGGTCAGCCCCACATGCAAAGGCTAGGAGCCAAGCAGGGGCAAGCCAGGAGCATGGTGCCATTGGCAACAAGAACATAGAGGAGAATGTGGTTGCTTCACTGGATCTTCATCTCAATGAGGTGGGAGCTGCAGCTTGCTATTGGTGGCTGCTCCTACTCTGAGTGAACAGGTACTGGACTTCAGACTCTGGATGGGGACCAGCAAGCCTGGTATGACAACCCTTTGGCAGGCTCTCACTCAGAAGCAGTGGTTAACTTTATTCCTTGAATTTATTGCTTTTTTAATGCAGTGAGGCCAGCTCCTGCTAACATGACTGCTGCTGCATCATGCCTTCACCAATGCAGCAGCCCCGGCAGCCCTAGCACAATTTTTCAAGTCTCTTTTTATAGTCTGGAATTCTCACTTTGATGTCATGGCTTTTTACCATTCCAGAGAACCCCACACCAGTTGGTTGTCTTCAGATTTATTCAGGATAGAAAGCTGTATTGAAGGCACAATTTTATGTTTCTGTTGTTCTGCACCTGTGCATCTTCTCACACCCACACCCCCATTCTTTTGAAGGATGATCACCACAGCTGTCTACACACCTCTTTCAGGTGAAGTTCTATCAGTCTTTGCCTGCTGGTCCTGTTAGCTTTGCTTTGGCATGTTAATGGTCTTGGCTGAAAGATCAGAATGAATCCAGCCAGCTCTTCTTTTAGATACGCAGGCTTATATAATTCATTAGTAATGTTTATTCTAATCCCATCACAATAGGACTCATGGACAGTTTAACTGATCTGTCACACTAATTTACAAACCAGGCATAGTGCTTACTACCATGTCCAGTCTTGGAGCACATGCAGGGTCCTGAGACAAGTGTTAAATGACCATAGTCTTTCCTGACCTTTTGCTCAGGAAGACACCCATTAATTTCAGTTTCAGTTTGCTTGAGTAAAAACAGAGAGGAAGCCAGGACTTAATACAATAAATTTTTTTCCTGCCGAATATCTGTTTCTAGAGTAGACAATTCATAGCCATTGACCAGGAAGTATTAGGAAAACAAGTATTTTCTCAGGTTCTCTAGTAAGCTTGCTGTCATTCTGGGAAGACCTGGTCAGCCAAAAAAAGCATCAGCAAACTGTGCTAAAATTATAGAACTAGCCCTTTTATATGAGCTAAAGGTAGTGTTCATTCTGCAAAGACACGATGACAAAGATACTGCACAAATATTGCTTTCTGAGTCAGCTGCAAAGCACAGTTCCTTGGAGATTATGTGATGTTTTGCTAGTCCGTACAACCCACATCAATGATGTATGACTTTGTGAGATAAAGGAAAGAAGACATATTTGTTAATCCTTGTAATTAGAAAAAACATGCAGGGTATTTTTTTTTACTGTGCCCTCAGATGTTTGGAAATGTACAACAGCAGCTTCCTGGCAGACACGTTCATTCTGAAATTACTGAAATAATTTAGCCACTCATAGCTAAGAAACAGAGATATATGCATGCAATGTTATTGGCAAAATTTGATGCTATATTTGGTGGCTATATTTCTTGGCTGGCCTGAAAATGTTGTGTGTGATCTTGCATGTCATCTCACATTAGTGCATGCTGAGGAAGTAACAATGAGCCAGAGTGTTAACCTGTAGACATACTTGTATGTTCTTTTGGGACAATTGCTGGAACAGGTTGTGGCACATGTTTAGTGCACAACTTCTGCATCATATATTGCCTATGTATTATGTAGTGTTCTCAAAATAATCTACCTATTATAGAGCATGGAAGGTATATAATACTTAGGGGTGGTGTGCTGTGAAAACAAAAGGGTAAAATCTTCTAACTTTCTTTGAGTTAAAAATCAAATTAGAGAAAGTAAGAGGGACTGCAGAAATAAAATAGTTTTAGCACAAATCTTGTTCAGGTGAAACTATCACCTATTATAATAGCTGAATATTATATAGAAAGATTAATTACCATGGCTATTGAGTATAGGTAATACACTTATTACGCACAGCTTGCCAACAGCCAAATTTGAAATTGGGAACCTAGTGAGATGAGTTATTTACTTCATAAATCACACTCATTGGCTCTTTCATGTTAGCCTTAAAGGCAGTTTGAATTCATAGACATGGACATTGATTTGTTTTTCTACTCACTCTTGCTAAACTTTGTACTGCTTTTATGTTACGTTAAGTTAAATAACAAATATATGTTAAATATCCATAAGTCATTTAGGATGTTGTTTGTTGCTTATTTCTGTGCTCCCAAGAAACAAATCAGATATATTGTTTTTATACCCAGACAGCCAACCACCAAGCTCACGTGCTCTGTTTGGGAGCAGTTCTCAGAGTTTTAAAGCCAGAAGGGTCCACTAGGATAATCTAGTCTGACTTGCTCCATAATTTATGCCATAAAGCCTCATCACCTAATTTTTGCATCAAGCCCATAACTTCAGTTTCAGCTAGGATTTCTCTTTTAGAAAGATATATGGTGTTGATTTAAAGATTTCAAGTAATGGGTAACCTACCACAAACCTAGGTAAATTGTTCCAATGGTTAACTATCTTTACTGTTAAAAACATTCATATTATTTCTAGTCTGAATGTGTTAGCTTCAGATTCAAACCTTAGGGGAAAAGAGGGATAACTAAATCTGCTAGAATTTTCTTCTCTGTGTGGGTAATTGTAGAATGATCAAGACATGTTTTAACCTTATCTTGGAAAAACTAAATAGATTGAACTTCTGTTGTCTCCCTATAAGGCATGTTTTGCAGATTTTTACTGAACACTCCAATTTCTCAACATTTTTTCTGAAATGTTGACACCAGCAATGGACACAGTTTTAATAAAGAAATAAAGTACAAAGAAAGTGGAGGGAAAAACAACAAAGCAAAACAAAAGACAACCGCAGGTGGGATCCCTCACTACTTTTCCTCATATTCCCCTGTGAGGTAACCATGGAGGTCAGGGGAGAGGTGCACAAGTCTCCCAATGTCAGCTCCTCCATTTCTCCCTCACTGCAGCCATCTTAGCAGTCAGTTCCCTCATTACCATTCCTTTATTCATCTTAGTCCTTTCAGGAGCTATAGGGACAAGGATTCTCTCACTGCTCCTTTCCAGATCCCCTTACCCTTTGGGAATCAAAAGTGAGGTTATTCTGCTCTTCTGCATCCTTCTTGTTTATCCATTTCAAGTTGCCCTCCCCTACTACACCCTCATCTTACTACCAGCCTCAGGTTTTAGCCTCCTGTGACAGGGTGTATCAGCCCCTCCCAGCAGCGGGGGAGCCCTCAGCTTCCTCAAGTGCTGGACAGGCCCCTCCTTGACATGCATGTGGTGCATACCTTGTCAGGATGTGGGACTTAAAAGCCCAGCAGAGGCCTCAGAATGGAGTGGGACAATAGCAGAGAGACACTCACTCCCAGAGCCTGCCAGAAGGGATGCACCCCTGCCATGCCCAGAGAGGCTTCAGGACTGCTTTACTGCCCAGCGGTGCTGTTTGTTGAATCCTATCATGCCCAGAGGGGCTTCAGGATTGCTGGTCTGCTCAGTCTAGATGGGTTGCTGGGCCCCACAGTATCTGAGAAACTCTGAGCAGTGGTGTTATAGGCAGCCAGGGGCCCAGCAGGACGCTTTGGTACAACTCCCATCCCATGCAGTTCCCAACACACACCCCTTTTCAGGGGAGCCTTAAGGGTGGTGTGACAGATGGTGCCTGAGTGGAACTGGAGTACTGAGTCCTGCCTGCCTATGCCAAGCACAGACTAAAAATAGTTAATGTAGCCCTGATTTTTAAAATATCTCCAAATGCAATCCTGGCAGTTACATCCAGTGAACTTAATTTCAGAATCAGGTAAATTGGTTGAAGCAATAGTGAAGAACATGATCAGACCCATAGGTTCATCTATGTTAGGGAAGACTCAATAGGCCCTTTGCAAAGAGAAATCTTGACTCACTTGTCTATTAGAATTCTCGGAGGACAAGGATGATACAGTTGATAAAATATTCTTGGATTGTCAGAAAGACATTAACAAGGTCCCACACTAAAGGTCCTTAAGCAAATTAAGGAGTTATAGGGTAAGAGGAAATATTCTCATGGATCAGTAACTGATTAAAAGATGGGAAACAAAGGGTAGGTATAAATGGTCAGTTTTCACAATGGACGGAGGTGAATAGGGGTTCCCCAAGGATCTATACTGGCATGTGTACTGTCAAATATATTCATAAGTGATCTAGAAAAGGACAAGGTGGCAAAGTTTGCAGATGATACTAAATTACTTGAGAGAACTAAGACTAAAGCTGACTGTGAAGAGTTACAAAGGAATCTCACTAAAACAGAGACTGGGCAACAAAATTCATTGTTAAATTCTATGTAATTCTCATTGGAAAAAATAATCCCAAGTATACATATAAATGATGGGATCTAAATTAACTGTTACCCCTCAAGAAAGGCATCTTGAAGTCACCATGAATAGTTCTCTGAAAACATCTCCTCAATGTGTTGTATCACTCAAAAAAGCTAACAATGTTAGGAACCATTAGGAAAGGTGTAGATAATACAACAGAAAATATCATAATACCGCTATATAAATCTAGGGTACACCCACATGTATTCTGGTCACCCCATCTCAAAAGATAGCTTAGAACTGGAAAAGGTACAGAGAAGGGCAACAAAATTGATTAGGGATATGGAACAACTTCCATATGAGGAGAGATTAAAAAGACTGGGACTGTTCATCTTGGAAAAGAGAAGATTAAGGGGGGGGGATATGAGAAATCTATAAAAGCATAAATGGTGTGGAAAAAGTAAATCCCTTCACATAACCGCACCAGGGATCGCCCAATTAAATAAAACAAAGGAAGTTCTTCTTACACAACACACAAACAACTTGTGGGAGTTGTTGCCATGGAATGGTGTGAAAGCTAAAAATATAACTGGGTTCCAAAAATAATTAAGTTTGTGGAGTATAGGTCCACCAATGGCTATTAGCCAAAATAGCCATGGACACAACCCTGTGCTCTGGTTGTCCCTAAACCTCTGACTGCCAGAAGCTAGGACTGGACAACAAGGGATGGATCACTGGATAATTGCTCTCTTCTGTTAATTTGCTCTGAAGCAGTGTCCACTGTCAAAGAAAGGTTACTGGGCTAGATGGACCATTGGTGTACACAGCATGGCCATTCTTGTGCTCTTATGCCATAGCTCTTGGCACCTTGAATTTGTCTGTTTACTCACTCCTGCCTGTGCTGTTTCAGGGGCATTGCATCCAGGCTAAGGGTAGACTCCAGATTCAAGTTCCTTACTGGTCCCTACTCCTCTCCTTGCCCACACACTGTGTATAGGATGAAATTCTATGCACAGCAGTGCATCACACACAGCACAAGGGACCTACGACTGCAAGAAACCTGTAGCAGCCATTTTGGCTATGGGGATGGAGGTAGAACAGGAAACTTGGTGGAATAAACAGTGACGATTCACAGAGCTGGTGTAACAGGCCAAAAGCCAGAGAGTAAGTAGGTAAGCTTTACAGCCCAATTTCCCCATACTGGCTAAGCCTCAAGAAAGGACTCGTTAGTGAATGTTCATACATCTATCCTGACTACATCTCCAGTTCTTAGTGTTGCTATGATGGTGGTTGGGCCAAGTTCATTGCGACTGTTCCCACAGTGCTACCACAGGAGTAGGGAGCCATAGGAATTTTTCGAGAGGCCTCTAAGAAAGCTGCCTCCAGCTCCTCATGCCACATTTTGTAAGAATCACAGGACTGACTGAGTAAGCAACAATGGAGGACACCAGACAGATATGAAGCTCTCTCATTAATAAGCAGGGAAGGTCACCTGAATCTGAATTTTTGATCAACAGCCACCCCTTCAAGTAGCTGCTATGTGATTTCTTTGTATTGATTATTTCAAAGCTACTGCATTGTGCTCGTGCTGAAGTTGATGATATGTTTGTGACAGGGTGCTGGGAGAAACCAGGCTGATTCAGCCCTCTGCTCCTGAGTGTCCTAATTGGAGGGAATTGGAAAAGGCTGAATAAATCCTGCACAGAGTGGGTTGGTGAGGAGCAGCTGCTGGGCTCGTTAGCCAGGCATTATAAAGGCCCGCAGGAAGGACGTGCAGGGGGCAAACAGCTAGCGAAAGGAGTAGCTGCAGAAGAAGAGTGAGCTCCCTTGATCAGAGGCTGGAGCAGTGAGGCCTCTGGAGCTGTTAGGCTGAACCATGTTTTGCTAGATAGTGGTGTGTAATTAGCTGTAAATAAAGAGCACGAGTGGGAGCACAAAGCTGCTGTCTGCAAGTGGTTTGTGGGTGCAGAGGACCTGATCAGCGAGGGGGCCTGTGTGAACTTGCTACAGTTTCATGTGCAATGGAGTGACCCGAGAACGTTGGAATTGAATGTCCATTCAATAAGTTTTCTCCGTAATACAAATCTTCAAGCCTCTGGACTTTCCTATATCTGGGAACTGAGTGCGAATCCTGACACATGGCAATTGGTATTCTCCCCATAGAATGTGGCTCTCAGACGTCCCTTTCAACAGTGTCTGAGCATTTCAGCTCAGCTCATTTTATAAAAAGGGAACTAGCCATAATCCTTCACCTACACAGAGTCAAAAAAAAAATCAAGATAATAATGGCCACAACTCCTAGACTACAGTTCCCAGAATACAACAATAGGGATAACGTTGCCCTACAGAACAGTATGTAGTAAGAATATAATCATGGATGTGAGGTGCTCAGATACTGTGGTGACAAGTACCAAAGAACACCAATAAATAGGTTATATTTGATAGTTGGAATTACTTTTCACTTAGAGAGAAACTAGCAGACATGTATACAGGTATACTCGTACTTTAAGACCAGAATGTTCTTTAATAGACTCAAGACTCACAGCAACAGCGTAGTCTGTCCCATAATGCTCTAGTCCTGTTAGCTACAGCAAACTAGGCAGGACAAAATACATAACAAATAGGGTGTCAAATAATTGTTTTATAATCTAAAGCATGACTAATTATTAAATGGCAACTTATTACTGTAGCTTCCAGAGGTCTCAGGATTGGGGTGGTGTTTGATGCTGTGTAAACAGAGGGCAACATGGTCCATAATCAGAGGAGTTTACAATCTAAGACAAACAGGCATTTGCCTACAACCACCAGTTATTTTCCACACAAATCACCAAATATCAATAGGACAGAAACCAGTGATATGAAGAAAGGTCCTGGCAATGGAAAATAGAGCCTTCAGACATCCAGTCTCCTTAAATTGAGGATTATCATTAACCCTCAGTTAGTATGAGTACTGACAAAGTTAGTATGAGATGGATTCCAAATACATGCTGAGGTCCTGGTGACATGAAGACATCTAACTTGTTTGAGTAATTTTTAGTTTGTTCTTTCCCTATTTTAGCTTCCAATCCTGCCTCAGTTTCACTGGCATTCACTATGTTAGATGTCCAATTGCCATCAACCATCTTGGTGAAAATCAAAACAAACCCCTGCCATTTCCACATTTTCTGTTGTTTTCCTCCTTCCCATTGAGTAACGGGCCTATTCTGTCCTTGGTCTTCCTCTTGCTTCTAATGTATTTGTAGAACGTTTTCTTGTTACCCTTTATGTCTCTAGCTAGTTTAATCTCGTTTTGGGCCTTGGCCTTTCTAAGTTTGTCCCTACATACTTATGTTATTAGTTTATATTCACCCTTTGTAATTTGATCTAGTTTCCACTTTTTGTAGGACTCTTGACTTTTAGATCACTTAATCAGGAGATCTTAAGCCAGGGTGGTCTCTTGCCATACTTCCTATCTCTCTTACACAATGGGATAGTTTGATCTTGTCCCCTTAATAATGTCTCTTTGAAAAACTGCCAACTTTCTTCAATTGTTTTTTCTCTTAGATTTGCTTCCCATGGAATCTTATCTACGAACTTTCTGAGTTTGCTAAAGTCTGCCTTTTTAAAATCCATTGTCTTTATTTTGCTGTTCTCCCTCCTACCATTCCTTACAATCATGAACTCTATCATTTCGTGATCACTTTCGCCCAAGCTGCCTTCCACTTTCAAATTCTCAACTAGTTCCTCCATGTTTGTCAAAATCAAATCTAGAACAGCCTCTCTCCTAGTAGCTTTCTCCACTTCTGAAATAAATTATCTCCAATACATTCCAAGAATTTGTTGGATAGTCTGTACCCTGCTATGTTATTTTCCTATCAGATATTTGAGAAGCTGAAGTCCCCCAGGACCACCAACTCCAGTGCTTTGGATGATTTTGTTAGTTGTTTAAAAAAAGCCTCATTCATGTCTTCTCCTGGTTTGGTGGTCTGTAGTAGACCCTACCATGACATCACCCTCATTTTTTACCCCTTTTATTCTTACCTAGAGACTTTCAACAAGTTGGTCTCCTATTTCCATCTTAACCTCAATCCAAGTGTATACATTTTTAATATATAAAGCAACACCCCCTCCCTTTTTTCCCTGCCTATTTCTCCTGAGCAAGCTGTACCCCTCTATAAAAATATTCCAGTCATGCGTATTATCCCAAGTCTCTGTGATGCCAACTATGTCATAGTTGGGTTTATTTACTAGCATCTCAAGTTCTTCCTGCTTATTTCCCATACTTCTTGCATTCATATACAAATATCTAAGATACTGATTTGATTTCCCCCCTTCCACCCGTTTTGTCCTGTCTCTCCCCTACCCCTACTATAAGAGCTCATGCTCCCCCCCAGATTCCAGCCCTTCTCCCAGGTCTTTTTGACTTACCTGTGGACTTTGGTCACCTATCCTTCGAACCTAGTTTAAAGCCTTCGTCACTAGGTTACCCAGTCTGCATCCAAATATGCTCTTCCCCTTCTTCAGTAGGTGGACCCCATCTCTGCTTAGCAGTCCTTCTTCCTGGAACAGCATCCCATGGTCAAGGAAGCTGAAGCCCTCCTGGCGACACCATCCTCACGGCCAGGCATTTTCCTCCAGGATTCATCTGTCTCTGCCTGGTCCTCTACCCTCAAATGGAAGGATTGAAGAGAACACCACCTGCACTCCCAACTCCTTCACCCTCCTCCCAGAGCCCTGTAGTCACTTTTGATTTGCTGAGGGTCATACCTACTGTATCATTTGTGCCCACATGTGACATTATGATATGATTATAATATTGTGACATTATTATATAGTTTATAATATTTTTAGTGATGTCAATAAAAAGTTTAGCGTGTCAGTAAAAAAAAAAAACTTCAGATCTTCATGTCAGTAAAAACTAAAATGCAAAGGTGGCAACCCTGAGTAGGAGTTGATCCATGCAGCCCAAGAGTGTTCTGTGATCTGATAAACTCAGGCTTGGGGGATTAATAGGATTGGAATAGTGAGAGAGAGAAAGAATCAGCAAGGAACACCACAGAAGCCAGCAGAGAGAACAGAAACCCAAAACCTAACACAACAAGCATTGGGAGCATGGCTCTGAGAAAAGTTTGGGCTGAGTTTGATTCATGCTGTGGTCAAGTAAACAGGACTTGGTTCATTTTTTGTAAATACAGAGGATTGCATCAAAGAAATACCTGCCTCCATCACCAATTTCTCCTCCTGATACAAACAACTTGCAGGACCCCACATTTTGACTCACCACTCAGGTCAAAAGGAGCAATAATAGCCAAAGGTAGCCCACCAGACCAGATGTTACCAAACAGCATGTAGAACTTGGTTTCATACTGTATAGATCACCACTAATTAGATATTTTCCAACTGCAGTTATTGCCCTTACTTTGCTAGGTTTAGGATTTTTTCTCTCTGCAGATATTTCCTTTGTTATCCTATTCTGTTATATTTGGGTTCTTATACTGTATCTTTCACCATGGTATCAAGTTACCTTCCAGTGGTACTTCAAGTGATGGGACTGGTATTTTTCACATCTGTTTTCCCCCTCTCTTTTCTTCACCCCAAAATCAAAATTTGGAAGTAGGAGGGAGCTACATTGCAGAGCTGAATTAATAGCTGAAGAGACAAAAAAGTTGCAAATAAAAAAAATAAAATAAAATCAGTTAATATTAGAGTTCTGCATCAAGATCTTTGTAACCTTTGTACACACCATTAAGTTGTCCTCCCTGGGATGAATTAAATGGGAGCTGACTATCTTTTTGATTGACTCTCTTAATTGGACCTGGGTTATCAGACAGAGGAATTGCTGAGGTTGGTGGGGAAGAGATTACCTCTTGGCTGGACAGAAAGAAGCAGACAATCTAAAGCAGACTACTGCTGGCTTGATGAGGGATATTATGCTGAGAAAACTAGCAGAAGAGAGGGTTTACTGGCACCTCACGCACTTCTCCTCCAGGCAGATGCACTGCCATGGGTTTGGGAGATGGCTCTTAGGAGAAGAGGAAGTGCCATGCCTCCATCCGGCCCTCCTCATGCTGTACCAGCAGATTTAGTCTATGAGGGCAGAATGAGCAAGCAAAGGCACATGGTTGCAGCTGGAGACACAGAGTGTATAATGTCAAACTGGCCAATGGCACTGTTGTGCAGCACTTTTTCAATGTGATTGCAGCAACCTGAGGCAATGGCTGAAGCTGCTATGAGCCCACTGAGCAAATGCCTGGCTGTCCATTGTCTGTGCTGGGCCTGGTCAACAGTAAAAACTCCCTTACAGGCCTATCAGACAAACCGACAGAACATTCAGGTTTTGTGATTAAAGCAGAAAAATTAAGAAAACCAAGGTTGCCCTTGCAGCCTTAACTCTGCCCCCTTGCGCAATATGATGCTATATTTAATTATACTGTTCCTCAGCTAATACAGTATAGTTCCCTATTTTTCTTTGTTTACAGCGTTAGAGAGACACTTTCCCTACCATATCAGTCCACAGTACACTACAGCCAAGAAAAAAAGTATATATTTCAAAACACACATTAGCTAAACCTGTTAACTAACATGTATTAAAATCTTAGGAGTCTGACTGTTGATTTCAGCAGGGGTAGCTTTTCATCCTATCAGCTTCAGAAGGATCAGGCAATCACCCTAGTATAGACTCGGCAGTCATAATTTTAACAGGTTAGTTGATTGAGATAAACACTGGAGGGGATTCAACCATTTACTTTGACTAGTTAACATGTGTTACAACTGAAGCTTACTTTGTCTACACTAGGATTTTATTACACGTTTAAATTATATCTTTTTTCCTAGTAAAGCCAAACCTACAAAGGTGCCTCTAAAGTCCTTTACCCTCCCATTTAAGTGCTATTTGTCTCTTTCTATCTAAATTTCTCACTTACCATTATGCTAATCTCTATACCAGACACACAGCCTCCCTCTTCTCTGCAAGGCACTCTCCTTCTCTCCACGCCCTCCTCCTCCAGAAGGATACTTGTTTCCTGTCTTTGCTCCCCAGTACCCTCACTTGCACTACCTTTCTTGCTTGTCTTTGTTTCTCATGTCCTTCTTAGAATGTAAGCTCTTTAGGGAAGAGAATGCGTATTACTACCACCACTGCTCAATTCAGATGCTATACAAGTTATATTTATTGATGATGAATAGTATTTGTAACACAGGCAGCTGCCTCCCAAGCACCACTCTTGTGGCCATGGCTTCCTTTTCTGCAGCCTCCCTCTGTTCTTGCTCTGGCCCCCCCGGGCCAAAACCCTAGTTCAGTCTCTCCTTCAGTAGACCAAAAACAACACAGTCTTTTAAACTAGACCACAAATACAGTCTTCCTCCCACTTTCAGCCAGGCACAGCCCCTCCTGCCTACGAGTCTGTCTGCTTCCCAATATCTCCTACCTGGGTTTTGTCCTTCTTCACAGGCTCTCTCTGCTGGTGCCTGCCCTCTGCTCATTCCGGAGTCTTCTTATTGCTCCCTGCAGGCATAACAGCAACTTCCTAAGCTTCCCTCATTCACTGCAACTTCCTGCTCTTTTTATATGGGAGTCACTTGAGTCCCCTCAAGCAGGGCTCATTCTGTATCAGGGATAGCTTAGCACTAGGCTCTCCAGCCCACAGGGGAAGCCACTCTGGCAGAGTGCTGTTATCACTAGTAGTATTTTAAAGTACCTTTGTACCCAAACTTCTTTTCATCCTTCAGAAATCTTCCGATAAGGGGTTTCTATGTAAAACTCATTTTGGTCTAAATAGGCACAGGGAGAAAAAGCTTTTTTTTTTTGGTCAAATCAGATTAAATGTATTTCATACTGTGCTAGTGTAGAAATATCTGTTTGGAGTTTTCATAACAATGCAATGACAGGTTTTTTCAATGTAGTCATCAGTATCATTTTTACCAGCCACGTGCAGTTTTAAAATAATTGCCTGGCCAGTTAGTATCTAGTGAGAGATAAAGGTATGCTTTACTTTGAGTTCAGACAAGATCCCTAGAATCTCAGGGAACAATAATAAGTTTTGGAATTCTTGACCTGCAGAATTTTTCATGCCCATTGCTGTGTACTTTGTCAGATAAGAAAACATTCTATGAAGTTGTGCTAACCATTTCAACACCAGAATTTCTCTTGCTTGTGTACAAAGGTCTGTCAACTTCCAATGTAATTAATCCAATTAATTGCACACGTGTTGTTTACAACATTCAGATTCAAATCTTACAGCATTGCTTGTATTTCACACAGATTCAAATTCAGTTTCAGAATATTTAGGATTGAAATAATCCCTAATGTAGACAGTAACTGCATAAATGCCACAAGCCAGAGAGAAGCTTTCTACAAAGCACATTCTTCTCTTAACCAACTGCATTTCTAAGCAGAAAAGTACCTAAGTTACTGCTGGTAAAAAACAGCTTCCTATAGCTACTACTCCACTTGGAGTAGCATTGTGCATGCTAAGTGTGGTATGATGAATGGAACTGGAGAAAGAAGACTGAATTTCAGATGACAGCTAGAACAATTATGAACTAGAGATTTAGGATTACAAGCCTTGGACTGGCTATAAAATAAAGGACCGTCTCGGAATGTTAACCTGGCCTCTCAGCACATTTAATAAAGCTTCTCTTACAAATCTGCCTTCTTCAGCATCACTTATGAACCATTATGAAGTCTTGCTTCTGGGGATGAAGAGCAGCACAGAAGGAAAAGTCAGCCCCAGAGATGGCTTGTGTACCATGAGAGTTGTGTTCTCCTTTGCCCACAAATCCTTGGGATCTGTTGGGCTTGTAGGACACAATTTTTGCCCCTCTGTATGGCCACAAATGCCTCCTTTTATGAAAACTATGAGGCAACAGCTTCACAGATCAGAAGCACAGTTACTGAACGATAGTGTGGGGTGGAAAGGAGTGTTTTAAGTGCTTGAACACCCAGTAATTTTATCCCCAAAATTATTTAAAAATTATAAACTAGAAGAACAAGAAATGGCAAACCAGACCATAATAATTCTCTCTCTCAAAGCCAATTCAGGAATATGACTCCCACTATTTTAGTCACATGAGGTTCTTTTCATAGCTTAGGGGACACCACCATTATAGATAGACAAAATAGTCAATTATTAACTATGACTATTTTCTTATCAAGGAAAGAATATTAAGACTAACAGTCCACAAAGAATAAACCAATTCTAATCTTTTCTGTACATCTCTCTGTGGAGTTTTTTCACCAGAGATTACACCTTTGAGATTGGTCTTAACTCACCTAGAGAAGAGGGTCTCCACCAGAGCAGAGGTATAGAATGTTTGCAAAACAGAAGTTGCAAGACTGCATTTCAGAGACTTTGTAAAACCACCAAGTGTAATCTTCCTTGGCACTGTGGAGCCTGCCTCAATGACTGAAAGTAGAGACCTCCCAGGAGTTTCTTCCTTAAGTAGCTTGACATTTTATATAATTACACAAATGGGTAACATTCTCCAAGCTCCACGTGTATGAAAATAATTGTAATAAAAACTTATTTGAAATTATTTTTAAAGGAAAAAACAAACAATAAATAATGTTATTAATAACTTTTATATTGGTACTAATGTTTACCCCCTACTTTACATGTAAGCAACCATATGCACAATGCATACCGGAGATTCTCTGAGGAAATTATATAAAGGTGTAAGTAAGGACATATAAATTATATAAAGCAGAGCAATTCAGGGCTATAAACATCTCATATTACACTGGTAGTTAGAAATTAAGATTGATTTATTCTACAAAAGACTATTTGTAAACAAGTAGAAGAGAAACACAGGTGAATCAGAGCTTAGTGGAGTTTTGTTATACATTACATAGATATAATATACAAGCCGACATGCAAGATATTTGGCACAATTGTCATATTTCTCTGGAAACCGGACTTATCGTGTTGGTATTTTAGTCTGGGTCCAAGGTTGTTTTGTACAGCTGAACCCTATCTTTCCTCTAACAGCATTGTTGGGTTTGGGCCGTAATGTGTTCCGTATTTTGTATTTCATCTAGCCACATCTTAATTGCAAAATTATTTTATGAGCTGCAAGTTGGTAATACATTAACTACACTCTACCTGACATCTGCTATTGTTAAGGACAGAACTAATCATTTTTGGTTTAAAGATTTTTCAGTGGTTCTTGCAATAAAGGCATTTTTTTATATGGGTGTATTAATGTTCTAAGGTACTGGAAATGCCTTCTACTTGTTTACTTTGTAACCAGAGATTAATTTGACTATTTCACCTCTCTTCTCTTCTGCCATCCCTATGTACCAGTGAAAACTGTGTAAAGTACTATATTAATAGTACAGTAATTTCCTATAGCTTGATATATTTCCATTAGTAGGACCTCATTTTAATTTCACACCAATGAGTTCTGACTCATTATTAGTTTTCAGTTTCCATGAATTTTCATTATGGGGAGAGCAGGAGTCTGGAAATATTTGTTTTGGCAGTGTCATCCATAAAGATAAATCATAACATGCTTCACAGGTGATTAAATCTATGGGTTTGACCTTAATCACAATGAAACCAGTTTTATACTCATGTGAATCCACAGTAGTCACACGTAATTTACCCTGTTGTAAGTGACAGATAAATCAGGCCCTATATCTACAAGTGCATGTAAACATTTGTTATGTCAATATATCACACAATTGCCATCAGTAGATATGGACCGCAGAAGTGGTACAGTGAGTTGACCTCTGGGGGAGTCGTGCTGAAATAATTTAAACAGGGAAAACTGCAAAGAATCGGACAGCCAAAGCCTTAAATACCGGTGGATTTTCTTCCATAAGATATATCAAGCCAGCAACAAACAGCTTCTGATGACTTCACTGGTCATTCAGTAGACAAAAAACACAGTTTCCTTAAAACTATCCAGCCCTTTGGCTAGCACCCAGACAGCCAAGTTAAATACGATGGGGATCTATCATATGTAAAAAATTCCTACCAATCCCAAAGGATCGGACACATTCCCAAACAGGCCAATGAATAGTTCAGATCTTACCCAAATACACGGTTAAAGCCAGTGCTTCTTAACTAAACTAACATTTATTTTAAAAGGAAAGAGTAATGGTTAAAAGGTCAATATACATACACAGATAAAAATAAAGCTCTTAGGTCAGTTCCTAAGGAGAGATAACTAACCGAGTTGCAAAAATCTTAAATTACAAAGTCTCTGAAACTGCCCAGACAGCTTGGTGATCATTAGTCCTTGTTTAGAGCTGCTCTGTTAGAAATTCAGTCCAGAGAAATGAAGACTAAATAGTCCACACACAGTTTGTTCAAATTATCCCATGAGAATTCACAAAGCCCCAGAACTGATGTTGGACCACTCGGATAAGGATACCACAGGCTCCTGTTTGGGGCAAGGTGCTCCAGGCTGTGTTCGCAGCACAGTATTCTCAGCATTGAGCTGTCTCAATTGCTCCTTCAGCTGCATAACTTGGGCCTGCAGTGCTTGATTATCCTCCTGGAGGTGGAGGGCCCATTTGGGTGAATCTGATGCTTCCGGTGGCGGTAGTGGTGGTGCAGGTTCATCCTTCTAGCACCAGGATTGATCCTACAGGATTATTGTGATTTGAACAAGCTGTCACAGCTGGGTCATGAGCAACCAGACTTAGTGGGGACAGGACTCAAGAGTCAGCTGGATCAGGACACCAGCATGTCAGAGGCAGGAAACAAAATGTAGGTAAGGAACTACAAGTCAGATGCCAAGAGTCAAGCTACAGGAGCAGGATATAGGAAGCACAAGGCACACAGTTCACAGCAGAATGAATTCCAGTTGTTCAGACAGCTTCCTGTCCCTGCTGCTGGCTTAAGTAGGGCCAGCAGGCCAATTAGCTGCTCTGGGACACTGCAAAGAGGCCCTCAAGGGAGGAGCCTCAAACTGGCGCTTAGCTTTGTGTGTCCCAGGTAAGCAACTATCAGCAGGCTGCCAGGTGGAGGGTTGAAGTATGGCTACTCCACTCTGGACCCAGATTTGAGGCCCATGGGGTCATGTCATCGGCTCACTATTTTAAAAGAATATCCCAAATTCACTACCTACTAAGTTTTGTCCTATAGGTAAGGATTTCTATACTGCTCTTTTTCTAAGTGGGCTCAAATCACTAATGTGATTCTCAGTAAAATGTGATTTTTCATTAACAGATTTTACATCCATATTTTTAACTGAACCCAAATTTCTGCAACATCAGTCTTGCAGAGTGCAACAGGAAGCTAAAATTGTAGCTACCCATATGCTGCTAAACCACTATTAACATTAATATTTCCAAACTCAGAATCCTGTTTATAACTCTGAAGTAGTGTTACTGTTTTGTAGGAAATAACGGGTGTTTCCCCTAGAATAAGTGCAGAAAGCCATAAGGCTGTATAACATGTTTTATACAAATCTCTTCAACGATTCAAAAGACAAAGATTACTTTCACTGCTAGAGTGACACCAGTTTGAGCGCCATCTTTTGGTTTGCATTAACCTTTTACATTTTATTAAAAAAAAAAACAATCAAATAAAAACCCAGCAACTTCATTTCCCCCACCCTGTCTGGAAACCATAGAAACCAAAGTGGAAGCACAGCGAAGAAGTTCGTCATTTGGCTATCGCTGGCTGATCTCCATGGAAACATTTAGCTTTTTGTTTAAATGAAAGATTTCCACACCAGACATGACCACAGCTTGATGGGGCTATGACATCTTCAGGAAGAGTTTACAATGGAGAAAATAATGTAAGGAGTTTCTGCTTTATATATTCTTGCCACATTTCTAACTAGCATTATTCATGTCTGTTTTACTTCAATAATAATTACAGCTTTTCTTTTAGAGTAACATTGTCAAATAAGGCTTTGAACAGGGGGTAAAAAAAAAAATCATGATACCTGAAGTTCTGCCCATTATCTAAACTCTGCTCATGTGAGGCACCAAGATGAGATGTCGTTCACTGTAGATTACGCAGATCTTGTAATATCTTTGGGTGCTTTGCTCCACAGTGAAATAGTTATTAATTAAATTATAATAACTATGGTTATAACAACTAGGATTCAAAGCTAAAATGACACAGTGATGTGCAAGGTGAATGGAGCAATTCACACCTTTCATAGCCACTTTACCAGATTCTCTGACGACTCAGGTAGGCATTACTGAATTAGTTCTACTCTGTTTACATTTGGAAGATGATTAGATTTGTCATTGTAAGTGCTAGTTACTTAATTTTTAAAAATAAAAACGGAGATTCCAGAGACAAGATGGCAGCCACCATATTAAAAAGTACTAGCTCTCACAGCCGCCAACAGAACTAACCCAAATTGTCCCTGGTGTCAAACTGTGTAGCTGTGCTTTAAGTGTGACTGAAATACATCTCCTCCGTATCTGAGCAGTTATTGTAGGTGTTCTCTTTACACTTCTAGCCAATAGGATATACCAGTTACTGGCATAAATGGTTTCACTGTATCCTTCTGGGGGCATCCATACAATCAGTCTTGGTCCTATCCAGCCTGAGGGCAGAGGCAGTTCAGTGCCTGGAGCAATCCCTAAAAAGGTTATTTGATGAGGGAGGGAAAGAGGTATAAAGAGCTCTGAGTGGTTCAAACAACAGAAGCAGCAAAGGACATGATAAGGATCAGGTCCTGAAACCATACCTAGCTGCAACTGCAGGAACTAACTGTAGGTAAGAGGGAGGAAAGCAGGTGGTATCTAAGACTCTTCTCCCCAGCCAGACTACTCAGCTCTAACCAAGGCTCCAAAAAGAACATAGCCAGAATGGGATAGAGGGAGATGAGCGAAGTGTTTGGAGAAAGGGGTATCTAATGGCCCAATCCCCTTGGGCATCAACATATTCCATGCCACAGCCTGACTTCCCAGCAATGTACCCTAAGTTCAGCAGTAGCTTGGATAATTCCATGTCAGGGTGGCCAATGCAATCAGGCCCCATGAGCAGCCGGGGAGGGCAGCTAAACCTCATGCAGCTTTCCTCCTTGAACCTCTCTCCGGTGGATACCCCCTCTCCCAGTGCCAAGTGCATGGAAAACTGGGAAAGAAAGGAAAGGAAAACACAGGGACAGGCACCAGTAGAGGGTTTTTTGTCATGTCTGCACTATTTACTGCACTTTTGTTCGTTTTGAAAATGTTCTTCTGTTACTTCTTTTTAGGTGTAGTAATGGCAGCTGGCCTGCAATGGGTGACTTTTGTATTGGTTTAACAGATGTTTACAAATAAAGCCTTTATGTCATCAAGAAAGTATATTGATATCGCTACATCCCATCATGATTTGAGATAAGGCTGAAAACATGATCAGGAGCAATTACATATTACTAAGCAAATACGATTGATCTAGATCAGGGTTCTCAACCTATTTACCATTGTGGGTCACGTACAGGGCCCACAATGTGTTGTGGTCCACAGCCAGCACTACCTATATGACCCTGAGGATGTCATGTGGGCTGCAGCTGTGTGTTGAGTGCCCTGTAGTATGAGAACCACTGCTCTATACTATTAGGTACAGCAATTCACGGTTCAATAATTGCTCATATAAACCCATACTGTGATTCATCCCCTGGTCTCCCACCAATTCATTGTTCATCATGTCATTCATAAACATATTGCATGGCAATCAAGCCTCCACCACTCCCATGCATTGAACACCCTCCACAAATTAGCCTTTTTCCACCCACAAGAACATTCTTACAAGTACTAGTTCTTCTCTCCTGCTGGGCCAGGCAAGTCCATAATGTGGGAGCACAAAGCATCCCTGACTTCTGTTGCCTGGGTACATCCCACTCCAGCTGTTGTAAGTGCACTTGCTGGCTGAGGGAACCAATTCAGTGGCCTTACACTGTCATACCTCCATTCAGGGGGAAAATGGCTCACCTCTGGCTTCACAGATTGTGAAGAGCAGAGCAAGCCCCAGTAAGGAGGACAGCATTGACGACACTGGCATCCAAAACAGGTCTATAGACATCTCCAATGGGATTCCTATCTGCCAAAAAGCACATTCAAGAACCATACTACGCCTGCTGAGCATGTAATTAAGTTATCTTTTGCCTAGGCCTTTGAAATCAGGGTATGGTTTCATAAATTAAGACAAAAGCATGTATGTAGGGTCCCCCAGAATAATAGTGGGGACAGTAACACCGCTCATGACAATGTCATTTGGTGGGAATAGTGGCCAAGCCTGTTCATGAATGTAGACTCCTGATTAGTGAAATACTCGGGTATCATGAACTTTTCCTGTTCAGCCAACATTAACATTTATGAATCAGCTTCTGTTGTCCGCAATGGCCTTCATAACAATGGAGTAGTGCTCTTTGTGGTTTATGGGCTCACCTGCTCCTTGAGGAAAGCAAACTATGAGCACAGGAGCCCCATCAATAGTCACAGCACAGTTAGGGAAACTGCATTTTCTCAGAGCCAATAGGAATCTCTTTTATGCCCTCCACCTTCAGGTAAGCCATTCGCCTGATGGCAGATGTTTCTGAGGCAATCATTTTACCCACAGTTGACTTTCCAACACCACGTTAGTTGGCAACAGACCTGTACCAGTCTGGGATAGCCAGATTCCAGATAGCTACAGCAACCTGCTTCTGGACCACCAAGGGTGGTCTCATGCATGCATCTTTGTGAGCAGCTTGCCCTGACCCTCAGCATAAAGCTCTAGATATGTAGCCTTCTTTATGTGAAAGTTCTGGACCCACTGCTGGTCATCCCAAATCTGCATGACAATGTGATCCCACCAGTGTGCTTGTGGCTCTGCGCCAGATGTGTTGGTCAATGTAAAGGGCATCCACAGCTATGCCAAGTGTACTAAGCAGCATCAGCCAATACGAATTTGCCATGCCAGAGTATTCTTCCACTTCTGCCACTTCCTCCTCCCCCAGCATAAAACCCTTCAGGTGCCTATGGTGGATCAGAAAATGCTGCCAAAATGTCCACCAGCAGTTCACGGAAGCTCTTCCTGTTTCCTGACACAGGAGTGAAAGCAAGAGAACTTCTGATTTCAAGAAGGCAGACTTTAGCAAACTCAGCAAGTTGGTAGGTAAGATCCCATGGGAAGCAAGTCTAAGAGAAAAAACAATTGAAAACAGTTGGCAGCTTTTTAAAAATACATTTTTAAGGGCACAAGAGCAAACTATCCCATTGTGTAAAAAAGATAGAAAGTATGGCAAGACACCACCCTGGCTTACCCAGGAGATCTTAAGTGATCTAAAAATCAAAAAAAGAGTGAAAAACTACAAAAAGTGGAAACTAGATCAAATTTAAAAGGATGAATATAAACTAATAACACAAGTATGCAGGGACAAAATTGGAAAGGCCAAGGCACAAAACAAAATTAAACTAACTAGAGACATAAAAAGTAATAAGAAAACATTCTACAAATACATTAGAAGCAAGAGGAAGACCAAAGGACAGGATAGACCCGTTATTCAATGGGGAGGGGGAGGAACAACAAGAGAAAATGCAGAAATGGCAGGGGTGTTAAATGACTGTTTTGGTTTTCACCAAGAAGGTTGGTGTGGCAATTGGATGTCTAACATAGTAAATGCCAGTGAAAATGAGGCAGGATCAGATGCTAAAAAGGGGAAAGAACAAGTTAAAAATTACTTAGACAAATTAGATGTCTTCAAGTCACCAGGGCAAAGATGCATTTCATCAGGAATACTCGGAGCTGACTGAGGAGATATTTGAGCCATTAGTGATTATCTTTGAAATGTTTTGGAAGTCAGGAGAGATTCCAAAAGACTGGAAAAGGGCAAATATAGTGCCCATCTACAAAAAGGACAACCCAGGGAATTACACACCAGTCAGATTAACTTCTGTACCTGGAAAAATAATGGAGCAAATAATTAAGCAATCAATTTGCAAACATCTAGAAGGTAATAAGTAACAGTCAGCATGGATTTGTCAAGAACAAATCTTGTCAAACCCACCTGATAGCTTTCTTTGACAGGGTAACAAGTCTTGTGGATTTGAAGGAGGCAGTAGATGTGGTATATCTTGACTATAGTAAGGCTTTTGATACTGTCCCACTCTACCTTCTCTTAAACAAATGAGGGTAATACAACCTAGATGGAGCTACTATAAAGGTGGGTGCAAAACTCGCTGGAAAACTGTTCTCAGAAAGTAATTATCAATGATCAAGCTGGAAGAGCACAATGAGTGGGGTTCCCACAGGGATCAGTTCTGAGTCCAATTTGGTTCAATATTTCCATCAATAGCTCAGAGAGTACACAAATTTGAGGATGATACCAAGATGGGAGGGGTTGCAAGTGCTTTGGAGGATAGGATTATAATTCAGAATGATCTGGACAAACTGGAGAACTGGTCTGAGATAAATAGGATGAAATTCAATCAGGACAAATGCAAAGTACTCCACTTAGGAAGGAACAAGCAGTTGCACATGTACAAAATGGGAAATGACTGCCTAGGAAGGAGTACTGTGGAAAGAAATCTGGGGGTCATAGTGGACCACAAGCTAAATATGAGTCAGTGTAATGCTGCTAAAAAAAAATCGAACATGATTCTGGGATGCATTAGCAGGAGTGTTGTAAGAAAGACACAAGTAGTAATTCTTCACTCTGCTCCACGCTGATTAGGCTTCAACTGGAATATTGTGTCCAGTTCTAGATGCCACATTTCAGGAAAGATGCGGACAAATTGAAGAAAGTCCAGAGAAGAGCAACAAAAATTATTAAAGATCTAGAAAACATGACCTATGAGGCAAGACTGAAAGAATTGGGTTTGTTTAGCCTGGAGAAGAGAAGACAGAGGGCACATGATAACAGCTTTCATGTACATAAAAGGTTGTTACAAGGAGGAGGGAGAAAAATTGTTCTTAACCACTGAGGACAGGACAATAAGCAATGGGCTTAAACTGCAGCAAGGGAGGTTTAGGTTGGACATTAGGAAAACTTCCTAACTGTCAGGGTGGTTAATCACTGGAATAAATTGCCTAAGGAGGTTGTGGAATCTCCATCATTGGAGATTTTTAAGAGCAGGTTAAACAAACACCTGTCAGGGATGGTCTAGATATTACTTAGTCCTGCCATGAGTTCAGGCAACTGGACTAGATGACCTCTCTAAGTCCCTTCCAGCCCTATGATTCAACAGGCACCTCCTCTATGTTGTTGGCTCCAGGAGCTGGGAGCAGACTTCAGAAAGCCCACTTGTCAGACTGTTCAAACTTCCTGTAACATGCAGGGTGGACAGTCAAGTTCTCCCATACTGCTTCACAGTCAAAGGGTTACAGCAGCCACATTTTGGGATGGCATCATGAAGCCTGGGATATGGTTCGTTTGGAACCTTTAGTGCATACCAGCAAGGTCTACCTGGACTCATTTATGAACAACATTTTAGTGCAATATAGAAATCACAGTGCTGTGATCTGCATTACTCCTCCATGTATACAAGCCCTTAGATACAAATAATCATGTCTGGTGTTTTTCCTGTGCTTATTGGTTAAAAGCAAAATTCAGAAGCCTTATCTATAGCAGAGTCACTAGTGATTAAAATGTACAAATACTTCACTGAACTACAGGAAATTATCTAGCCTAATATTTAAATGAATAGTTCTTGCTGCAAAATCAGATGATATAACTATAAATGCAACTCAGGTTTTGGTTAGCTTCAAGAGAAGTGTTAGTTGTTGGTGGTGTCATGCGGACTGGATTGGGAGGTGGGGGCATTTGTGTTGTTTGACATTAGCATGTCAAAATCATAGTGATTCATGTAAGACATACCATGTCAGGTGCTGTTAGAAAGGTTATAATGTGCTGAGTAAGATAATACTATTTGTGTTCATGTGTAATATGTGGGAGGAAAGTTATGGAGATCTTTGATATACCTACATATCAAACTGTGCTATAGAAGACACACCCCAGAGAGAGAGGCCACAGGACAATAGCCCGCTTAATGGCCCATCAAGACCTTTACAAAAGCCAAAGGCCTAAGAAGAAACTAAAGGCATACCTGAAGAGTTACCGGGATTGGCCCATGTGACTCTGGACTCCATTTGAGTTCCTGTAAAGTTCCACAAGCCACATGGCCAATAACAGAGGGTATATAAGATCAAACCACAGAAACCATTTTGTCTTTGTCTTGTTCTTTGTTCCTGTCCAGCTGCGGACACACCTCTGGATCAACACACTTTGCAACTGAACTGAAGGACTTAGACCCATCCAGGTACTGGATGTATACCAGAGGGACTATAGAAGCCTGCAACTCCACAATTGTTCTAGAAACCTGATGTATATGGACTTTCAAATCGTTTGTATATATCTGATTGCTTTAAGCCTTTAACACTTCTCATATTGTTTGTTTTTCTTTTATTAATAAAACTTTAGTTTTATTTACTAAAGGGTTTTCTGGCAGCGTGGTATTTTGGTATTAAATTAAATTTGGTATTAAACTTATAGTGAACTGGTCCTGTGGCTGATCCTTTGGGATCAGAGGGAATCTTTTAGTAAAGAGCATAGAGTTTAAATAACTGGTCTCTTTACTGGACCTAGTGTCAGTTTGGGAGCCAGAGACTGAAATGCAGTAAAGGGGGCTGTGTGTATTTGCACAGTGGCTTCTTGATAACCAGTGTGGGGGAATCAGAAGCACTGTTTATGGCTGGTTGGGAAGTCTGACTTGAGTGTCACCCACCAGTGCTGGGAGAATTTGCTCTCCTTTTACAGCCTGCCCTGACCTTGGCATTATCAGTGGGCTACCCTGGGCACGGACGGGTCACAGGTGGATGTAAGTTTTTCTTTAGTCACACAACAACAAAAACAGCTGCGAAATAAAAAACTTCCTACTACAAGCAAATCAGCTGTTTGTATTTCTCCTGAGGTCTGGCTGTCAAGACTACAAAATTTGAGGGAGATGCACAAAAAGGCAGTTAGATGCCCAACTCCTATTGATTTTCTGTGACGTTTCAGTCCCATTAACTTTAATTCTGACCCTTCACAAGAAAGAAAACGCTAACAGCTAAAAAGCACTTTGGGATAAAACATGTCTAAGAGAGTTAAGAGTTAAACTTCTATTTTGAAAAGTGACTTAGGCAAACAAAAGACTAATAATTACAGAAATTGAAGTTCTTTAACTATAAACTGAGGAAAAGAGATGTTGGAAAGAATATAGTTTATGCTTTAGATTTTTTTTTTAATTAAGTAAAGCAAAAGAAACTGGATTGACTGTAGAATGGATATAGGAGTTATTTATTTTATTACTACAGAATAAAGTATCAATTACTATGAGTTATATCTTTTCCATTGTCAGATACTGCATTATAATAAAATAATACCTAGTAATGGCAGGTTATTAAATTACTCCTGTCAAAAGTATCTGAAGAAATAGTGCCAATGTAGAGAACAATCTAAGGGAAAGATATGAAGTGATGGAGATCTTGTCCAAATTCAACCACAGACAACTGTCATTGACAGAGTGAAATCCTGTTGACACTTTAAAATTAGAAAGAATGTTGGAAAGATTGTAGTGAATTACATAGAGCCAGAGATAGAAATCAGCAGAGCAGCAACTCGAAAGCATGAAAATGTATTCATAAAAAGGAAGTGAAAGGTGAGTTATGACACAGCTGACAGTTTCAACAATCAACCAAAAAAGAGATAATAGTCTAGAGCAAAGAGGGAAAAAGCTCACCATCATTTGGGAAGGTCACATTAGAAATGCATAAGGACTCAGTGAGTGAAGGCTACACAGTTTGGCCCAGATACTGATATGGTTGCATGTCCATTCAGAGTACTTAGGCCAGATCTACACCCAGTTTTTGTATTGATATAACTATGCTAGTTAGATGTGGGGTTTTTACTGAAATAGTTTAACTAGTGCCACTTCAGATGTATGCAGTTATACCGGTATAAAAGAATCTCATACCAGTATAGCTTCTTGTTCTTCCTGTATGGGAATAAGTTACATTAGGATAAGCATGTCTATACTGGTATAAGTGTGTCTACACTAGGAGCTGTACTGCTTTAACTAGACCAGTGTAGTTAAAGACAGGACAAGCTGTCTGTTTAGACAAGGCCCAATTTTTCAAATATTTTACATCTAAGCTGAAGTTTTCCAGGCAGTCTGTCTGAAGGTTATTTTAGTCTTTGAGGGAAACAGTTTAGCCCAGCGGTTCTCAACCTGTGGGTCACGACCCCGGCGGGGGTCGAACGACCAAGACACAGGGGTCGCCTAAAGCCATCGGAAAATACATATTTCTGATGGCTTTAGCCGCTGAGAAGTCACGCTACCATCTGTAGCAGCGCTATTCAGCTGGAACGCACACCGTTATGGATGCGCGTTCCAAACTGAATGCCTGCGCACATGCGCAGACGTGATTGCATCATCCGTCCGGGGCCTAAGGGGCGGGGGAAGCGGGGGGAACGCTCCACAGTCCATAGCAGCGCATTACGTGTGTCTGGCGCTTGCTGACGTCATCAGTGGGCGGACGCAGCAAGCGCCGAAGGACAGAAGCCTAGGAGGCGGAGAGCCAAGAGGCGGAGAGCCAAGAGAGCCTGCGAGACAGCCTGCTGGTGTAAAAAAGGTTAATAATGTAAAAACAGTACACACACCATACACACAATACTGTGTAAGTGTAAGGTGCTTTGTGTGTAATCATTATACAATGAGAATACATAATGCATATCAGGTATTTACATTCCGAATCATAACTGTAGCAAAATTACAGTTTTGAAGTAGCCACCAAAATTATTTTTTGGTTTGGGGTCACCGCAATATGAGGAACTGTATTGCGGGGTCACGGCATTAGAAAGGTTGAGAACCACTGGTTTAGCCATTTTTGAGGAAGGAAAGCAGGAGGAAATAGCAATTTTAAAAATTATAGAAAGTGTAACAGCTATAGCACTGATCCGCCACAGCTTAGTTTATCATCTCATGCGGAGAAATTGTCCTCACTGAGGAAAATTGGCTTTGAGGAATCCAGTGAAAGTTCATTTTGATTCAACCAAATTATGAGTTTTTGAAAATTCTAATTTGTGCTGTTAACTTTTTAATGGATGCATATGGGGCTACGATAGTAGCAACATTGCTTGCAGATGGAGGGATGTGATTTATTCCCCTCTATTCGGCACTGTTGAGGCCACATCTGGAGTAGTGTGTCCAGTTTTGGGGGCCCACATTACAGAAAGGATGTGGACAAATTGGAGAGAGTCCAGACAAGGGCAATGAAAATGATTAGGGGGCTGGGCTGACATCTGCCAGTGCCCTCTCCTCCCAGCAGAATCCTGCAGCACTTCATTGCCCCAGATACCACTCTGCCCTAGCTGCCTTACAGAAGCCCCTGTTCAACCCAGGTAAAGTCCAGCAGCACTCGCTCCCCCCTCCTTTTCCCAGATGAAATGCATCAATTAGGAGACCCAGCAGATGCCTCTAGGCTGAGCTAGTCCTTGGGAGCATTAGGATTTCCCCAACAACAGACAGACAGGAGCAGCAATAGGCAGGCCAATGTTAATAGCTGTGCTGAAGTAAGTGGTGAATGTTCAGGCACTATTCTGTGTAAGTAAGCACTCCCCTTCTTCCTGCACCTCAGTTTAACTCTTTGCTTAAGCACAGGCCAAAGTTGTGTGTTTTCAGGGCTTTTCAGAAAGCATTGCACCTCAAGGCTATTGTATGTAAAGCTCTGATAAATGGAGGGTAATAGGCACAGTCAGTCTCAAGAGCAAACAATGCTAACAAAAACACATTGTAAATAGTATAAATTGCAAGTAGTGTTTGGGATACTCTGCATAACCTTTAAACAAAAGCTATTAAACAGTAAGTCTACTGGTGTTCTTTTACAGACTTGCCCCCTTTTGTTTGTTACAATCATTCAAATATAAAGGTTTCAACTCAACATTTTCTATACTGTAGTACACATTAAACCATATTTTATCTCACATATAATTTCTCAGTCTTAATAGTGTGCCCATGCTATGTAATGGGTGTCACATGGACTCTTCAAAGTTCAAGAAATGGCAGTATTTCAGTCTTTTCAAACGCACCAGAACCCTGTCAGCAAATAAGCAGTCTGGGGAATCACCACAGCTAGCAACATTCAAGCCGTTCAGTTAATAGCTGATTAGTTCATTTCTCCTTCAGTTATTCTTGAAGCCTGGTGGTGGACTGTACTAAAACTGCAGCTGGAAACACTAACATATTCCATTATTACTTTTACAGAAGGAACCAGTAAGTACATTTGGCTCTCTTACAAATTCTTTAGCTCACTTAATACAATTGCTTTGTGATTCATGTATTTGCTAAATCTATGCAAATTGTAGGTATGTTTACCACCACATTAAACCCTAGAAATAAAAACATTAGTGAACAGAATTTCTTGCCTGGGCAGTGGCATTTAGCAGATAGATTACATTGTTTTCATTAAACATTGACAAAAATTATGACAGCAATAGTTTTATATTACCCACTTTAAGAGTTTAACAATTGTTCTATGTTAAAGTATATTGCAGTGTCAACGTTTACCTGTTGAGTGGCACAAGCTACGTATAACAGAAAAAGTGTTTTGGTAGTAAGTTAATGAGATCAGATTCATTATCTGGTGTAATTCTTTTTACTTCAGTGGAGCTTCATAGATTTAAGGCCAAAAGGGACCACTGTGATAATGTACTCTGACCTTCTGCATAGGACAGGCTATAGAATTTTACTTGTAATTGCTGTGTCAAGCCCATTATTTTCTTTTTGAGCTACATATCTTTTAGAAAGACATTCAATTTTAATTTAAAAAGTTCACATGGTGGATTGTCTGTGTCCCTAGGTAAGTTATTTCAATGTTTAATTGCCCTCATTTTCTAGTCTGAATTTGTATAGCTTCAGATTCAAGCCATTGGATTTTGTTATGCCTTTGTCTACTAGATTAAAAGAGCCCTCTTCTATTAGAAATATAGTCCCTATATAGGTATGTATAGATTATCCAGTGACATCACCTTCTCTTGTAGAAACTAAATAATGAGACTAAAGGAAATCAATCTAAAGAGCAGATTTCCCAAGCCCCTAAAATGTAGCTGGTAACCACAGAAATTCTTAAGAGGGTGAAAAAGAGGCAGAATTGGGAGAAGGGCACATTAGTGATGACATATGGCAAAAGGTGCTTTGACGATGGCAAGCTTCATAACTGTATCAACAAGCAGACGTGTTTACAGTAATGGTATGTGGCTGTAGATGGTCCTCTATGAACAATTTCAAAAGATAGGGTCTGGAATAGCATGTGATCTTAACTAATAGTAGCCCTACCACTGACAACAGCCAATTGGATGATGAGGCCACCTTCCCTAGGGGACTAGAACGGTGATACATATTTTTTAAGTTAAGTATCCACAACTTTGTGACCCTTCTCACTGAGTGTAATGGAGAGCAATTCTGCTGCAGGAAATGAGGTTATGGAAAGCATGATACCACATAAATCATCCATCAATAAAGCAATAAGACATTAGCACAATATATGAACAATTTGGGATAAAAATAGAAATCCTCCTGCTTTTATTAATCCATTCATTTTATTACCATGAGTATAAGACAAGTAGGTGAAAGTGACATTTGTCTAAAAACGAATAACAAACCTATTCCATTAATATAGTGTCATGAGACTTGAGACAAATACGGTGTGCCGCATTTACCCCTTTTAGCAGTACTTTATATTCTTTGCAAAATGAATGATTAAAATTGGTAGTGCTTATCATTAATCAGTCATATCTCAAAGCCTTTCTTTCTTATGACATTTTATTCTCTGGATAATTACACATTAGGATATTTTCAGTTAGAATATTTTAAATGCTTTTGCGGAAGAATGAAAGGAGCTGTACATAACTTAAGGTTCAAAACCTCCAGCATCAAGACTGTTTTCTCAGTTTTAACTTTTAGGTTGATGACCTTTGTAAAAACAAAAACTACATGGAATGTATTTCAGATGGCTGCATCCTGTTCCCCTCCCCCGATTTTGGAAATCTGTTTTTCAGCTATAACTTTACACTTCAATGTTAATTCAGAACTATGGTAGGGAGCCACCCAATACTCTGGGGGAAAAGGAAACATTTATGATGAGCTCAGCTGACACTCTGTCAAGAAGTCTAATGTTGAAACTGACTAGAGATGGTAGAAATTTTTCCATCAAAAATGATTGTTCTATGTCAAATGGCTACTCAAAAGTCACTCACCAAAAAAAATACCTATTTTTGCCTCATTGAAAACCCAACAAATTTCAAAGAAAAGTTTTGAATTTTGTTTTTCATTGCATTGAAATTTTGAAGGGAAAAATTTCCCAACCAGCTCTCAAACCGATCTTTAAGGTTTGATTTTATAGGTCATTTCAAAGTTACTGTTTTACAAAGATAAAAAATAAACCACCACATACATGCGTAACTACTTACAGAGCATTCCATAGGAATTTGAATTAACTCTTATTTATGTGGAGTAATACCATGGACCAAATCAGAGGAAAAAGGCATACATAGGCAAACATAGGCTGAAAATGTAGGGTAGAGGATGGAAAGGAAGATTGCCCCTTCCTATGTGCTGTAGTGATTATATCAGTGACTTTTCATTGCATATTGTGAAGTGGAAAACTGCAGAAAGGCTGGGGCCGTTACAATGTCATAGCCAGAAGGTCCACACATAATATGGATTAATTTGAGCCAAACCCTGGGGTGGGAATTAGTGACTTCTCTGCTGTACTAGCAGACTGAGACTATTAACACTGTTCCAGCAACTTATCTGATTATGGCTGAAGATGCCATAGAATATTAGAGTTGGAAGGGACCTCAGGAGGTCATCTAGTCCAACCCCCTGCTCAAAGCAGGATAACCTCAGCTAAATCACCCCAGCCAGGGCTTTGTCAAGCCACAGCTTAAAAATCTCTAAAGATGCCACCACTTCCCTAGGTAACCCATTCCACTGCTTCACCACCCTCCTAGTGAAAAACGTTTTCCTAATATCCAACCTAGACCTCCCCCACTGCAACTTGAGACCACTGCTCCTTGTTCTGTCATCTATCATTGAGAACAGCCTAGCTCCATCCTCCCTGGAACGCCCTTTCAGGTAGTTAAAGGCTGTTATCAAATCCCCCTTCATTCTTCTCTTCTGCAGACTAAACAAACCTAGTTCTCTCAGCCTCTCCTCTCAAGTCTTGTGTTCCAGCCCCCTAATCATTTTTGTTGCCCTCCGCTGGACTCTCTCCAACTTATCCACATCCTTTTTGTAGTGGGGGGGGGTCCAAAACTGAACACAATACTCCAAATGCAGTCTCACCAATGCTGAATAGAGGGGAATAATCACTTCACACGATCTCCTAGTAATGCTCCTACTAATGCAGCCCAATATGCTATTAGCCTTCTTGGCAACGAGGGCACACTGCTGACTCATATCCTGCTTCTTATCCACTGTAACCTCCAGGTCCTTTTCTGCAGAACTGCTGCCTAACTTGTCGGTCCCCAGTCTGTGGAGGACTCTGCACTTATTCTTGTTGAACCTCAGATTTCTTTTGGTCCAATCCTTCAATTTGTCTATATCCCTATCTTTCAGGGTATCTACCACTCCCCCTAGCATACTTCATCCGAGTGTTGTTTTCAGATGGAGAAGAGATCTGGTGCTCAGGATTTAGCCCTATTACCTTTATCAAAGTTACTTCTCTTGATAACTTGGTATGTTATGCTTCTGAGTAATTCACTATACTTAAATTTAGTTATTACTATTAAATTACTAAAGATAATTTGGTCCTGACAGTGTCTGAATAGGCCAAATACACTAACTAGATAGAGAAACAATATGAATACTCTATGGTTTTATTTTTTGGGGATTGGTGAACTTGCTCGGATAAGAATTAAACTTGAAGAAATTTAACTGGCCCTTATGGAGTTATTGATCAATTGGCTGTAGAATATGGTAGGCTGGAGTGCCCCCTAGATGCATGAAAGTGTGGTGAGACACACCCCGTATACTCTAAAAGTTGTAGCCAACAGTTTTACAGTATAGCCTCCATTATCATGGTAAACAATGAGGTATGGGCAATACTTTCACCTTTATCCAATCTATGCACTCTCCCTCTTGACCTACCAATCTTGGAAGTGCTGTTCAGCACACATATTCCTTGCATTCCAAAGGAAAATTATGGCTGACCCTCTAAGCATGCTAAGAACAGGAAATGTCTTCATGTCCTCCTTTTACGTAACATGCTAGAGTGGCCATAGTTTATTCCTGTATATTTTTAACATACATAATTTTTCTTCATTACATAGGAAATCATTTACAGTGAAAATAATAACTACTTAAAGTGACAGCAGAAGACAAGCTTATTCATATACTAGTATTTCCCTATCTCATAGATATACACAGCCAACTCAGAGGGCTGCTTGGAGGTTTAGTTTGTTATCTGTACAGAGTAATGCTCCTAAAAAAAAAAAAAGATGAACATCTCATGAAAATATTTCAGCCATCTCTAGTAAAGAGCTGTAAGATCTTTAGATGGACGGTGCAACAAGGGTGAAACTTATTATTCTGCAGTAGTGACATTTTTCAGTTACCAAATGAAATCTTGTGCATTTTATTCAGTTACTGTGTAAGATTATAGTGATTTTATTCCAACAGATCATTTAAATGAAGCAATTTGCTATACATCCATACATCTGTAATAACTGCATAATTACCTCGCTATGCATGTGTATTTTGTGTATCCTCATTCAGATTTATTGCCCATTTAGTTTGGTTTAGAGTACCAAATAATGACGCGTGACAGAAACAAAGATTATTTTAGTAGTAAAGAAATTAACATATTGGAGATTTAGAGATGTACTTTCATTTGCTTACACCCTACCTCAAACTAATTAATTGAAAGAAAATACATGGCAGTTAAAAGGAGTTTGCTGCTTTTGTTGTGACAAGTTGTATACCACATGCCCTCTGAGCACCAGGATTTAGGTTTCCTTAAGAAGATAATTACAGTTGCTTTCTAGTTTCACTTTTGCTCAGAGATATTACCTCGTATTGAAACAGTCATAAGTGCGGAGAGAGATGTATTTGATAATTACCATCTTAATGAGATATGCTCTGAGAAAGTTAATTAGGTCAGTCCCTGCGGTTGCAGCCACTATGCTTGTAAAAAAACCAAAACCTCGACAAATCCCTTTCTTGGTGTTTCTTACAGTAGAGGTTAGCGGATGGTGTCAGGTTCAATGTGATGCACTTTTGTAATAATAGTATTGGATTAAGGAAGAAATTGACAATTAGAAACAGTTATCTGAGGCAAGAAATCAGATGCCCCAACACATACAAGTTTAATTAAGCCAAGCATTGTGGCTATTGAGAGACCTGTGATAAATGAAGCAAAAATTTCCTGGTTATTTGTTGTGTCCTCCTATTTTTGACATTAACATTTGTAGAAGTGTGAGGTCACGAAAAACTATCTAGTCATGTTCATGATTGCACCAGGTTCTGTATGCATATTATCATAATGTTCAGTGTTGAAATTAGGGATAGTCAAATAGTTTTTCTAAGCCTAAACCCTAATTTTAAACTTCCCCCATCTCCTATAACTAACAAACAAACTAAATGAATCTAATTAAATACCCACTCCCTGGCTATCACTCCCTCTCTCTCACAGCTCCCAAAATAGGTTCTGGCTCCCTCTCTTTTCTTGAAACTTTTTTTTTTTGTGTGTGTGTTATTAGCCCAATATCTGACAAAACCTGGATCTCTGTATAAGAATCTAGTTTAATATTAAGCTTGTTTTTACAGGCTAAGAGTACTGGGCCTGGTTCTGCTCCTATTTACTCTGATTTCATAGTATACTTCTATTGATTTTGATGGAGTCACTTTTTATTTATTCCCAGTGAGACACCAAAAATCAGGCCTGTTGTGCTTAATTCCTCTACTATTCTTTTGATCCAAAACTTTCTCCATGTTGTGCACCCTATAATAAGTATTGTGGCTGTGCTAACAGCCTGAAAGTTTGCTAATTACTTATAGTCCACTAAAGACTCTCACGTAAGCCTATTATTACATAAGGTCATGTGTAGGTATGGCCTTCCATCTTACAGGAGAGGCACTGATGAGGATCCTGAAGTATGATAGACTAACAATGGAGACGTGGGCCAAATTCAGCTCTCATCTTTACTGGAGGCTCTACATCAGTATGTCAACGGAGTTACTCCAGCTATGCACCTGGGCAGATGAGAGCTTTATTGGCTTTCTAGCATACTTCTAATTAATCTAAAATGAGTAAGAACATCAGTGGATATTTTTAACCAACTCATTTTTCATGAGTTAATATGCTGCTGTAATCATTTTTCAGTGTTCCTCTTTGGTCTTAACTTCTTGTTTAATATTGCCTTCATTCTCCAATTTTGCTTTTATGCATATTTTGAGAGAGAGTCTTAACTTCAGTGAGCAGTATCCTCTTGAGGCACATGATGCTTCATAAATTTACACCGCTTTATGGTTATTTTTTGGAACCTTTGTGCTTTTGAGCCTATTAGCTTCCTAGGGTGGGCACTGCAAGAGAACATACATAATTCTCAGGCACCCTGCATAATAATTTACTATTGAATGCTTTTTTTGCCCTTCTGCAGCTCTCTCTCATCTCAGTCGAAGAGAAGAGATCAGAACAGGTCACTTACTCAGCTAAGTCAACTTTGCTTCTTACTGGAAACAGTGCTAGTGCAGAGGTGTTCAATGAAACTTTATATGCGGAGGCAAAACTAGGTTTATGTTTTGTGTGTCTATAGCATGTCAAACTGAAAATGACTCTTAGAGCTTCTGTGAAAGAGGCATGAACAGGGACGAATGGGGAGGATATTTGGATGGAAATTATTCTAAAATACTTGAATGTGCAAAATGAAGTAATTTTTAACTACACAAACAATTAAAAAGGTTGAAGAAGATACAACAAAGGTGTGTGGAATAGGAAGGAAGATATAGAATTATAGAATAATCTGTCAAAAAAATCCAAAGAGATTCCAGAGCAGAGGCAGACAGGCAAGCAGCGGAGGATAAATCATGAATGGATTAGAGCTAAGGTTTGCCGAGCCCTAACTAAACCCCAATGCAATGATTTGTTGAGAGCTAGACTGCATAGCCTTTTCTCAGGTTGGGGAGCATTAACTCAGTGAATAGTCTCTTTGATTTCAACAGAGCTACTCTGTGTAAGTATGCATGCACTAAAAAAAGAAGGAGGGTTGTGCAACCAAACTACGAGTATTTAACTATTAATGGGGTTCTGCCCCATTTCACAGAACCCAAATTAGATTCTAAAACAGATGTGGAGTTAAACCGGAACACCAGACAACACCCTTGGACCCTGCAAATCTCATGTCAGTATGAGTTTACAAGTCTCATTTAATTTTTAATTTCCCTCTGAGGATGGTGGCATTTGGTCCTTTGTTTTACACTTCCTGGCCATTTTACAACGTTTCTCTGCCTTCTAAATTCCTTTTCTCATGTTTAGTTTGGTTAGATAAGAGTCCAACAAACAATCTTCCATAAAGCTATTTTTTTACCTCTGATAATCCTTCATGATGCCTTAAAAGGAACAGCCTCATTTCCTTTGTTTGGTTCATTATAGGTCATGTGTCCCCTTTCTACATCTCCTAAGTTTCTTTTTTAAACAGATTCTGATGCACTAGTGTGTCTTTTTTCAGGTTTGAAAGTTCCTCTTTCCTAGCTCCCCGCTATTATTTCATGCTCTGCAGCCCATGCTTGTCTAATACTTCCATTAAGACTTAATTCACTACAGTGCTATTTATGTTACTAGAATTAAATATGAGCTTAATGTTGCCATGATTTTGTGGAGGTTTAAAGAATTTAGGATTTGATCCCATACTCAGTGAAAATTCCTATGGACTTCAGAATCTGGCCATGAGAAAATTCACTCTGGACTGAAACTTTGCCAGCAAGATATTCACTCAAGAATATGGGTTGTTTTATTTGTTTTCGTTAGTTGTTTATTTGTTTTTTCTTTTGTTTGTTTTTGGGGGGGGGGAAGAGGAAGAAGGGTTAAAAGAAAATGTGAAGTCACTGGGCCCAAATCAGATGATCTCATAGTAAAACCCACAAGCAGGGCAAGTACACTTAGAAAATTCTGCAAGATTTACTTCATAGATTTTCCCCTACATGTTCTCTTCAGGGAGGAAATGTCCAAACACATCCTTACCTCTAAAACATTATCATGCCCAAATGCACAGTTATAGGGAACTTTGCCCCTCTTACTTTCTCTGGTGGCTACTTCCTTGGCCATGGAAGCCAGTCCCTTCTCTGGCTTGCCCTCCAGCCATATCACACAACAGTTCAGTCCCCTTCAAGGGTTCATCTCTGAACAAGAGATCCTTCAACCCTCCTGGGCTCATCTTCCCACACAAAGCTTGCCTTCAACCCTGCTTGGGCTCAACTCCAAATAAAAGAGCCTTTGCCCATCCTGGGCTCAACTTCAATTCTTCCCCTTTGTCAGGGTACCAAGCCTCCAGACTTTTCCCTGCTAGGAGTTTCTGCCCCTCACGGACTTGCACCTAATTTCCTGGTCCTCACAAATCCTAGCTCAGGGCTCCTCTCTGTTCCAGGGCCCCACGCTAGGAGTTAATCCTGCGTCTGTAGCTCTAGTTTCTGGACACAGCCAATCCCAACTATTGGCCCTTAGTCCAGGCCCTTTTCAGAGAGAGACTCTTCCTAGCACCCACATCCTCCCAACCAAGCCCTCTCTGCTCCTTATACAGCTTAGCTGCTCTTCCTCTGGCCAGCATACAATCAGTTAATCACCTCCCAGGTGTGGAAGATAACTACTTATGTTCTCTTTTTCTTTACAGGTGATGGGACATAAGTTCTATCATAGGGAAGAATTTTTGTCTTTGGGAGGGAGCAAGAGGAGGGAGGAAAAAAAAGGTATTCTAGCCATTCATAGTGAAATTAAGTTCCATTCCCTCTGTCTGCCTACATACTTATATGGCCCCCCATCACCATAGTAGTATCTAAATACCTCAAACTCTGGGGCATTTATGCAGATGACCTGCTTCTCAGTGCAGCTTTCTTGGGAGCATAACTGCCTTTGGGAAAATAATGCAGAGAAAAAATGGATACTAATGGAAGCACTAACTTCTGCTCTCCGTCCCATCCACCCCATCCCAAAGACCAAAAAACTGCCAATATTTGAGAAGTGCATGGCCCATTATGTGACTGGTCCTCAACTCTTCTTCCCTCCATGGAAGCCCCCCATATTCCAGTAAGCTGCTGTGTGTAAGTGTTGCCAAACAGGACATCACTCTAGTAGAGTGATTAGGTGGTACAGACAAGAACTGAAGGCTGAAAAATGATGCCCCAGCATCTCACTGAAGTTGGAACCCAAAAAGCCTTGTGTCCAAATTTAACACCACCACCCTAAATGAACCCAGGTTAAAGTCACAGTTACCACAACCCTAATGTATAAAAGACATCAAAGGTGCTGGTTGGAATTCAGGGCAACTTTATCTGTACTCCCCCTGCAGGGTTCTGTTCAATGAATGTGCCATCTAAGGGTGCTCTGGCCTCGCCATTTTGGGTCTGAGAGGCCCTATAGCACAAAAGCAGCAGGTAGCCTCTGCATGTTCATGAAATGAAGCAGTTTTGTACTCTTGTTGACCTTTGGCTCTGTTGCCAGGCAGATTTTGGGGTTTTGCACATGGTACGCTAATGTTTTGCACCCCGCCCTTGAGTTTGCACACGGCACTACTGCTTGTTGCACTCGGCACCTAGGTGTTTACCACCTGGTACTTTTGGGTGTTTCCCGCCTTAGAAGGATCTGTCTCTGGGCAGATTTGGGCAGTTTTTGGTTCCCGCTCTTTTATTTTTGAACGGACCAATTAGAAAGCATTCGCCTCTATTAATAGGCAGCTCTGCTGCTGGGAAGGCGGAGAGGACCCGAACCATCTACTACTTCGCAACCGAGCCTGATCCACTCGAAGCCTCCCCAGCTCCCGAATCTGCATTGGAGTTTATAACATGTGCTAGCTAAGATGTATTTGACAACCGTGTGTGAGTATCAATAGGGACTTGTGTGATTGAGTGTGTGTGATAAGCAGTGTCTCTGCTTAGGTGATTGAAAATACCTCTCCTAGGTTCGACTGAGGGACTCTCGAAGGTGCAGGTCCTAGCCGGGAGACCGTGTCTAGGTCACTTAGAGAGGCAGCGATTCCTGTTCTGTGTTTCCTACTTGTCTAGCCAGACGGACCCCTTACCGTCTGGTCTGTACCCCTCCCTTGTGTCTCAGTCCAGGTTTGTGCTGTTATTGGCAATTTAAGGTTAAAGATTTGTACTTGTTACTAGACAAATATCCTTCTGCTGCAGTTATATGGAAAATAATACCAGAGAAACCCCAGAAAATCCTTGGGAGGGGATTGAGAACTATTGGGACTTGGAGAGATCCCAGGGACAGTTGATTTTTGTGTTAAGTGTAATGATAATGTTGATATTGATAATCTGTTGGAATCCTAAATTGTAAAGTGAGTGTTATCACTATTTTGTTTGGTTTCTTCAGTCTATTGTAAGCCTAAGTTTTGTAATAGGCAGAGACAATTTATTTTCCCCCCTTTGCCCTAAGATTGTAAGCTTTCCTTCAATAAAAGTAATTGGTTTATCTATTCCATTCTCATTGTCCTCTGTCACCTGTCATTTGGGACTCTCAAGCTCACCTGCATCCCCGAACCTGGGTTCTTCTTGAACCGACAGGTTCCTCAAGGCCTCCCACTCTGGGATCTCAACTCCTCAGCAGTCACTTATCTTGGACAGAGACCTGAGTCTCTCTGCCTCCTTACAGGAGTTTTTCCCAGGCTGCAGACTTTTGTGTCTACACTGTTATTCCCAGCAAGCCAGACTGCCTAAACATGCCTGAGTCTATGCTTTGCTTTCTCTTCAGAGGTTATAAACAGTGTAATTACCTGCAACTATTAATTACCACACAGCTCTTAATATGCAGGCAAATTTATTCTTAAGGTGAAACATTAGCATGCATGTACATTCTCTCTCTAATAAGCTTACCAGAAATTGATATCGATCTCTCTCTCTCACCTCACTCACACATGGATAGGAGTCAGTCCTTCAAACCCAACCAATGTTTTTCTCTGCATCAAAAGGCTGGGTTTTTGCATAACCAGAGGGGATGAATTTGCATTCACCTCCTCCTCCATGTTTCCTGTGAAATCCATTTCACATGTATTGTTCCAAAAGACCATTTTTGTCAGCCACCTTGTTCAGCATAGACCTTTGACCATGCATGCGCACAATTATACATAACTGGATTTATTGCAATCGACTCAAAAGTATTAAAGATATTTGAACTTAATTCAGTAAGGTTTTTCAAGAATATTGCAAGAAATTGTCATATCTATCACAGCGCTCTTGCATTACAGAGGTAAACAGATGACCAAAGTTCATTGGACAAGCTTAGTCACTTGAAGAGCCATGATTGAGGGGCTATAGATCAAGTCAACTATATCCTAAGTTTCTGGGAGAACGAGGACAGTGGATGGAGGCTGGGATAACAAGTATTTACACAGGAGACCTTTGCTAGAGTTAGAGACTTGAGACATTGAAGAGCAAGAAACAAATGAAAAACATTTTCAGAAATAAGGGAGATGAAATGAAACCAGAGGCTTCCTGACCAGGGAAAGAAATGGGGTGGTTAGCCAACAGGCCAGATAAACCCTTTGGGAAACAGGGAATGTACTGGTCAGGAAATATTAACCTAGCACTCTGCAAAAGGGAGGAGTAAACAGAGTTACATTATGTAGCCCTACACATTTTCTGACTGCTTAAGATCACTTTTTTGGGGGCAAAGTGTGTTAAATTTTAGGTGTTCTGATGTAATAGATAAGCCACAAAAAGCTTTAAGTACATTGAGAACAGACCAAGGAAAGTGATAACTTGTTCAATTTATTTGCAATTGATCCATGTAGAAATTGTGTGAAGTAATTCATTTCAATGCAAAAAAATAGCAAAGTATCTTGAATTGTATATTACACTCAGAAGTCCATTCAAGTCAAAAGAAACAAAGGTCTATGTTACAATCTGAATACTGCAGTTGTTTAAATGCTAGGGTTGACTGATTATTTGAAAGATTATTGAATGACAAGGTTGAAGGAGAGATGAGACAAAGGACTAGAGACTCTGAATTGCATTTGGCTCAAGGGAAACCAAGGACAATCCTACTTATTTATACTGTCTTGATGAAAACCTGAAGAACCAAAATCAAGATTTTAAAATACCAGTGTAAATAGTATTATTTGCCTTTTGCTCTGTGAAGGTGCTGTTTCTCCCCTGGAGATTGGACAGAGACAACCAATTAGCATTAGTGGCCTGTGTGAAGCTAACTAGTTTCAGCCATTACTAGCAAGGGCTGGATATGAGGGATGAGGAAACTCCCCAGAAATGTAGATGGAAAAAGTCATGTACCCCTGAGGCTGGAGCACAGTTGCTACTTCCAAGATGAAATGAAGGATGATAGTCATCAGTGACTGCCTTCTACAGGGCACAGAAACATCAATCCATCCACCTATTACAGCATCCTGGAAGGTGTGCTGCCTGCCAGGGGGCCATATCTGAAGTATTACGGAAGGATTGCTGAGGATCATCTAGTCCTCAGACTTGTACCCCATACTGCTCATCCATGTGGACATGAATGCTACTGTGAGGTATGACTCTGAGCAGATTGGAAGTGACTTCAAGGCTCTGGGATTGAGGATGAGGAAGTTGGGGGTGCAGGACATGTTCACTGATACTTCCAGTTAAGGATGGGATCCAGTAAGAGGCTGAGACACATCCTGGACCTGAATTTATGGTTGGTGTTGCCAGGAGGGCTTCAGCTTTCTCAACCACACTGTGCTGTTCCCAGAAGGACTGCTGAGCAGAGATGCGGTCTCTCTCTCAAGGAAAGGGGAGAACATCTTTGGGCACTGATTGGCTAACTTAGCAAAGTTAGGTAGTTTAAAAGTAGGTCTGATGGGGCAATTGACAAAATACCACAGGTAACTCCAGAACATGGAAACCTGGGTTAAGGGTCAGATCTGGGGGAACATGGGAAATCATAGCAGGGACAAAAGGAAAGGCAAGAGAGAATATAGAGGGGGAAATCAAATGAATGTCTTTGTCTGAATATTAATGCAAGGAGTATGGGATATAAACATTAAGAACTAGATATACTAGTGAATAATCACAATTGTGACATAATTTGGCACCAAAGACTTGGTGGGATAATTCACAAGACTGGATATTGGTATAGAAGATACAGCCTGTTTAGGAAGAACAGGTAGGGAAAAAAGGAAGTAAGTGTTGCCTTGTATATCAAAAGTTGTATAAACTTGTATGGAGGTTGAGATACAAGTGGCAGACAGATCTGCTGAAAGTCTCTGGGTAAAGATAAATGGGGTAAAACACAAGGATGATGTCATGATAAGGGTCTGCTATAGGCCAGCTAACTGGGAAGAAGAGGTGGATGAGGCTCTTTAAACAAAGAACAATCATCCAAAGCATAGGATTGGTGGTGATGGAAGACTTAGCTACCCAGACGTCTGTTGGGAAAATAGTACAAGCAGTGCACAAATCATCCAACAAGTTCTTGGAAGGCATTAGAGACAACTTTTTATTAAAGAAGGTGGTGAAAGTGACTTAGAATAAAATCTAGAGCAGCCTTCCCCTAACAAATAATAACAGGTTGAGAATTTGTTGGCAGCGGTCATGGAATGAGTTCATGATTCTAAAGAATGGTAGAAGTAAAAACAGCAGAATAAAGTCAATGAACTTCAAGAACGTATACTTTAGCAAATGCCAAGGAGAGGTAGGTAAGACTCTATGGGAAGCAAGCTTGGGGGGAGGAGAAGGGGAAGAGTTCAGGACATTTGGCACTTTTTTTTTTTTTTTTTTTAGAGAGACATTATTAAGGGCACAAGAGCAAACTATACCACTGCATAAGACAGATCGGAAGTAAGAGGCCCCCTGGCTTAACCAGGAGATCTTAAAAAGTCTGAAGTATCAAAAGAGACTCGTGGAAAAAATATGAAGGATAAATTTTTAAAAAAAACCCACATACCAGAAGCATGTAAAGAGTAAGAAAACATTTTACAAATACATTAGAAGCAAGAGGAAAAGCAAGGACAGGGTAAGCCCATTACTTAATGAGGAGAGAGACAATAATAGATAGCATTGCAATGGCCAAACTGTTAAATGCCTTTTTGTTTCAGTATTCACCAAAAAGGTTAGTAATGATTGGACAACTAACAGTTAACATCAGGGTAAATGGGATAGGATTTGAGACTAAAATAGGGAAAGAGCAAGTTAAGAATTACTTGGACACATTAGATGTCTGTGTGGTGGCAGGACCTGACAAAATGCATCCTAGAATACTTAAGGAACTAGCTGAAGAGGTCTGAGCCATATGCGTTTATCTTCAAGAATTTATGGAGGACAGGAGAGATCCTAGAGGGCTGGGAAAAGGCAAATATAGTGCCCATCTATAAAAAGGTGAATAAAGACCACCAAGATAATTATAGGCCAGTCAAACTAACTGCAGTACTTGGAAAGATAATGCAGCAAAAAACAAAATCTATTTGTAAGCACTTAGAAGAGAAGATGAGAAGTAATAGATGAACACAAATCATGTCAAATTAACCTAATATCCTTCTTTGACAGGATAACAAGCCTTGTGGACAGAAAGGAAGCGCGAGATGGGATACATCTCAAATGCAGTGTTTGTTCTAGGATATTAGAGACACAAGGTGGGTGAGGTAATATCTTTTATTGGCACTGAAGTTGATCCAGTAAGAGATATTACCTTATCCCTCTTCTTTCAACATTAAAGCTTGCAACACTGTCTCCCCCTTCAAACTAGGGATAGCTTAGATGAACCTGCCATAAGGTGGCTGCACAACTGTTTGGAAAACCATACTCCATGTAGTTTTTCATAGCCAAGGAGGAAAGGCTTATCAAGTGGGGTCCCTAAGGGATCTGTCTTCTGTCTGGTTCTATTCAATATCTTCATAAATGATTTGAATAATGGCATAGAGAGAATACTTAAGTCTGCAGACAATACCAAGCTAAGAGGGGTTGCAAGTACTTTGGAGGACAAGATTAGAATTCAAAATGATCTTGACAAACTAAAGAAGTGGTCTGAAATAAATAAAATGAAACTCAAATGCAAAGATAGTCAATTGCACCAATACAAACTGGGCAATGACTACCTAGGAAGGAGTACCACAAAAAAGATCTGGGAATTATAGTGGATCTCAAACTAAATGAGTCTACAATATAAAACTGTTGTAACAACCAACCACCACCACAATTTTGAGATGTATTAGCCAGGAGTGTGGTAAGCAAGACACAAGAGGTAATTCTTCCACATTATTCACTTATAAGGACTCAGCTGGAGTACTGCATCCGGTTCTGGGCACCACACTTTGAGAAAGATGTGAACAAATTAGAGGAAATCCAGAGGAGTGCAAGAAAAATGATTGAAGGTCTAGAAAACCTGACCTGTGAGAAAAGATTGAAAGAAACTGTTTAGTCCAGAGAAGAGAAGACAGAGAGAGGGCATAAGTACATAAAAAGGTAAATTATAAAGAGGGAGACAAATTGTCTCTTTATCCACTGAGGACAGGACAAGTAGTAATGGTCTTAAAATTGCAGCAAAGGAGATTTAAGTTAGACTTTAGGGAAAATAGCATAACTAAGGATGATTAAGCACTGGAACAAATTACCTAGGGAGATTGAGGAAATGGAGGTTTTAAGAACAGGTTAGACAAACTCTTGTCAGGGATAGTCTAGGTATTACTTAACCTTGCCGCAGTGCAGGGTCTGGACCAGAGTTTCCTGCCAGTCCTTCATTGCTTTGATTTTTATGATCCAGGGATCAAGAGGTAGAAACCTCTGTATCCATTATCCGTCCACTGCAAAAATGGAAGCTGATGAATAATATTTTAGATTATCACAAAAAATGTTCATCACGAAAGAACTGGCCCCTACAAGATTGGGACTTCATTGTCAAGAATGGTTAAATTTAAAGTATGAAAGAGGATTTATTGTTCTGGTATGACAGCACCACCCCTTTTTCACCCGGAAGAAGCCAAAAGTAAAGTTTATTCTGAAGTCTATGTTAGCATAGTATTCCAAATCTGTGTCCAGGATGTTAGTGCTAGGTTGTTTCTGCTGGCTGGCTTGTGCTCTGGAGAAGCCGTATGGTATACAAACCCAACTACTCTATATTGCACTTTTTTAGGAGCAATCGAGGTCTGTCCTCTTTCTCCCCGCCCTCCCCATCCATACTCAGAAATCAAACTTAAGGGAGCAGGACTATCCCCAGTTTAGTAGCTCTTGAACACTCACAAAAAACATACAGGGCCAAAAAACATATATTTCCAGTCAATATTCTGTAGGCCCTTTGTCATTCTGTAATGGAGCTTTGTATTTCTCATGATCACCACCTTCCTCACTAACGCTCTGTGTGAAATCCTGGCTCCACCAAAGTCAATGGCAGAACTTCCATTGACTTCTACAGGGATCAGGATTTCATCCTTGTCTGCCTCAACAACTTCATCCTATTTATCAGGGATACCGGACACTGATCAAAAGAGATGCTGAGGGTACGAAACAGGGATCAGTCATAGATTCACTAATAGTTTGGGCTCTGCTGTGGATTTTAAGCTCAATTTTAATTTTACAAAGCAGCTTTTGTCATTTGGAGGAAGAACTGTTTTGTTGACAAAGAAGTGGAAATAACACCTGTTTAAGTCTAGCTCTAGCCCACTTCTCTTGATTATGAAACAGATGTTCCCTAACTTGAACCTGCAAAATACAGGTCATGGGGCAGAAATTTACAAGGTGTTCAGTGAAATCAATGGTAAAATTGCTATGGACTTCAATGAGAGTAGAGTTTGTTGTTGAAAGTCTCATCAATAATGCTTTTCATTTAGAAAGGGTGTGACAATTTGTCAAACTCTGTAAAATGTATTATTGATATTATAAAGTGTTCTATGAAAATTGCTGCATCATAAACACTTCTCTAAGTCTCTATACTGAAGTGCAAAGTCCATTTTCAAGGTGCACTATTTTTGGCATTTTCTATTGCCTCTTTGACTTTATGCTGGACTGAAATTCTAAAGGCTGGTGGCAAAGGAATAGAGAGTTGTTAAACTTTGACAGTCAGCCATCCAGATGATTAAGAGATGCTCTTTGCCCTGGGCAGCAACTTTTAAGTCTGAAGTCAGGGGAGAGATTATCTAGTAGGATTTGTGATCACCTCCTGAAGATGTCAATGGGGTCTAAAAATTATGAAGAGGGAGGAAGTAGGATCTTTGGCCATTTTGTCTCCAGCTGAAGAGGAGACATAAACCTCATGTAGAAACTTGCATAAGGCAGGGGACCCTGTAATGGAATGTTAAACTGAATCATACTGATCTGGCTGAGTGACACCGTGTGTAATATACCTCCTTCAAGCTAACCTCAGCCAGAGATGCCAGGTGGCACGTTAAAGGATGTTATGGAAGACCCATCTGGTGCATCTCTTTCAGATGGAAGTGCTGTAGTCAGTCTATTTCTGATAGAAAACACAACCTTCTACTAGAAACCCTGCAACTTACCACATACAAGGAAGTGAATGATAGGTCCTTCCTGCTTTCCTGAGCCCAGATACTAGCTCATCCTTTCCTGGAGAGACTAAGGGGCACTGCGGCTAGGATGTTGATTGTTTTCTCCCTGATATGTCTCTTGTGCTTTATTATGATGACGTAAGAGTTCAATTAGGTTAGCCTTGGCCAAAACTTCTGTGTGTTATAGGTTACATCAAACTGCAGTGTGCCTTCTAAAAGAGTAGACAGTAAACCAGAAAATTCACACTCTGGGAGAGGGTGCATTTAAGTACGGGTGAGTGATGCATCAGCCCTGCACATAGAGAGAGTAGGCAGCTGGACAGCAGGTTCCATCTCTTTAAAAGCAGTGTTGGAGTTCATGTCTTTACTCAGACTGTGGCTAAAGACTTCAAGGTTGGGGCAGTGTTCAGGCACCAGGTGCTTAAAAAAAAAAACAAAACCCACACATCCCACCAAACCTTAGATTCTGCCCACTGCAATCTGGAGGGCAGCCAGCAGGAGGTGCTCTATTGGATCTGGGACAGATGAGGTCCCACTTCTCCTTTCAGTTATACCTGTTTAAAGCAAGAGTAACTCATCTGAACATACTATTGCACCAATAAGCATGGGAGGTGGTGGAGAAAGCAATGGTCTGTAAGGTAGCCTGAGTCAAATTCATCAAGATTTTGAAAATCCAGACAGATATTGTAAAAAGGGACTCTGGGCAGCCACCACAGAGTGGTGTTGGGGTTATGTGTTCCCAGCAACTTGTGCTGTTAAGAAGATGGGTGGCTGCATTCTAAGCCAGATGGAAGTTACTTAGGAAATCAGTCTTCTCTCCTAATTTCAGGCAACTGCAACAATTTTTTAAAGCAGTGTTGATCAGTGTCTGAATCTGAGTCCAATAGGAACAAGAACAATCTTCTTGCCAAACTTTGAAATGGATGCATTGGCTCTTAAGACGCCACACTACACTTAAGTGCTTAAAGACCAGACCAATTAATATGGCAAAATCAGATTAGTATGGTAGAAGAGAGATTAAAACATTGCCCTCTTCTCATTAGCATAACCTCAGTTTGACCAAATTCATCTTCATTAACTGCTCTTCAACCAGGTGCTCATCTCTCCTTGCATTCAGAAAGCTGCAAGTTGGAGCAAGTGGACTCTTAGAATTGTTTATGTCAGTCTAAGTTGTTAAAAGTTGCAATTAGGGACTAATAGCAAGAACTTTTGCTATAAGCAAATATCAATTGAAAGTGACAGAGGAAGAGAGGGACTTGGGCGTATTGGTTGATCACAGGAGAACTATAAGTTGTCAATGTGCTGTGGCCATGAAAATAGCTAATGTGGTCCTAGGATGCATCAGGCGAAGTATTTCCAGTAGAGATAGGGAAGTGTTAGTACCATTATACAAGGAGTTGGTCAGACCTCATTTGGAATACTGTGTGCAGTTCTGGTCTTCCATTTTTAAGAAAGATGAATTCATATTAGAACAGGTGCAGAGAAGGGCTAACTAGGATGATCTGAGGAATGGAAAACCTGCCTTTTGAGAGGATTCAAAGAGCTTAGCTTGTTTAGCCTAAGTTAAAGAAGGCTGACGGGAGATATGATTAGTCTCTCTAAATACATCAGAGGGATAAATACCAGGGAGGGAGAGGAGTTAAGTTCAGTGCCAATGTGGACACAAGACCAAATGGATATAAACTGGCCATCAGGAAGTTTAGACTGGAAATTAGACTAAGGTTTCTAACCATCGGAGGAGAGAAGTTCTGGAACAACCGTCCAAGGGGAGCAGTGGGGGCAAGAAACCTCTCTGGCTTCAGGACTGAGCTTGATAAATTTATGGAGGGGATGGTATGATGGGACAGCCTAATTTGGAAATTGACTGACTACTGGTAGTAGATATGTCCAATGGCCTGTGAAGAGATGTTAGATGGGGTGAGCTCTGAGTTACTACAGAGAATTCTTTCCAGGTGTTTGGCTGGTGAGTCTTGCCCACATGCTCAGGTTTTAACTGATAGCCGTATCTGGTGTCAGGAAGGAGTTTTTCCCTAGGGCAGATTGGTATAGGCTCTTGGGGGGTTTCGCCTTCCTCTGCAGCATGGGACATGGATCACTTGCTGGTGGATTCTCTGTACCTTGAAGTAATTATTTGAGGACTTCAGTAATTCTGTTAGGTTAGGGGTCTATTACAGGA
>ML675624.1:47310108-47415078 GCA_007922155.1 Mesoclemmys tuberculata | reverse complement strand
CCCATGGACCACAGTTTGGGGATTCCTGCCCTAGACCCTGGGAACTCTCTCCTCAAATGTGTGTGACAAAACTCCCTTGCTTTCAGATTTTCTTCTGACTGTTGTTATTTCTTGCATTGGTGTCAAGAAACCTCAGCTGAGATTTCAGCCCCATTGTGCTAGATGCTGTACCTGAACAGAGGAAGACTGCTCCTGCCATTAAGAGCCTTTCTGGTTTGTTGATTTAGTTGCTTTTTCCTTTTAAAGTACCTTACAAATTTTTAGCCTCTTTGAAAGATGATGGACAAGTGAAAACATCACGAAAATCAGTTAGCACTGTCACCCATGATGGTGTTCTCAGCCGGGACCCCCAAGTATAATTTTTTCAGTCCCGCTACAAACTTGTAACACTGGCCCCCTCCCACAAACATACGACAATCCCTCATCCCATACACATACAATCTCATGGGCCATTTCTCATCATGGTAATGGGGGGTTGCAGCTTGGGCCAGGCCCCGCAGGGCCTCTGGGCCCCGGTAAAGTGTATCCTTTCCCCCTCCATCCACTCCCGATGTGAGAGCCCTGTTCTCAGCAAAAGATCAACTCTGATTTCAGAGGTAAATTTAAGTTCATGAAAGTGACCCTCACTTTCATCAGGTTACACATCTAAGTTTGGGACAGGAGATTGAAAATCAGATGCCAGTTCCACTTTTATTAGCTGTACCGCCATCTCCTCTTACATGAGTAAAAACAATTAAAAGTCATCCTGTTAGCTAGGGGCTGGGACCCAACCTTAAAGATAAACATTATAAGTAAAAATGATGTATACTCTTAAGTTCCCTTCCTCTTCATCGTGCTCACCTGCATTCACATGGCAGGACTGGCTAGACCAGTGATTCCCAACCAGGGATACATGGACCTCTGGGGGTACGCAGAGGTCTTCCAGGGGGTACATCAACTCATTTAGATATTTGCCTAGATTTACAGCAGGCTACATGAAAAAAATGAGCAAAATTGGTACAAACTAAAATTTCAGACGACTTGTTTATACTCCTCAATATACAACACTTTGAAATGTAAGTATAATATTTATATTCCAATTGATTTATTGTATTAATTATATGGTAAAAAGAAGAAAGCAATTCTTCCATAATAGTGTGCTGTGACTTTTGTATTTTTATGTCTGATTTTTGTAAGCAAGTTGTTTAAGTGAGCTGAAACTTGGGGTATACAAGACAAATCAGACTCCTGAAAGGGATACAATAGCCTGGAAAGATTGAGAACCACTGGGCTAGATTGTGGAAGGTAGGAAGTCAGGGAAAAAGCCATTTAAAAAACATGTGGGGGGGATTAAAGAGGTGGGTGGCTTCTAGTTTCTGTGATGCCTGGGAGTGGAGTTTACAATTGTGACCAGAGTGGTCACAGGGAATTGGCCTTTGTTGGGCAACTGCTGGCAGATTGTTAGGGCAGGGGTCCTCACAAATTATCTGGCATCAGAGTGCCTCCGCCAACTTTTTCTAGTAGCTGCTATCACAAACCCATCTGTCCCTGCCTCCCACAGCTTTCAGTGAGAGCCCATCCTGGGGAAGGTGGGTTGGGAATTCACTGACTACCTACCGAGTCCCAGACCCCATGCCTCAGCTGGATAGGAGCAGGAAACCAGGAGAGCACTCCATCAACCAAACACCGCAGCAGCCTCCACTAACCGAAGCTTTCTCTGGTTTCACACAAATTGGCCCCAGGTGTCTCCAGAGGTGCTGCCTGGAACCACTGAGAGGAGGCTGTGTGGTGCAGGGCCCTGTAGGGCCACGGAAGATATTTGTGACATGTTGAATAGAGACAGGGGCTTGACGGGTCTGGTCAGAACTGGTTTGATAAGTGGCATTATTCAGCCTAGTAGACTGTGCAAGGCCATGTGAATGTGTTTGTGGTGCCAAAAGAGGAGGAAGGTTAGGAAGCAAGGTCACATGCTGTAAATTCACCAATGCTAGCTGTACCTTAGAGCTTATATGTTATGCTGCATATAAAAGCTTGAAATGCAAACTGCATAATGAGACTTGGCCATGAATCCATTTGGATTGTGTGGGAAAACTCCCTGGCAGCCCACTTCACAGCACGCTCTAGAGTCTCCTGTTGCTGTTTGGAGCGTAAGCTGTGATTAAAGATAAGTGCACCTAACTGGTGTGGGTGTGTTTTTATTCCTCACCTGGTATCCAGAACCTTGCAGGCAGCTGTGAGCAGCGGTGCCTGGCATAGCAACCACCCATCCCTATGTGCAGCACCAGTGTAAACACCAAGGCAGTACATCTTGCTGCCCTCAGTAACAGCTATTTGGGAGCAACAACTGGCCACTGTAGGGAGGGCATGCTGCTTTGCCTACCTCCCCACACAATCTCCACCCATGCTTTGGAGGCTGTCACGGCCACAAAAAAATTCATGGTGGCCACGTTTGAGAAACACTGGGTCGATGAAGGTCATGCAGTGTCTACATTCACCCTGCGTTGACCGCAATAGGTTGAGCATGATTCCATGCTATTTGAGGTAATGGTTTTACTGCATTGCTATAACAGGATGCTTTCATTGGCTGGAGACAAATTTCAGCGTAGACCCATGCACCAGTAGGTAGACACAAGGTGATATATGTCGACCTAACTATGTAGCGCAGACTAGGCCTCAGTAAGTATAGCATCACTGACTGCAACTTACAACAGCAGAGGAGTTGAACAATCTCTCTAAAGATTGATTGCTAATGTGTCATGGTCAGTTCATGGTCAGTAAATTGTCTTTCAAATTTATGCTTGATCATATCAATTGGGCAATCTTTAGATCATTTCATCCCAAATTGCTACGTGACATCATTCATTGGTTATAGTTACACCAGAGTGTGAAGTGACTGCAGTGGAACACGCTAATGGGGTTAAGTGACCTGAAAAAGATCTGAGGACTTTGATTCTTCTATAGGTAACATTTCAAAGGCATTGTGTTTCATTTATTGAAACTTTAAAAAATTTTTTTTTTACAACAAAACAATTAACTCAAAAAATAAAGGGACAGCTACAAATTAAAATAAAGGCAGATTAATAGTATTAAATGTTTATAAAGTTATTGAATAGGAAGATTACACACACGCACGCACACACAGAATTCTAATATTAATTTTAACATCATTCAATAATGTCTCTTTTTTGTTCTGGAGGAAAAAGAATTATTTTTGTTCATTTAAGCACATTGAAGAGACTTTAAAAAAAAAAACCCACAAGTACTTAAGTGAGTTAGGAACACTTGTGACATTTAGAATAATAGATTTCAAGGCCAGAAAGGAACACCATGCTCATCTAATCTTAACTCCTGTAAACTGCAGGCCATTGACCTTCCCCAAAATAATTCTGGTTTGAACTAGTGCAGATCTTTTAAAATCAAGATTGGATGCTTTTCTAAAATTGTCAGTGATGGACAATGGTGATGAATCTACCATGACCCTTATTCAGTTGTTCCAGTAGCTAATTACCCTCAATAAATTATGCCTTATTTCCAGTCTGAATTTGTCTATCTTCAACTTCTAGCCATTGGAACAAGTTACACCTTTCCCCATTAGACTGAAGAGTCCATCAAATTATTTGTTCCCCCTGTGAGTACTTATAGGTTTATCAAGTCACCATTTAATCTTTTCATTGTTAAACTAAACAGATTGAGCTCATTGCTGTAAGACATGTTTTCTAAATCTTTAATCATTCTCCTGGATCTTCTTTGAACCCACTTCAATTTATCAATGTACTTGAAATGTGGACACCAGAACTGCACTCCGTATTCTAGCAGCAGCTGCACTAGTGTCAAAGGTAAAAAACAACCTCCTTGAAATAAAATAAAATTGAACTCCTATTTGAGATTCCCTTGTTTATGCCCCTAGTGGACTTGTGTACCTAACTCACTTAGGCACTTATGAAAATCCCTCTCAAAATGCCTCAGTTTCAGAAGTTCCATGCTCAGAAACTACAAATAAAAATCCTTTGCACTTCTATAGCATCTTTAATCTGAGGATCTCAAAGCACGTTAGAACATTTAATTAATGACCACAAAACCTTTGAGGCAAGACACTACTATTGAAGTGCAGATTGAGGCAGTTGAACAATTCACTTACTCTAAGGTCACGCAATAAGTCAGTGGCAGAGCCAAGAGCAGAATTTTCCATAGTCTAAGCCACTAAACTGCTAAATGTGCAGATATCTTCAATACACTCTTCTCACCTTTCACCAGAAGGGGCTGAACAGCCCTATTTGTGACTCAAAGATACAGGCCTGCTCAGCTTTGTAAATAATAATTTCAAAAGGTATCTTGTTGGTGTTGACTAGGGTAGAAGGACTTCTGTCTTTAATCACCTGCATGTGGTATGAGTGATAATCTGCAACACCAAACTTGGGAAAAATAATGTGAAACCTTATTTTTCTACTGCTAATGATATTACAGACAAAGGTAAAAAGAAAGCTATCATACTCAGAAACGTAGGGGTCAAGTTTAATGAGAAAAACCTGTGTGGTACACCAGCCCCCCTTTCTGGCGCTCGCCCACTGGCAACAGTCCCTCTAGGCAGTGGGGCCTGAGATAATCCCACTCCAGTCCAGGTAAGTTTCTGGGTCTTCCCCTCTCTTTGGCCCTTCTCTACAGGGCAAGCGGGTGCAGCCCCTTCTGTAGGCCTGAGGGGCTGTCTCCTCAATCTTAGTAACCTCTCTCTCCAAACCTCCAGCAGCTCCTTCCTCTCCTCCTCACTCTTCTACCTCCCACTGCCTGCTTGCACTGGAGGCTTTTAAGTGTTTGGGGCGGGGCTCCTTGATTGGCCCCAGGTGGCCTAATTAGTTAAGCAGCCACAGGTGGCCTAATTGCCTAATCAGCCCCAGCTGCAACCTCTTTCCTGCCTGTAGGGAAGAGGGCTTTAAGCATTCTAGGGCTCACATATCGGCCCTGAAGTACCCTGCCATAGCCATCTGGCTTGACTTTACCACACCTGTTAACCCCTGAAAAGCCTGGAGAGTAAACTTCTGATGAGCTAGTAAATCTTAAAAACTCATCTCAACCCCATGCCCCGTGAAATACTGGAATGATTTAAATTTAGTTCTTAGTCAAAGAAAATGGGGGAGATAGTAAGGGCATTTGTGGCTTAACGAAGAAAGCTCTTTCAAGATTGCAATTATGGTGTGACTCCCCAAAACAAATCCTAAGAGACATTAAAGATGTCTTGTGGCATTAAAGAAGATAAAATGACAAGGAGATAATTGTGGTTCCAACAATAAATATTTGAAACAACTCTGAAATTGGGCCAGGCTATAGAATCTACAAATAAAAGTGTGCAGGATTTAAAGCCACATGCCACAGGATGCTGGGGAGATGAAAATAGCACACAGGAAACACAAAATTGCAAGGCAGCCTGGGAAACGGATCCAATCAGCTAGCAGAAAGTGTTACTGTTGTGGAGGCATGCACACCCCAATGGGCTGCAGATTTAGAAGTGAGAAATGTGATATTTGCTGGTTGACACGGCAGACAGAGTGTGTCACAACAAAGCCAGGAAAGCAGACACAAAACACTATAAAAAGCAGACTCATAGGTATAGTACTTTTCATGTACTGAGGAGGAAAAAAGATTAAGTTGCTTGTACTACCGATAGTATAACTGAAACAAATATTCCTAAAGTAGGTCCCATTCATACTGGGCTATCTGTAAATGGAAAAAAGTGTATAACTTGAGCTCGATATCACCCAGGATCCAGATATGGGCAGTGACATGAAGAACCTATGAATATACCATTGTATGCAAAACTGGTAAGAATTTGGGATATGAAGATGGTTTAAGCCACTTGGCTTTACTGGAGATACACGAAAAAAGATAAAAGTGAATGGACAGTGTTACTAATGGACTATCTCGATACAAGTTCAGTGACAACATTATAGGGAAAGTCATGGACTGGTAAAGATCTGGTTAGAGATGTTTGTTAGAAAAGTTGGAGAATTTGTGCTCAGGTGATGACCTTAGACCAAAGCTGATCAGGAGCTCACAGCTTGTTATAAAAGTGATGCAGTGTACTTAGTAGGTGAGTATTATGGGGTGCCCAGGTCATCATTCCACAGCAAGGATGTGAAGTAATAATGGATTAACTCCATCAGACATACCCAGGAACTACTAAAATGAAAGGGTTAACCCAGAGTTCTTGTGATGGCCAAATATGGATACTGATATTGAGTGTAAGGTACAATTCTGTTTCTTTGTCAAGAGAGTTGATGTCTCCTACTGTGGGTCCACTTCATTCTTGGGAGTGGCCAGATAAGCCTGGAGAGTACATATTGATTATGCTGAACCATTTCAGGGGAAAAATGTTTAATACTAGTGGATGCACATTCCAAATTGGTAGACATCTATCCCATTAATGCAGCCACAAGTGAAGCTACCATATTAAAACTGGTCCTTAATTATTTTTCTATCTATGGTTTACCTGAAGTGCTTTTATCAGATATTGGATGTTTTTACTTAAATCTTTTAAATTCAAAAGATTTATGAAGCAAATCAACATTCAATGTTACATTGACACCTTACCAACCATCAAATGGATTAGCTGAACATTCAATTTAGTCATTTAAAGAGGGTATTAAAAAGATATCTGGAGGTACTATATATGTGAAAGTGTCTCATTACCTGCTTAATGGTCAGAAAACACCACAGTCAGCAACACGTCTCTCCCCAGCAGAGATGTTAATGGGAAGGAAACTAAAGTCAAGGTTAGATATTATAAAAATCTATATTTAACGTGAAAAGACTGCAAAAAACAGAAGCAAAAGCAGCAAAATGACAAACATGCTAAAGAACAGTTTTACTGTTGGAGAAGATTTCTGTACTAAAAACTTCAGTCCTAATTCTAACTGGATGCCAGCTATCATTCAAGATGTTACATGACCAGTCTCCTACATGGTAACTGAGTTGTGTGCCGGCATATGGATTGGCTGAGAAAAAGGACCATGGTAAACCCCAGAGATGTTAGTACTGCAACAATGGAATTGCTACTGGAGAATGCCCAATTAGGTTCACCACCAGTTTCTGGAATTCAGTCGTGTCAGGCTGCCGCTCCAATATCAGCTACTAATGACAGTCCTCATGGACAGACTATTCAAAATTATGATATCACAGAACATTAGGTTTGAATCAAAAATTGTTCCTGAAAAAAAATGCATCATTGATGGCAGAATAATTTTTTGCTGAGGTTGAATTAAACTGTTCCATATGCGAGAAACATCCACCTACATATCTGAAAGATTACATAGCGTAATAGTGACTGCCTGTTTATTTGTTTGCTTGTTTATAGCTTGTGATTTGAAATACATTACTAATTATTGGTGGTTTGGTAAATTGTGTAAATACTTAGAATGGGGGAAATGCTATAATGTGTACAATAAGCCAGCCACTAGAGGGAGTATGCAGATAGCCACACATTTCCTGAACTGTCTACATTGGGTTTACTCATTGTTGGCAACTGCAGGAAGTATAGGGAGGGGGGTGCGGAATAATTCAGTTAGCTGAATAAAGTCTGTAAATACCTAAAGAGGCTGCCGTACATGTGGTTCACAATCCAGCTGTAATACTAAATGCTTGTTTTCTCTTGTAAGCCCAAGTAAATAGCCTTAACAGAATCTCAAATAGTTTTAAGCAATGCTTTTGATGTTTTAAACCAAATACTAGAAATATCAGGTTCCTAAAATTGCCATAACAGAAAATTACATCCTTAGTCCTTAGAGAATTACTTGAAGTGTGATAACTATTAGACATACTAAATAAATTGTGTCTATAGAAATCTTGGCTATTTGTATTGTTCTGTGATATAACTGCTTGACCTAAATGCTGTTTATATCAGTTCCTTGCAAGACTGCACGTTGTATTTAGTAACTTCCTTAGGTACTTTCTCAGTGAATTGATAAACTTGTTGATAGTTAAGATAAATGTGCCCTGATTTGGAAATTACTGCCCAAAGTAAAAGTAGAATCCAGTGTGAAAAGAACCCATTGTTAAATTTAGTAAGCTAATGTTCCCTGGACTATAATTATGATGATCCCTTTTATTAATCCCATTCAGTTATTACTATAACATTTATTAAATTGGCAAATCCAGATTGTTAGATTTCAGTTTTAGAATTTAACTGGCACCTTGACAAATTCATAAAGTTGACCCATTCATTCATAGAAGCGCAATCTGTCCTTTACCAAATCTACCCTCTGGATATAGCCAGCACTTTCAAGTGTCCAGTCCACAACCCCTTGATTACATGCATCCTTTTCTGATCCACAAAGAATCATAGGTTAGCCTCAAGGACCTCACTGTGTGTTTGTGATATTTTTTTACACAAACAGCCTGACCAGGGAAATGACTGTGCAATAATTACAAGGTTGGGCCCACAGTGTATTTCTCCAGGAAGCTTTAGTTTGGATTACACAGATCAGACAGGAGAAATACTTTGAAATAAGTTTAGTATTGCATAATAACTGGCAGGAAATGCTTATGGAAGAGGAGAGTTTAGCAGACATACTCTTACATTGGATTTATATCTGCAAAGTAGTAACCGAAACAGTTGAAATCCGGCTGCCTCCAGTGAGTGAAGAAGCTTGTGGACTCCTTGTGGAGGTTTGACTCAGAACCCTATTTTATACCTGCTTTCTCAAACCAGAATGCTCTCTCTCTCGGATGGGGGAGATGTGACAGTGGGGAAGTGCTTTTTCTATACATTGGGCATTAGATGGACATGGAAGTCCTCTAAGCAGCCATATGGACCACAACTTCCAGATACAACAAACAAAATGGTGCCTCTTCTGACCCAACTAGGAGGTCAGAGTTCCTTGTGATAAACCACCACATTATACAGTTCACCTGAAAACATTTGCCTACCAAATATGTATGTTGAGATTGGTGAGAATAGAGTTAAGATTTTTCATAGAGCAACAGTGAGGAATAAGGTAGAGTCTGTCAACGAAAGTGATCAGCCATGTGTTAGGACAGGGATAAGGCATATTAAAAAAGGATACCTTAAGCATTTTCTTGCTTTTAAGGGGTGCGTGTGGGCAGCAGCTCCTATTATGCAACCATACCTGTTTTCTAACCAAGTGTTTTACATTGCAAATTAAAGGCCCATTTATTATACAGCAGTAGCAGTGGATCAATAAGCATTAGAAGAGTTGGGAGAAAAGGATGAATCTTAAGGCTGGACTCCATTTAGCATAGAACCAGTATCTTAGAAATAAGCTTTTCTTGTTAACTAAGCTTTTCATCTTTTTCTACTGGCTCAGTTTGCCAAACATATAGTATTTCACATCTGACTGTGTTACAGGTGCATTAGACAACGTACACCTGACCTTTGAAAAAATATGAATATAAAATATGTCGATAGAATATTGCACCTTTAATTCCTGGAAAAGGTAGTAACCTTTCTTTCAAATGTCCTCCCTTCTTCCCAACTCTCCACTGCTTGTTACATAGAATTATCTAAAATGATTAAAAATAGTCTCTGTACAGAATGATGCTGACAGGACAATGCCACCTACTCTTGTCAGCATGTGCTCTATCAGTGGGCTCGTTCTTTCCTACTAGTGCATTAGAAATACATTTGTTTCCATAGCAAAATCTAAAATTACTTTATTGCTGTACCTGTTTCTCTGCATCTCAATTATATAAGAATTGGAAACAAACTAAGGAAATGCAGCGAGCTTGCTAGACCCTGCATGTAAATAGGGGTAATGACTTTTTCTGTTTTAAGGACAAACCATTGTGCAGATTATTAATAAAACAGTAAAGAGGCTGCCCTCTGCATTGATGTATAGAGTTTATAAAGTTCATGGCTGTTATAGTTTGTTTTTTAAATTAAGGGTCAGATAACCGTTAGAATGGTCTGCAGATGATCATGAGATTTTTTTCTCATTTGACAAATTTGTAAGTTCTTATTTCTGTACAGGTTTTACTCAACAAATATGTACAATACATAACCATTTCCTTCTGCCACAGATTCCTATGTGGAGCATGAACAAATGGTATTTGAGAAGAGCCTTCATTTAAAGTTTAATGGGTTTGCAGAACATGGGTCTAATTTTCCATTGCACTGCAGCTTTGGCTGTCATTTACACCAGTGCAAAGTGGATGCTAATGCTGAAGAGTGGTTGGGTGTGGGTTATCAGGTTTTCTGCCTTTGGCGCCCCCTGTTGATAGCTGCTCCAGCTCTGTAGAGGTCCAATTCTTTTGACTCATCTCTCATAGTCTGTGTCCAACCCTCCCACCACCACCTTTCTGGGGTAACAAAATCATGACAATAACTAGATTACCACCTTGCATCAGGTCTTTGCCTCTGCCTCTGGGCCCAGTAATCCTTAAATCCTTGTCACAGGGCTTCCAGTAGCCCTTACCCCTTGTATCAGCGGGTTTCACTCCACCTTCTTTGCTTCCCTCTCCTCTGTTTACAAGTCCAGTGATCCTGCAGTGAGCAAACAAGGTCTTCTCCTGCTAACCCTTTGCTGCTTCCCTGGACTTCTTCCTACCTTGGTTTATCTATAGACCCTTTTCCCCCCAAAAAACCTATTTCCAATCTCTGCAGAGTCTTTTCCTGGGCTCATGTAATGAGTGACACCTATCAGGAATTTCCTCCTAGAAAGTGGGTTCCTGCCCTTTTAGCAAGGCTCATTGCAGGGGGTCACTCCACCCTCATGGCTTTTCACTGTCTTCCCTAGACAATTTCCAGAGTTCCCCAAAACCTGTTCTCCCCTGGGCTCCCTTCCTTCCTTTCTACTCTGATACCCTTCCTTTATATTAGCCACCCAGCTCCTTCCCAGGAGAGACTCATCATTAATTGAGCCTGGCACACCTGATCCCTGTCATTAGGTCTCTGACACTTTCAGTGCCAGTGTGGAGTACACAACCCATCTGTTTTGGGAGCATTTTACATTCTTTGCACAGGGGTAAGTAACTATGGACCAACACAGAGCCTTTTATTGGTTTCAATGGGAGCTAAGTGTCTAAATACCTTTGTGGTGCTGAGACTATATCGAGTGCAAGGTAGTGAAGATCAGGCCTATGAATCAAACACTATGGAGTTCCATCGTTACCAAAAGAGGATTCAGATTTCAGGCTATGGATTTTGGAGGTCAGGTGGGGATGGATTGTTCTCTAGAATAGAAACAATAGATGAGAGTAATCTTTGCTGTTACCATCGCCACTGCATTTATGCCTACTCCCATTCATAACTCCTCTATTTCTTCTGCTTGTATTTGATACAGATGTTTTCATACTCTGTGGCCAAAGAGAGGAATATTGTCTTAGATAGGACAGTTAGACAGGAGCTCATATAACACTAATCAACCTGACTGATTCACAAATCTATAACCTAGGCAGCAACAGGAGGAGATACTTAATGATCTCAGTAGACATCATCGATCACAACGTCTGAAAATATAAGCTTTTGACTTGGATATGATAAGCCAGCCAAAAATATATATGTAATTGAAGAGGTGTATCACTTAGAGACAACAAGAATAATGTGGACATAACTAGACCCTTCCATCCACAGACCTTCAAGCATCTTAATGAAGTAAGCCTTCACACATGAGGTAGGTAAGCAGTGATTCTTAAATCCTTACATTAGAGGCACTGCAGCCTTGTTATACATGGTCCCTGGGCTCAAATCTAAACCCCTTGGAAATCTTCAGGGATCAGATTATATCTCACCAACACAAGGGCAGCTGTCAAACTAGGAAAACCCAAGGGGCAAAGTGAGATTTATAAACTACAAAGTGGCATCCCAGATGGTGGCACAGCTATTAAGCAAAGGGATGGAGGATAGAGCATTTGGGAAGTTAAATAGTTAAAAAAAAACAAAATCCCTCCCACTTAATATAGTCTGAGTCAATGGCACAGCCTGCAAGAGTGGGATCCACAAAGGTACTTAAGGACCTAAATCTCAGGTTTAGGCTCCATTACAATCAACAAAATTCCCATCAAACTCTGCCAGAGCCTAAATTCGCTTGGTGACTATGTTTCTGCCCCTGAGCACACACACTGCCATCTGGATGCCTCTCTCCTACCTAAGCTGCAGAGTGATTCATGAACCAGGGCAAGATGAACATTCAGCCATCCAAGTTGTTTGCAAGGCCCAATATAGTTGGTGTGCACCTAACAGACCAAATCCTATTCAAAATCTGGCTGGAGTAACAGGTGGTGAGAGTTGCTTTATAACACGGGTCAGCAACCTGTGGCACATGTGCCTAAAGAGGCACATGAGATGATTTTGAGCGGCATGTGTCAGGGTTGTATAATTTTGGTGGTGATGGGGCAGGGGAGCAGTGCCAATGCTGGGCCCATGGCACATGGGGATGGGGAGGGAAGACTTAGCACACCGCTTCCCAAAAGTTGCCGACCCCTGCCTTATAACTTCTAGTCCCCCACGTAGATCACTTGCCTGGCATGTTGGAGACCCAGGTTCAGTTTTCCCATCTCTATCACAGGGGGATATAGGATTTGAAAACAGGTCTCCAATCACTCAGGAGAGTGCTCTAACCACTGAGGTATATGACAGTCTCCTTTGGGCCTCCCTCCATCTCTACTGTTGAAGCTATTCCAATATGGATAAATAATGAAAAAGTGATTAAAGTAGGGGGGACTCTGCTCTGTTTCCCACCTCCCAGGTGAGGGCCCTAAGCACTGGACTAGTCATTTTCTCTGCCCCAATGACTATTTAAGTATTTATCCACAGCTGATCACTTATTTCCTGAAATCATTTTTTGCTGAAATTTGTGAAGAAACATTTAGCCTGAGGTTGCCATCTAGCATAGATAATTGCAGATGAAATGGTTAAAGTTTGGTAAATTTATAAGCATCTGAAAACAGGGAGCATCAGAAACCTTAGCTATCTGTGGGTACTACCTAGGCTGCTATACATTACAAACAATAAAGATCGAAGGTGTGCCTACATGGTGATCAATTCAGCAGGATCGATTGAGTAGGTAGTGGAGACCTGCTCAATTGATCCCAGATGAGCTCTCCAGCCAACACCTGTAATCCACCTCCCTGAAAATAGTAAGGTTGCATCGACGGGAGGGTGTCCCATCAATGCAGCACAGTGAAGACGCCGCGTTACATGAATGCAAGTATGTCGATGGGAGAGACGCAAACTCTGCAATGTAGCTTGCGTAATTGCCCTTCAACTGCCAGTGGCAGTGTAGATCAAGCCTGAGGGCGGATTTAGACAGAACTGCAGTAATGAGTGATGGAGGATTATGCAGAAATAGGTATTTTCATCCTGCTGCCAAATAGTAGCAGTTTTCAGGGCTTTGCAGCTTGGTTTCCTGTTGGTGGAGAAACAGTGTCACACAGTTTGACTAACAGACACCAGTCCTTGAGCAGACAATCCTCATTTATGGAACTCAGACATACATTCATGCACAGTGCCCAGGGATTAAGACAGAGCTCTAACTGTCCTGCTGCTTGCAAAAGCTCTCACAAAAAGTGCCTGCAGCACAAAATGAATAACACTAGAACATTTATTCAAAGACTGAACACTACTGACACACTAAGAAAAAACATCTTGTAAAACTATGTAACAGTGCCATGAGGTGGCACAAAGAGTATTACAAATAACTCAGGGCAATTCTATCTGAAATCTTTCAGACAGATAAAGATGAATTAATCACCAAATTAAGAACTGATGGTTGCCTAGGTGAACATGCAAACAATTCAGTTCAGTGAATATATATGCACACACAGGTGCTTTTAAAAGGTCAATTTCAAAAGCTGAAAACCATTAGGAGCCAAACTGAATAAAGGGTAATGTTTAAACAAGATGTAAACAATTTGGAAATGCTTACAAACGTTTTACTCTTAATAAAGAGAACAGTTCTGCAGTCACAAAAAAGGGCTTTTGGTTGAAGGGTATCCCCATTAGGGAGGTGAAGGCAACAAAAAAAAAAAAAAGGAAAAAAGACAAAAAAGGAAAATGGGGAACTTACACTAATTTCTGTAAGTCAGCAGTTAGGAACTGATAAGGGAAGCTAAGTGAAAAATGTGAACAGCAGGGCTAAGAACAATACTAAAGATTTCTTCAAATATATCAGGAACAAATTATATCCTAGAAATGATACACATTTAATACTAGAGAAGGATGGTAAAATTATCAGTCATGATACTGAAAAGGGAGAAGTATTCCATAAATATTTATGTTATGTATTCATATCTTATAGGGATAATTAAATGTATTTTATTCCATCACTAATTAGAGAGGAAGTTAAACTACAGATTTTAGAGCTAATATTTTTAAATCTGAAGGTCTGGAAAACTTGCACTTAAGAGTATTAGAAAATTGGCCAAGCCTTCTGAACCATTAATGTTCAACCAACCAATCTTGGAACATTGAGAAAGTTCCAGAGTACTGGAAAAAAGTTGATGTGCCAATATTTAGAAAGGGTAAATGGGATGACCTGAGACACTGAAGACCAGTGAGCCTGACATTGATCCAGAGCAAAATCATGGAAAAGCTGTTATGGGATGTAATCACTAAAGAGTTAAAAGATGGTAGCACAATTAATGCCGTTGCCAATGAATGCCAACATGGTTTTATAGAAAATAGGTCTCAAACAAACTGGATATAGGTTTTTGTTTATGAGATCATAAGTTTGGTTAAAAGAAGGTAATTGCGTTGACAGATTTCAGTAAGACTTAATCCCCCATGAAATTCTGATTTTAAAAAATTAGCACTGTACAATGCAGTTCATATTGATTGGACTAAAAACTGGCTGACTGGTATATCTCCGAAAGTAATTGTAAGTGGGGTATTGTCATTCAATGACGTATTTCCAGTAGAGTCCCATGGGAATCTGTCCTCTGCCCAATTGTATATTTTTAAAATGACCTGGAAAAAGATATAAAATTATTGCTGGTAAAATCTGCAGATAACATAAGAATTGGTGAAGTGATAATAATGACAGGGACATAGGTCAGTTACATAGGTGGATCTAGATCTCTTGGTAAGATAGGCTGTCTTATTCAAATAAGCCTAATGCAAAACTCAGACATCTAGGAATAAAGAATGTATGTCACACTTCTAAAATAGGGGATTATATTCTGGAAAACAGTGATTCTGAAAAGGATTTAGAGTTATGGCCTAAATAGCCATAACTGAACACAAGTTCCCAGTGCAATGCTGTAATTAAGAGGATGAATATAATCTTTTCGTGTACAAGCAAGATAATATTGAAGAGGAGTAGGAGATGGTATTATGTGTGACAATTAATGCAATAGTGTTTCCAGTTTGGGGTTCTCACTTCAAAAAGGATGCTGAAAAAATTGGAAGGGGTTTGGAAAAGATCTACAAGAATGATTCAAGGTCTGGAAACCTACTTTTATAGTGAGAAACTAAAGAAACTCAACGTATTTAATTTAGCCAAGGAAAGGTTAACAGGTGGCTAGATCACAGTCTACAAATACTTACATGTGGAACATTTCTGATACTAGAAGGCACTTTAATCTACTAAAAAAGGCATAAATGAGATCCATAGTTGGAAGATGAAACTAGACAAATATAGACAGTGAGGGTATATTAGCCAATGGAACATCTTATTAAAGGATGTAGTGGATTCCCACCAACTGAAGTATTTAAATCAAGACAGGATCTCTCTAAATAGCAGATGCTTTGGCTGAAACAAAAGTTATAGTCTTGAAGCAAAAATTATTGAGAGTTTCTTTGGCCTTTGTTATGCAGGAGCTCAAAACAAATCATAATGGGCACTTGGGCTTTAAAATTTATCAGTGTGGAGATGGAAGATTCTCATTGCAGAGAGAATTAGTGTCAAAGGCTGTGATGATAAACATTAGTGACAGACCAGTAAATACAATGTACTTTGTATATTTTAATTCAATTGGAAACTGCCTGACAGAAAGAGAACATAGTTCCAAACAAATGCTGGTCAAAAAATGGTAAAAAGTTCACATACACACAGAAATTCCATTTTTTAATTCAAAAGTGGAAAATCTGAACACAAAAAGTTTCATCAAATCATTATTTCATTAAAAAAAAAAAGCAAAAAGCCTTTTGTCAAGTACAAATTCAGATGGAAATTTTTGACCAGCTCTCTTCCAAACTCCTTTGCCAGAGTTTGGCACAGGGGCAATTAAAAAAAATCCAGACAAGGATCTGATCAGACTCTCCACAACTAGGCTGGTATATGCAAGTACACGTTGCAGGAATGTGATGAGAGAAAAACCAAATTTCTGTTCTGTACTGAGGCAATCTTATAGTAGCTGAACTTTTTTCTAAGAACAATGCATGGTATAAAGTCTGTGTTGCCCAAAAAGTAAAGTTTAACATTCTCTAAAAAGTTGTCTGCTCATATCCTTCATTACTTCTTGTCTTTGTGAAAATTAAAGTCCCAGAGGCTTTGCCCCACTTTGCTGATTATTATAGGGGCAGGGCCTAGGAAGCAAGTATAGCATGAGCAGTGGTCTAAATACGAACCCTGGATATTTGGGTACGTTCATACTCTGGCACCTAGCGCAAGCTGTTTCCAATACTAGCCTGGCTACAATGCTATTTTTACCTATGGTAGGTCTGCTGGAATTGGCATGCTATCACACCTCCCAGCTCAAATAGGTATACCATAACTCACAGGATAGCATCTCAAACTTCACAGTCACTTAACCATCATTAAAGCATTAGAATCTTTTCATATTTCACTTCACTGCTGTCAATATCACACACAAGAAAAGATGCAGAACATAGATCTCCTCATACCACAATTACAGCTGTCACACACCTCAAACTAATCTCCAGATTTCACAAACATGCTGGGGCAAGGCACCCCCTCAATCCTGCTGAGTTGAGACTCCATCCTCTGGAGGAAGAGGCCTGGGGTAAATCTGCCCTACCCTGGGCAAGTCTTTTTGGCTTCTCTCCTGAATGTTTCCAGTTTAGAGCATTTGGGTGGGCCTTGGTTTGGGTCCAAGGAATACCCCTCTGGCATACGATGGGGGGGTGGAGGAAAGACTATAAACCCAGACAAAATACCTTTCCCTGGTCCCCCCTCAGTGGGGCTGCAGTCACAGCAGTGCATTTGGGGGGGGGGGTTGGCAGTTCTTCCCCATGGCTCAGTTTTGGGTGTTCCCCTCAGGGGGAGGGGGTGGGAGCACAGCCTCCTGGGTTAGAGGGGTGAGCCTACCTGCTGCCACAAGCCTTCTCCAACAGCTTGCATCTCTTCTCTCCCCCACCCCCCCAAAAACCAAGAGGCAGGATTTTAATTGGCTTGGAGATGACTTTGATTGGGCTCAGGTGCCTCTAATTGGCCTGAGGTAATCCTCTCCCAGCTTGCATGGAAAAGGGTCTTTAACATTCTGGGGCTCACATACCGGCCTTCTAGCACCCTCTTGTATTGGCGGCTCCTTCACGGAGCCGTGAGCACAGGCGTGTACTTGGCGCGGTTCACCTCCCACCCTGACACCTGCCCCTGCTGCAGCGTGAGGGAGACCCTGGCGCACATGTACCTGGAGTGCGCCAGGCTACAGCCCCTCTTCCGGCTCCTCCAGAACCTCTTGTTGAGGTTCTGGCTGCACTTCTCCCCGCACCTGTTCATCCATTCACACCCCATCCGTGGCCCCACGAAGTCGCGGGACCTCCTCGTCAACCTCCTCCTAGCCCTGGCCAAACTAACCATCTACCGGACCAGAGAGAGGAGGTTGGCAGCGGGCGCTCCCTGCGACTGTGGGGCCTATTTCCGGTCCCTTGTAAACTCACATCTCCGGGCAGAGTTCCTCTGGGCGGCGTCCGCTGGCTCCTTGGACAGCTTCGAGGAGCAGTGGGCGCAGTCTGGGGTTCTCTGCTCGGTGTCCCCTTCTGGCTCTCTCCTTTTAAACCTGTAACCCTCACACCCCTTCCTTGTTTTCTCATTTGTTGTCCCCCGTAATTAGTTGGACCTGGGTCCAGTGGCTCCGCCCCTAGGCTGGGGGGGGAGCCTGTAGCGGTGGGTGGGCTTGTGCCCACCCACCTACCCCAGCTTCCAAATAGAGCACCCTCTTGTATTGGCGGCTCCTTCACGGAGCCGTGAGCACAGGCGTGTACTTGGCGCGGTTCACCTCCCACCCTGACACCTGCCCCTGCTGCAGCGTGAGGGAGACCCTGGCGCACATGTACCTGGAGTGCGCCAGGCTACAGCCCCTCTTCCGGCTCCTCCAGAACCTCTTGTTGAGGTTCTGGCTGCACTTCTCCCCGCACCTGTTCATCCATTCACACCCCATCCGTGGCCCCACGAAGTCGCGGGACCTCCTCGTCAACCTCCTCCTAGCCCTGGCCAAACTAGCCATCTACAAGACCAGGGAGGGGAGGTTGGCAGGGGGGGGTTCTCTGTGACTGTGGGGCCTATTTCCGTTGCCTCGTAAATTCATGTCTCCGGGCAGAGTTCCTCTGGGCAGCGTCCGCTGGCTCCCTGGACTCCTTTGAGGAGCAGTGCGTGCTGTCCGGGGTTCTCCGCTCGGTGTCCCCCTCTGGTTTCCTACGTTTAACCCTGTGACCCCCCACGCCCTTTCCTGTTTTTTCATTTGTTGTCCCCTGTAATCTTGTTGGCCCCAGGTCCAGCCTTTAGCGGCTTGCGCCCACCCACCTCCCCCCCCAGTTTTCAAATAGGAGCACCCTCTTGTAGCCATCCGGCCTGACTTTTTCCAATACCTCTACCAAGAAGAGGTAACTACTGCCTTTACTGTTCATTATGTTTACCATAGTCACTTTATCAGGAATGCATGTGGCTAATAAATGCTTGCTCTCAATTTGAGAATGACCATACCTGTTGTAATAAAATCCCTTTTATAGTTCTTCACTGAATTTATGCATACCAGATCCTGAAGGTATACATGCATCTCTTGCCTTTGCTCAAACATAGCTGAGGGTGCAAAACAGATTTCCTCATATCATAATCACAGCTGTCATACACCTCTAAGTAACCCACATGTCCTCATATCACAAACCACTGCCTCCATCGTTTAGTGTAGGTACACTTAATACACTGACTGCACCTGGAGTGTATGCAAATAATTCCCATTCGCTACTGGCAGTGCCAGGGAAACCCTATCCCCATCTCCCCCGACTGTTTTGTCCTTCAATACTGTTAGATGGAATCTTGCAGGAGAGAGTGAACCGCTGGTAAAAGGAAGCAAATAGCTTGTACATTTCAGCAACTGTGGTGTTGGCAAAGGAGTGTGTGTTAACTGAGCATATTAGGGCATTACTGAAAGAGGCCAGTGCTTAGGTTGCATGGGCAACCCAAAATATGCTTTTCCTTGTTTTCAGAAGTTGGAGTTTTGCTCAACTCAGGGTTCTGCAGGCGGCTTCCTATAGGATGCCCAAGAATGGCATCCCACAAAAGCCAGCACATTAGGTAAGGAGCTGCCTAAGCTAGCCAGTGGGTGATACTGACCACAGGGTTGTGTCTTAAGGCCAGCCCCCCTTATGGAATGTTTGGATGTAGGGAGGCACTTATTGCTCCTTGGGATCCACAGCTGGGTACCCCTCCCCTGTAGTCAGGCAGTTTAGGGCCTAAGAGGTTTCTTCTGAGACTGGTACAGGCACCTGCCTAAGCCTACACAAATATTGGGGAGGGACGGAAAGAAAGGCCCTTATAACCTTTAGCCAGATAGTCAGGGCATTCACCCAGGATGTGAGAACCCCAATACAATTCAGCTTCCGGTTGATAAGGTGAAGGGATGTGAACAGGTATCTCCTACCTCTCAGGAAATGCTTTAAACCAGTCACTCTGTCTCCAGCCCAATTAATACAAAGTGGAATAGTTTCAACATGAGAAAGAGAGCTCCCATATCCATATTCCAATGGTCAGGTCACTCTCCTGAGAGGTGAAAACTCTTGCTCAACCCTTCATTTCATCTGGCAGAGGGAGGAATTCAATCAAGATCTCCCGCAGTCTATGTAAGTACCCTAACCACTGATATAAAGATTATATTCCTGCAACCATGCTGGGATTCTGCTGATTATTGTAGCACCTAAATCTGGTGTTTAGTCCCTAAATTCTTTTGTGGATCTGGGCCTAGTTACTTCAGTCCCCTCCTGTTGTCCAATCAACACTGGCTACCCTTACCTAGCACCTAATCATTAACCACCTCCTTCACCTCAAGATTTCAGCTGGTCTTGTCTGACATTAGGAGGACTGTCCCTGATTCAGTGGACAAAAGCTGTACCTCATGCTAAGGAGTTAGGCCCAGATTCTCAAAGATACTTAGGTGTTGTTCTGCTTAGCATTACACCACCTAGTCCTGAAGCATTGGCACTTCATGAACTCCTCAGCCCTGAGATAGGTACCTAAGTCTACCCATACAATGCCTGGAGAGAGGTAGGCACTTAAGAAAGGGCTCCTCAAAAGCCAGCAAGCTGAGTGGGGAGCCACCTAAGCTAGCCAGGAGTGAAATGTGGCTGTGCAGCTGACACAGGACACCTGGCTGACAGGCCAGTGATAGGCACCTCCCTTTACTAGGGATCCTCAGCCCTGAACCCTCTCCCGAAGTTAGGCACTTAAGCCAGACCAGCCTCTTAGGTAACCCGTGCCCTAGCAGTTGAAACTCTGTCTCCTGTTCATGCGATTACCTCTCTCATCCTCACCCTATGTTCCACTGTGCCACTAGGTGTCTTGTGATGATGCTGTGATGCTCCCAAGATATTGGTAGCCTCCATCCAGCCCTCCTGATGTGGGGTCTAACTGATATCAGGCCTTATGTGTGCTCAGAGCATGGTCTACAGGATTGGGCCCTACTGGTAAGGTAGGTATTCCTCTGCCTAATTTGAGAATCTCTTTCAGGCCTGTCATGCTTTGGCTTGAGCAAGGGCTCAGATGTTCATTACCGGCAGGATATCTTCAGGACTTAGCTTTGCAAATGCTGACTGGGAGAAACATAGGCACCTAGGTGATGTAGGTGCCTATGGGATTAGGTGGCAGCAGAGCAGCAGCAGCTTTGAAAATGTCAGCAGAGCCTAAATGGTGGTCTAAGGCACCTAAAGAGGCAGATAGGAACTAAAATACTTTGAGGATCTGGGCCTCTCATATAGGGCTTCTCTCTTTAGCTATTGACCTGTTTCCTAAATATCTCCAAAATTATCTTTATCTTCACACACATATTATTACATGCCCTATGCTATCACAATGGCAAAAGCATGCCTTGTGAAATCAGTGTGAATATCACTGTTCAAATTCATCCTGCAAGAAGCTTTACTGTCATGTTCACATGGTTTCCTCACCTTAGGAACATATTTCTTGTGCTTTTCAATTTTTAAAGCACAACATGGAGATAAAAATCGGCTTGAGCACACCTCAGCAGCATATTTTATCATTTTACATTTATTCTGCAATTTATTTCACTCCTGAAAGAAAATATGTCAAAAACTAATCAGAAAGATTAGTCTAAACAATCTTCTCTTCACAAAATAAAAGCTTAACCTCCTGTATCTTCCTTTTTGAAAACAAAGACCTCTCCTGGACAGTTCAGAGACATAATAAGGCTGGTTTGTTCCTTAAAAGAGACAAAAAAGCATACAACAGTTTATTAACTGGGGTAAATGCATCCTTCCCTGCAAACACGGCACTAAGTTGGTTTATAGTAATAGTAAAAAAAGTATACATAAGATTAAGTGAGTTCAAGTAGAAGGTATTAAGCTAGAAAGAGTGGCAAGTGAAAACATGCGTCTGAAAGTCTAAAACTTAATCTAGCAAGATATCAGTATTGTTCAAGAAAATTTCTCTCACCCATCTTCTTTCTTCCCTTGCATGGGTGACTTCAACTCAGTCAGAACCTTCCACAGAAGTATAAAAGGCTGCTTTCCCTTGTTTATCTGGCTGCCTAAGTTCTTTTCCCACCTATATGCAGTTTCCAGAGACTTCAATTTACCTCCCTGCCCCACCTTTCTCAGGCTACGTCTATACTGATGGTGGCAAATTCACCGCCGTCAGATCAACGTCTCTGGATCGATTGAGCTGTCTTTGTAGACCCGCTCATTCAATCCAGAAATCGACAGAGGAACACCACCTCTGTAAGTGGCGCAGCGCAGTGTGGACGGTGTGCGAAACAGATGCAGCGAAGTCAACGGGAAATACGCAAGTTTTTTGCATTGCTTGTGTATCTCCCATCGACTGCTGCTGAATCCAGAAGGTAAGTGTAGACCAGCCCTCGCTGTGCCCCTTGTGTCTGTCTAGTAATGGATGTCAAAATAGCCTCTGTCCTTGCTTATATCTTCCAACATTCAATGACTTTGTTTCAAGAGATGGAACCAGTTTCACCACAGACTTTAAAGCATATCATTAAGTATTCTTATTTCCTCATGCAATGTGAATACTTTGCGTTCACAATGATATTAATCAGTGTGTCTACTTTCAGAAAAGAGACCTTGCTCTATACGTCAATATTTTATACAGTCAGTTGATTCAATTGACTATCACTTGTGGTTCAGCTCCCTGTCTTTTTAGATCAGTAAACCTTTGCAATATGTTCTTTGAAAAGAAAGACTTGATCCAGGCTTCTCTCCTGCTGTGTGTAGACACAATGCTGAATCATCCCCAGCTTGATAGCTGTGTTTACCAGATATGTGAATATACTTTCATTGTCTCTGCCTGATAGCCAGCCTGGTCAGAAACAAACACACATTCCTTTGTCTACGGCAGACCTTTTTTATCAACTCCCCCTGACAAACTTGGTTTACACATATATGTTAGGAATATATATGCTGGAATTATGACTAACTCTTAATACATGCCATATAAATACATCACACATGAATATTAACGATCAGTGAGCAAGGCATATTTTGTACATAGATTACTACAGAGTGTAAATATGGGGGTTCTGAAGGTCACAGAAGAGCTAGTGCCTCATTATTTCTGACCGTAGAAGAAATACAAAGTATCACCAGACAGCCTAGTCTCAGATGAATCCTCATCACAAACCATTACTCAGTTTAGCACAGTTCATCCGGACAATCAGCTTCTGCTGAACTGAATCTCAGGAATGGAACAGAAAAAAGTGTTGACAGTCAGAATGGAAATACTTCAGTAGGGCCATATTGCTATTAAAGTCAGACTTTCATGAGCAACTGCATTAATTCCTAAATTTAATTAAGCAAAAAAATTAAAAGATGAATACAGCTGCGTTGGAATTATCTAGAAATGTACAGTGATATGAAGAACAGAAAAAGGGAAGAAACTTAGTCACGGAATAAGCAAACAACATTATTTATTTTTAGGGATAAGATTCTGTCATCGAGATCATGGATTTTGTGACTTTTAGAGGCCTCCATGATATTTGCTACTTCAGCTCCAGCCCTATGCCCGAGTGTGGCAGGGGGCTTGGTTCTGTCAGCCACAGGGGGCCTGAGAACTGTCAACCACCTACAACCTGTCTGACATTTGCCAAAAACAACTGTGACAAAATCTTAACCTTACTTATTTTGGTTAATCTACTGAATGCTATTGATGTTTAAAGAAAGCCTATAATAGGGTCAGTACACAACTCTCATGAGCACCTCCCTCCTTTCTGGTTGATAAATGTTTGCAATCACTCAGTTTTTTGCAGAGGGGGACACCCACCTTCCTGCTTCTTTCTTTGGTCTTACAATGGGGTGGCACCTACCTCTCACAGGCAACCTCCAGTCAATGGTTATCTCAGTGGGTCTTCAGCATCTCACCCCACTGGCCGAATGACACACACTGTCCCCCACTTCTGGCGTAGTCTCTAATTATTTTCACAGCCCTGGTATGAGGCCATAGCACTAAGGCTTCCTTCTTTGGAAGCACTGCCTTCTTCAACAACCCAACAGAGGCCCATCTCAGTACCCGCAGTTGGTTTCATCTTTTAGCAGCCCTCCCTGGGCTCAGTCTGCAACCAGACCAACAGGGCCCTTCACACTACCCTTATTTGCTCTGGCTAGGTTCTGGGCTCAGCCTCCCCACACTGACCTGTCCATGGCTCTGTTGCTCTTCCAGCCAGCCAGGGATCCAATCTGCAGCAGCCTTCCCTGGGTTCAGTCCTGCATCCAGTGAGTTGCCTGCAGGGAGCTGTCTACAGTCCATCCGTCCGTCCGCCCGCCCGCCACACACCTAGCCCTCTTCCTTCAAGCTCCAGGCACCAAATGAACACACTACCTTTTCTGCTTGGTTTTATATGGCCCATCTGGCCCTTCATTGGTCACTCCAGCAGTCCCTCTTATTGGTTGCTCCCTTACAGACACTCTAGGCTGCCTGGAGGACTTTTCTACTGCTCTACCCAGTGGTGGGGAAAGGCAGGGCCATGAAGTCTCCAACAGGGGGCCTCCAGACCTAGCGCACTCCATCACAAAGCTATTAACTGTTCTCCTGCTTCCCATAAGGTGCTATGTTAGAGAAGGTTATTGGAGAATAAAGGAAGAGAAAATAATTCCCCACCAAGTGTGCTAAGTAGACCAAAAGACTCTTCAGTTAATGGCGTCTTTCTTTCCCCTCCCACACCTGGTGATACGCAGTACTGAGACCACTTTTTTAGAACCGTGAGATGACAAGCCTGCATGCAGGAGCATAGGTATAATCTGCCAAGATAGGGATATGTGGGAATGCTAATACATTCCTCATTGCGAGGAAACAAAAGCAGAGATATAGAAGACGCAGCAGTGTAAACTCCTGTCCTACAGAATGAAGATATTTGCTGGAACTGACTGAGGCAAACATAAAAGATGAATGACTGCACTTTCTCTAGGTTGCACTTATGATTTCTGTGATAATTAGAACTGAGCACAAGGTGACAAAAATACCTGAAGTGTCAATCATTTGTTTAATTCTTCTTATTAAAGCTGTGAAGAAATTATTCAACCATTTGAAGTCCCATGCTTACCTGAAAGGTAATTCAAACCACGTTTCCATGGCAAGCTGATACAACTGTGCTGAAATAATTTGTTCTGTGTTTGTATAACACCTAGCACAACGGGGTTTGGGTCCAGGAAGAAGTTTTTAGGCACTACCACAATACAAATCAATACTAAACATCATTAAAAATATGCACGAAGTTCAAGCTGGTGGGAAGGATCCACATTAGGCAATTCTCATCATTTATACCCTGAGGTCTGGCTGAACAGGGTGGCCCAGCATCAGGCTGAATTAGGGTGGAAATGGGATAAGTTGATGGGGATGTTTCACCTCACACAGCTAGCACATCATGGAAGTGGCTGCTTTTCCAGTATTTTGTCTGAAGTAGTGGAAATGGGTTCTGGGTTACATGAGAGCCCCACACCTTTGCTTCAGGCTTCTTGGGTGGATATTATTGCTGGCATATGTTGCACAATTCTCTTGTCCTTAAGTATGTGATTGCCTGTGTGTGAGGGCCACCGCGTATACTGCATTTGGGTCATGTGGCTCAATTTAAAATAATGGATACACAAGGAAACTCCCAAATCAAAGGGGAGGGTGCTCTTCAATATCTTAAAGCAAGTAAAATGACTTTCAGATTCCTGAGTTACAGGATGGGCTCTCCTCAGAACTGGTTCTCAGTGGATGATGCTGGCTCAGTTTCATATACTCGGGCTATATATGTGGAGTCAGAAGCCTTTTTGTCTTCATGGTTGCTAAGGCAATTACTCAGTAGGATTGAAGATAAGATTAACCAAACTAAATTAGGCAAACAGTCACATTTAACTTTCATTCACTAGAAATAATTTCCAGTTAAATTAAAATTTGTTCACATTCTAGATGATAAAGTAAAAATGTCCTTATTGGACATATTTGAGTACTTATCCCCACTGTTGAAAAATTAAAGTATTTATGGAAAGTTAATGCTTAGACCGTTTAAAAAGAAAAGCACTTATTAATTTTTGACACTTTGGGATTTCAGCTTTGTATAGAACTGCATGTATCCAACAAAAACTCTAAAAAAAAAAATGTTCACTAAATGCACAGCTCTGTGTACTAAAATAGATGAGCAAACAGAAATGGAATGGTACACTTTATGTAGCTGAGTCATATCTGAATTAAAAGACAATGGATACTTATTTTTAAAGTGACTTTTGCCTTTGAGTGTGACTCTGGAATGTTATTTTAAAAAAGTTAGGGGCAGGCAATGAATCAGAATCAATTTGTTTCTCTTTGTTGTAAATGTACAGTACGTGATCAGGTCTGAAGATAAGTAATTGAGTTACAAAGCTATAAATAAATCAAGGCATGATAGTGGTAGCAACACGAATAACAATAATGAAGCTAGGGTTGTGTAGGACATTGCCATTGCCCTGAGATAAAACACCCATAAAACTTGTGTGATTTGTGTGACTTCAGTGAATGAGAATTGGTGGGTATAGACTTTGATCTCTCTATTTAATTTGAAGTTCTGAAAATTTAAAGGGAAACACAAATGAAACCTTGAAAAACTTTTTGGATTCAAAATCGGTCATCTCACTATTGCTGCTTAGCTGGGCCCTTACCTCATTCTTAGGGTGAGGTGCCACAAAATCCACTCCAATAAGAAGAAAGCCAGAGCTTCTCTGCACACCGGGGCTTTACTCTGAACTGCACTGCATTCTGAAGCATTTCAAACCCAGAATGAGGCATAGGCTTAGGTAAACATTAGCAGTGGGCCAAACGGCACTTTCCACTTCTGCTACTGCAGGAAGTGCAATTATGCTTTCCACTTCCCACCAGCCAGCTGATGTTCTACGTTGGATACAAGCTCCAGGAACCAAATAAGTTGGGACAGGAGAGCTGTGTTTAAGAGTAAATATTATGGCAGCGGAGGAATTTCTTGAACTCAAGAAATCTTAATTTAACATATATCTTGTAAGCTTCCAGGTTTTTATCCAAAACCCCAGCCATTTTTAACTGAGTGATGCATCCTTAGTTATGAATTTTTCTTTCCATTTCCCAATATATTAGTTCTATATGAAGTAGATACTTGACCACTATAAGCATCTACATGGAGAACCGAAATTTGATAATAGAAGGCTTTTCAATCTAGACAAAAGGTAAAATAACCCCAATGGCTTGAAGCTGAAGCTAGACAAATTCAAATGAGAAATAAGACACTTTTTTTTTTTGTAAACAGTGAGAGTAAATATCGTCAGAACAGTTTAGCAAAGGTTGCGGTGGATTCTCTGTCACTGGAAATTTTTAAGTCAAGATTGATTATTTTTTCTAGAAGATATGTCTAGTTCAGTCCCAACTATTGGATTTGAAGTTGGAATAATTCACAGAAATCCTATCCCTGTGTTATGCAGGTCAGACTAGACAATCAGAATGGTTTCTTCTGGTCTTAAAATCTATTAATTCTGTCTTCAGGGACAGTTTAGGCTGGCTTGCCAGTTCATCCATAGTCTCAAAACCGGTGAAAACAGACATTATTGCTACCAGGTAGACTGGTCAAAGATGGTTTTGATGAGTATTGGCAGAATAAGAGAACATTTTCCACATGTGGTGGAATAGCAAAGTATGTCTCATTCTGGACAAATTAAATACATAAAAATAGTAATAAGACAGGTAGTAGTAATAATAATTATTGGATAATTCAGTAATACAACTGGGCTCATTTATCTATTTATTATTATTGCCTATTATAGTTAACACTTCCATTGGCATCAACACTTCAATAGATGCAGGATTGATCCCTAAATTGGCAGATGAGTTAGGGAATGTAGTGCATTATGAGTTTATGTGGGTTTTAACCATTTTAGGAGGGAATCCCATTTACCAGTAGCCCTCCAGTGAGCCATAGTGGTTTAAAAGGAAAAAGGAATTTTTTTAAAAAAACCTATTCATATTAAGATTAATAACACTGATGACTAATTAGAGGTCTCTGGTTATTTCCAGAGTTCTAAAGCAATACCATTGTCAATGGCATTGGACACTGATTAAATGTGTGTTAATGGGCCAATTGGGACTTTTCGGTAATGCCATGTTTCTGTTTAAAGCCTCATTATCTAGTTGTCTTATTGAAATAAAATGCCAAAATTTCAAAGGGACTTTAATTCAGTCTCTAACTTTTCACTTTCTGTCACCTAACCTGTCAGAAAATTAGATTATTTTTGAAAATTTGGTCCTCTAGATGTGGATTCTCTCATTATGTACATGAGATGGGGAGGGGAAAAACAACTGTTTTTTTCAATTATAAATTATTTTAAAAAGCATCTTATATTGTTTAGTAGAAAAGGCATTATTCTTCCCTCGTGTATCCATCCTGTCTCTTCCCACTCAGTCACTAGACTCAGCAGTGCTTGAGAAGCGATGAGCTCCCTGTACACTTTTGATTGGGAAGCTAAGTCAAGCACTGTTGAAACTATTGAAAATTTCATCTCCTTATGTGAAAATTCAACTGAAAAATATCTTCTTTTGGAGGGGTAATGAGCCAGCTGGGAAGAGACAGTTGATGGATCTCTCTAGAAGCCTGATGAGATAGGTGTTCCCCTTAAGATGCTCCTAAGACAGTAGGAATCCAGCCATCTCAAAGAAACGCTGTAGGTTTCTCAACCTCAGTAGCTGCTGCACCCACAGTGCTTCAGAGGTGTCATGGCTACTTCTTTGTTTTACTTCAAAATCTGAACTGGGGCCATTTAAAACTGGTCCAATTTTCATTTCTTAAGTAGAAGTTAAACTTCAAATCAACCCAACCATCTCTGAAGCACTGATGAGTACAGCACCTGGATGATAGCATGGATGTGGCAATTTCCCTTTGAAGAGGACAACTGAACTTCAAGGAGAAACATTGCATCCATCAACTGCCTGGCTTATCAGTGCTTTCTAGGTGACCAAGCCACTTTTACGTTGAATGTTTCATTTGTACAGCCACTGATTCAGCTGTGAAATATACATTTAAACTTGAAAGTGATTCAGCAACTGCACTGCATGATGAGCTGGGTGAACAATTGCCTGCCTCCGAGAGGGAAAAAAACCATTTTAAACACAAATCAATACAATTTGGAGTAGTTTGTGGGTTGATGGACCTCTCAAACTCTTTCCATGGTTTGAAAGCCACCAAATCTAACTAGAAGTTGAAACTCTTTTTCTTATATCTTTATTCCCGAGGGAAGGCATTGGGGAAATGGAGATTTTTTTTTAACTTTTGGAAAGTCGTATTAGAGACATAAGAACAGCTCCCATAAATTAGCATGGCACAAGAGGGAGCCATATGAACTGTATTCATTTTCTTCTTTATTCATTTTTCCACCACAATGTCTTCTAAGTGGAGAGCAAACCCATTTTCAAATTTAGACACATGATGCTTGTCTCAAACCCCATCCTCAACTGCTGTGACTTCATACCATGGAACGATGACATTCTGCTATGTTTTAAAAGTAGCACTTATGTAAGAATTGTATTGTTCACTCACAATCACACAGCGATGACAATTAGAGACTTTTGAAAATCCAGAGTAAATAACATTTGGCTTAAGAATTTATTGGCGGTAGTTTTACATGAAGCATTAATTAAACAAAATAATGATTTGTGTGAAACGTGGGCTTAAATATATTCCATTCTCCTTTTTATAAACATAAGTGGATAAAGGGAGAAGGCAGCACTGGGAGAAATAGTGGTTGCCCTTGTGGTCACTGTGAGTCTAAATCTCCCCTCATGCTGATTGTATCTGACAATCAACATGCCCATCTATGGCAATAGGGATTTGAGCTGTAGTCTGATAGGGACCATGGGTCTTTGGGAGTATATTATTCTATTATATTCTAGTTCATGTACATAAACTTCATATCTCCTGGATTCTTTACTGACTCAGAGGCAGGAGTAATCCATTGAAAGCCATTTTATTTGTGGTTTACAACAGAGTTTATGTATAATTTACTCATCACACTCACACCAAGTAATAGTACCACAATCAAACTATACCAGTTTATACCAGAGGAGGATCTGTCCTTATGCACGTACATGGTCAGTTTTAACTGCAAAGAGTTGGGCTAGACCCTTATCTGTCTCATTTAACTCCTCATGACACAGTGGTGTGGCCCTGGATAAATTGTAGGATCTATTCACAAACCTTTGTAAACTCATTTGATTAACTACATTAATGCTACCTTCACTACAAAAACCACAAAGATTATGCCCCAGATTCTCAACTGCTTTGTACTTTGTTTATTCAGTCACACCTTTACAATCGAAGTACAAAGCAGGCATGAAAAAATCAGAATGGGAGCATTTGATGCATACTTTGCACATGTGTAAATAAAGTGCAAGGCATTGGAGAATTAAGTCCAGGATCTGTAGAATGGCCATCTGAATACCCTTAGTGCAAATAAGCATGATCATACATGAACGTACAGATTTGTGTAGCACAAGAAAATAGGTGTGAATTAATACACATTCTTCCCGAAACACTAGTGACAACAAAAATGTTTCTGGAGAAGAGGAAAAAAGATGTGATATTGACTGAATCAAAATGCAAGGCTCCTTCTGAAAAGTTAGACCATGATACATTCCTTTTTTTTGTTTTGTGTTGCTGAAAATCCTAGGGGTGATCATATTACTGATACCACTATTACAGAACTGCAATAAATATCATATAGGAGATGCCCTGCAGGATATCAATGGAAAAGTCAAGATTTGCTAAGATCGATTAGCACATTTATATGTATGTATCAGTTTTGTATTACAAGTCTGAATAGGTATGGTATACTTGCATTTCAACCTTGTGCTGCGTTTCTGGGTGACACCCCCAGACAGAATGGCAGCAGCACTAAGCCTCCTTAATGGCCCATCAAGGGGAACTCAAAAGTACAATGAATCCAGTGAAAGAACCCAGGGGCTACACCTTAAGAGTCATCAGGTCAGGACATGTGAGAACATGTCTACAGACAGGGGACTCTGAGGCTTCTCCATGCCATGTGCTCTGTGGCTGTATTTGGGACAAAGGAAGTACAAGCTTCATGGCAGAAACTATAAAATGTATCTGCATCATCTCCATGTTGTCTTCATTCCTGCTTCCTACCTCTGGATCAACACTTCTACAACTGAAGTTGTGAAACAAAGAACTGAGACCCATCCAGATACTGGATGTACACAAGAGGAAATGTACAAGTCTGCAAACTCCTGCAAAATTCTGCTGAGAATCTGATATATATGGACTTTAAAGACATTTGTACATATCTGGTTGCTTTAACCATTTAACATCTCTCCTTGTTTCTTTCCTTTAATAATAAACCTTTAGTTTTTGTTAAAGGATTGTCTGGCAGCGTGGTATTTTGGGTAAGATCCAAACTTATATTATTCTGGCAATGTAGCTGACCCTTTGTGGATCAGGAGAACTTTTTGGTAAAGGGAATAGAGTTTTAATAACATCTCTTTACTGGACCTAGTTACTAATTAGAGGGTCAGAGACTGAAATGCAATAAAGGGACTGTATATTTCTTGCAACTTCTTGATAACCAGTGTGGGAAATCAGGAGCACTCTTTCTGATTGGTTGGGGAATCTAACTTCAGTGTTACCCACCATTTCTGAGAGAATCTGCTCTCCTTTTGCAGCCTACACTGGCCTTGGCATTTTCAGTGGGCTACCCTAATCATGGACGGGTCACATACTTTCTGTCATGGAGAGTGGAGTAATTGACATGTCAGGAAGAAAGATGCAATGGCCAGCAGAAATTCCACCATGCATCCTAATAACAAATGCTCTATGTCCAAAGATTAGGGCGATGCTAACCGAATGTCTAACCTATATATGAATTGTGAGGTTACTCAGTGGCAGAGCTCTATGACTTTTAAAGAGTTTTCACTTCCAAGGCTAAAGACTTTTGCAAACCTTGCAAATTTGGCACGTGGCAAATGTGGGAAATTAGAAAGCCAACATAGACTCCTCCTTTTGAAAAGAGGGATTGAAGTGTTGGCTGAATACATCTCCAGGAACACACATTACGTCATAAATCAACATTGCCGCTGAATCTAATGGGAGTTCATTATTTACAAATAACATTATTAGAGTAGTTAATAGGGAGCAAAGATGGCTTGAGTGAATGAAAGTCTGGGGATAATTTTTTTCTAAACTAGTTGCCTCAATCTGTAATTTATTATTGACATATCAGCAATTCTGTCCCTGCACACTACACACTAAAATGGAGCTAGTCAAATTATTCATTATTTCTGAACAAATTCTTTTCAAATCAATCCTTATTTCTGTGAATGCACTTAATTGTTCATCAATATTCCCTAACTAATTCGCATTATATGGGTTACTGGCAAAGTGTTTATTTTGACCAATTGATATTCTTTATTTGTGATGTGTGGTTGATTACATATGTAACATGGTATTGTCTTTCCTGTCCCTAATAGGAGGACTGAAACTTTTTAAAAGCAGGGAAATAACTGATGACTAGAGCTGGATGAAAAATGAAAAGAGATTTTGCATTAATTTTTTCCTGCTTTTTCTCGAAATTTTCAACATCCTTTAGATTTCACGAAAGACAACTAACTGAGTAAATAAGCACTAAGGCCTTGATTCTGCAAACACACACTTATCCATATGAATAGTTTTTCATGTTTAGGATTACTCGCACATGGTAAATTATTCACTTGCATAGGTACTTGTAGGATCAGGGCCAGTGATAATTTGACAGCTACCTAGCAGTTATCCAACTACTCACTGGCCAAATTTACAAAGGCTTTATGCTCAGCTTGATGGCATTTCTCTGTTTGTATTTATGTAATGTTCTGATTTAACACAGCATACAATCACTCACATCTGATCAATTCCACTATTTCAGAGAACATTCTGCTCAGCAGTCTCTAGGACCATATAGATTTGGGGGATAATTGTACAACCAAAAGGGGGGAAATGTGGGGGTAAATGGAACCCTTGCCATTTGCCTAGCACAGCCAGCTTCAAACACCTCTGCAACTGTCTACAGATCAAACAACTAGTTGATAGTACCCATTAATACCTTTCAGCATAACTATTCCATCTCATTTCTGTGCTTCCTCTCCATTGCATTCAACATTTGGACACCCTGAATGAGTTATATGTCAGACAGAAAGAATAATAATGGTGGGGGTGAGGGTGGAATGGAGCACACAAAAACCCTGGCACAGTGGGGTGGGAGATTGGGGGACCCTGGTCTGGGGAAATAGAGGCACACCCAGAGACCTGCCGTGAGGGAGAATAGGGGATCCTGAAATGGGAGTGAACACATATAGACCCTGCCCTGGAGGGATTCAGAGCATGGGGGTATGCTAGTATGGTATGAGAAGCACACAGAACCCCTATGGAGGGTCCCTGAAATAGAAGGTGATGGGAGGGTGAAACACAGGAAGCTTGTGGGGACAGGCAAATGGAGGACTGCAAGGAGCACCTAGTGTGTGTACTAAGCTCAACCTATACAATCTGTGAAGTGTGCAATCCTCCTACTAAGTAATAAACAAACAATTTAAATCCATGAATAAGGATGAAGTTGATTCTATTTATCTGCAGATAGTTTTGTGACTACATTTTAATTATTCTACTAAATGCGTATGTTTATTAGCTAATTCAGACAGTTTATCCCAACATGCTCTCTCTCTCAAGGTAGCAACTATGTGAATATTGCACTGAAGAACCTGTGAAATGAAGAGTGCATGAGATTGAAGTGTAAATCCCAACTGTCACTCATTCTGTACATACCCTGAGCCCAAATGACCTGAGGGGACAGGCGAGGAGTCTACCTATGTGGAACAAATTGCAGAATTGGGGCCTCAGAGGACAGATTTTTTTTAATCTCTACAACATAATTGTCAAGTCAAAAATCTCTCCCTTTCTTCTCTCTAGCATCTGTAACACTTCATTGCTCCGCAGCTAATTAGTGCTACACCAAGAAAAATATTGCTGTGAGTCGTTCATGAAAATGCACAGGTTTTTCATAATTGGTTCAAACAAACATTTTTAATATTTTTTTTTTACACTAAGAAAAATCTGACTCAGGAAATCATAGTGCTTTCTGATTCATTGGCAGATCCTGATTTTAATCATAGCCCTTGTAGGTTCTCTCCAATCTGTCTTCAGATACGTTGAAAGTCTATGTGAATTGGAACTAAAATACTAGAATTTCAAGTAATTACATATTTATTTTAACCATGTGGGCAGATTTGTTGGCTGAGGTTCTCCAAATTATGAAGACCATAGACAACATGTTTTGTATTGTGAGCAGATTGGCCATATTGTACATCATCACTTTCCTGCCTCCTCTTTGAATTTGACAAATTAGACTAGCTGTTGCAGATAGATGTCCTTCCCAAATGCTGTAAATTCCAGAGCAAAATATGAATATTGGTGGGGGGAGAGGAAGGTTCTGCAAAGCAAACTTGTGACACCTTAATAGACATGACTATGATCTAAGCTTTTGAAGCACCTCTTCCATAGAAGAAACTTAGGAAAGAGCTCCAGATTGCACATGAATAATTAGTCTAGACCATACTTCTGTGTACATTCAGAATTATTCTAGCAAACTTTCTGTAAGTACTCATCTACCACTTTTCTTCTAGAAAAAACATTCTTGGTATGAACAAGATGACCCATTGCTATAGGTCTCATGAAGAATTTCCTTTCATGGATGTACAGAACCCTAACTTTCCAACATCTATAACTGGGATGAATCAGAGACAGTATCTTTCATTTAGTCATTCACTCTTACAGTGAAAGAATGAATAACATCTTGATAAAAGTTATTTGTAGCTGGAAATCATTGATACCTTAGAAGATATATTGTGGAGAACTGGGTTGTCAGACTTACTGAGTGCTATAAACTAGCTGAAAACATTAAACTGAAATGGCTTAGCATAATACTTTATAATGAAACCTATATTAAGGGGTCAATTCACTACGTGGTAATTCTGAAGGGTGATTACAAACTTTGATCCTGATTTTGCATGATTAATTTTAAGAACATGAGTAGTCTCAGTAAGTATGTCTACACAACAACAGCTGGCCCTTGCTAACCAACTCAGGCTTGTGGGGCTCAGGTTGGGGGGCTGTTTTTTTAGGGTGGCCAACCGTCCCACAAATCATGGGACAATCCTGCAATTGGATCCTTTATCCTGTAACGACTACATAACGTCCTACAAAATATAGAGTTGGTGGAGGGGCTGCCTGGCTGGACTGCTCCGCTCCATGTTGGGCACAGGAGGGTTTGGGGGCACTCAGGGTTGGCTGGTGGGAGAACATGGGAAGAGGACATGGAAGAGGAAGGACCAGGTGAGAAGAGGCCTCAGGTGGAAGAGGCAGGAGCCGGCTATGAGTCAGGATTGTTTATCTTGCTAGCAAGCTAGGTACATTGATAGCTAGCATTCAGCTACTGAATGCAAAATTTAGTTAAATGGCTTGTTTTAACTGTCTACAACTTCCCACAATGGGCTATTTTGCTACAGGGTGAAATTAGTGCTCTTGGTTACATTAAAGGGATTTTTTTTTTTTAATTTCACCATGTCCCGCAATGTCTGCAAATGAGATCATGCTGTTCGGAAATTGGACTCATGTCAATTGGTCATCCTATGTTTTGTTGCTATTTTGACTTCCAGGCTCAAGCTGAAGCCTGGGCTCAAGGAACCTGTGGCCCAACCTGTTTCCCAGAGTTCAGGCTCCAGCCCGAGACCAAAAATCTACAGAGCAATGAAACAGCTCCGCGAGCTCGCCCCGGTTTTTCTTTGCTGTGTAAACATACCCAGTGAAGACAATGAGACTGCTTATCTGAGGAAAGGTGTGTGCTTGTAAGATCAGGGCCTTTGTTATAGAGTTGTAAAAGTTGAGTTATTATTAGCGCCCTGACCAGGGTATCACTGGTCCATAAAGTAGGTATGAAATTGACATTCAGAACATGCACCCACAATATCCTTGACTTAAAATAATATAAAATTGCTGTAAAATTGGACCAAGCTGGTACAAAACAAATACAATATAGGCCTATTTGTACGACAGCCTGTTGGGTGCATTTTGAGGCACATGGTTAAGTCCTGCCTGGCAACCATATAAAAATTACACTTATCCTTAAAGTTAAGCAACCTGCAGTGTGTGTCTACATTTACAAAAAGGGTTTTAAGGAAGTGTTGAAATTGTAGGACAAAATGGTACTAACTTCAGGCTTTGCCCAAATACCTGCATTGCAGTAGATTTTTGCTTTGAAAGCCATGGTGAGGTTTTGGAACAGTCAAACTTTCAGTATCAGGAACCCAGCATGTGACTTTTCAAAAAGTCTTAGAAATGTTATTAGTTTCTTGTACTCCTACTAGCTGAGTGACAAAGCTGTTAATATAATTGTCAGATATACAGGAAAAGTGAAGAACAAAAGTGAGGTGTATTTAACATAAATAAACCAAATATATATTTCTCCAATAGTCTTGTACACCTCACTATAATTTACATTGAGAAATGAGGGTGAGGATTAGGGGAGGAAGAAGAAAGAAAAAATAGGAGGGAAGGATTGTTAGGAAGACTACAGAGGGATTAAAAGGCAAAATGCATGACACAAGAAAGAGGAAAGAGTAGGATGGTGAGGAGTATCAGAAGGTAGTTGGCCCTCTGAAGGGGTCAAAGGCCCAGCAGACCTCTGAAAGGCTCCATGAAGGAAAATGAGGTAGTTCAGGTTCACCTGCGAGTGATTAACTCACAGACTAACTGGAAACAAGTTGGGTGAAGTGATATCTTTTTTTTGGCCAACTTTTGTTAGTGAAAGAGACTAACTTTCAAGCTACATAGAAGTTTTCCTTGGAGTAACTGGGAGGCAGCTAATTAGGCAGGTAAGCACCTTGGCATGATGAAAGTTTCAAAACCTCAGTTCAGAAGGGTAACTCCTAAGCAGAAAGGCAAAGGAATCTCAGAGAGGATACCTCCAGCAGACTGCTGAGAAGCCAACACCCCAAGGAGGGGAAAGCAGTGCAAGAGGCTGGGGAAACCTAGAGAAGAGGAGAGAGAGAGGTGCTCAAGAAGCAGCAAGGAATTGAGAAGAATTGGTTCTGGTTGTTCAAAACAAGGGCCCTGAGCTGGAAACCCATGAAATAGATTGCCCTGGATTCCCTATTCCAAAAACTCTGGAAAAAGCTCTAAACCTGGGATACCTAGGGCTGTCCAGCCCCTACTAGGGCCATGGAACTGTCAACTCCCCATTTTCCTGAAGGGGACAGAGACTATCAAGGACCTAGACTGAGAACTGGAGAACAAACTTGGCAAACACAGAATTGAGTGTGGCAGCATAAGGAAAGTGGAGACAGGTGGTGTAGCATCTCATTCTGCTGCAACTGAGCCCTAACAAATAAATGCCCCATATTACAGAGTGGGAACAATTATTGCATAATAGCAGATAATTAAAGATAGCTGAAAAGACAACAAGTGAAGCAGTGGAAAGAAAGAAGCAAAGGGAAAAGCAACCAATAGACTGTAACCTATTTAGGTCAGAGATAATTTCTTGGTCATATGTTTATACGTTGCCTACCACAACAGAGCTAGAGTCTTCAGCTGCCTACCACCATACAGATAATAATTATTGGAAAGCTTTGAACAAACATGTTATGATAAACCAATAAAGTTCTCTTAAAAAAAAAAGAACCAGCTGGACTGCTACTAAATTTTGCCTCAGCCGTTTAGGTGGGACAGCACCAGCTAATACAGGGAAGGGTGCTTTAGAAATGTGTGCAATAATAAATGCCCAAGGCTTACCATTGGTGCTGCTAATGTATGGCTGCCAGGAGAGCTACTCTACTATGTATTTAGCCAGGCCAAATTGTTATTACAAATTGACCCCTAAGTTTTACATTAGTAGACATGGTCACAATTCAAAACAAATTTTACTAAATGAACTCTGCTCAACGTGGTCTGACTTTCTTTCATAATACATTTTAACTCTAAGTGACTTTATACTTGAAAACATCTGTTCTCTCTTTTCCATTTCAGTAGACCTCATTTTTCCATAGGTTAACCCCAAATTATCGGAAATTACTTCCTGCTTTCCAACAAGAGACTGTGGTCCACTGAAGGCTTCTTTTCCTGGAGGCTCTTACTAGTCTGATGATTCAAAATTCATAAATAATGCCACTAACAAAATCATTCACTGAAGAAATCCAATGTATTATTTCAAATCTTCTACCTTTGCAGCATTTGAGATATCTGGGATTTACAATTCAGTTTCCGCAGTCATTATGCAATAATCTCTTTAAGCAGCAGCCCAGTTCTACTTCTGAATTCATCGCTATGGAGTTCAAAACTTGTGTCTTTCACCAACAGATATTCGTCCAGTTAATGATATTACCTCACTCACCATGTCCCTCTTATAATTTGATTGTCATTTCAGTATTGGTCTAATTTAATGAGCCATCAATGTCAATGCAGATTATAGATATTCAGTACCATGGCTTTTTTAAAAAATGTTTTCACGTTAGCTCTAGCTCAGACGTTTACGTGTGCACGCACTCTACATTACTTTAACTCGCTGTGTGCTTATTATTTAGTCTGGGCCTACCTGTTAAAGCAGAGACTGTTTTGTCAGGAGTCTGAAATGCCAGAACTGTCATCCCCAACAGTTGTCATTATATCGGTTGATGGCATGTAGAACTAGGATGAAAATAAACGTATTCCCTCTTTGTTTTTACTAATACAGGGATACAGGTGCTCTAACAGAGATTCTGTTCTGTATCATCTCCATATGAAGAACAGCCTTTTGCTACTATTAATTTGTAAGTATACAGTATGCCAAGAAAAATCTTAGAGCTTCAAGGATTGCCATCACACAAACACGTTCTTCATTTCAGCATAGATGATCTAAAGCACGAGCTCAGAGTCACCTAGAAATGTAGGAGTGGAAAGGAAATGCTCTGAAAAACACAGCAAAAAAAAATGAACACCTCAAATTCAAAGTTCCTCAGACCCGATGAAGAGTTCTGTGTAGCTCAAAAGCTTGAGCATTCCACCAACAGAAGTTGGTCCAATAAAAGATATTACCTCACCTACAAAGCCTTCCTAAAAAATCAGACATTCAGAGCTGTCAGCATTATAGAAAGTATTGAACAATACTGAGAGCCTGATCGAGATTCCAATGAAATCACTCCCAATATCTTTTCACTGACTTCAGTGGACTCCGGATCGCCCTTTCAGAACTACGGAAAGCACTTTCATTACAATACTTAATCTAAATTGACAGATTCTGCTAGTAAAGGTGAGTTATCAGAAATCTCTCCTGAAAGAATTTTGGCTTACAAAGCTTTATATTCCCTTATTTGTGAATGTTTCACATCAGGGGTTCACTGAGCCACAAGTACATAAAAAGTAAAAGATGGAGTTTGATTTTAATGTAGGTTTCTACTAAAATGATTTTAAGCCAAGCCCGCAGGAGATATGGAAGAAAAGGAAAGGAGCTCTTATCAATATTATAGATAAGCCTCTTAACATACAGCATAAAATCCAAGAATCATACTCTACTGAATGTGAGGAAATGAAAGATACTGTAGCTGCTGAATCAGGGCAGTTAGAGTTTTACCGACAAGTCAGTGATCTTTGAGTTGGCTGCTCCTTTATTTCATTGTCTTAAAACTGGAGCTTTGGATGCAGAATAAATCAGTTAAAAAAATAGAAAGCCTGCCTTTCTGAAAACTAGCAAAACCGTTAATCTCAGAAATTAATTAGTATTTGGATTACAATAGGTCAAAACTGGTTCTCCCTCCCCGCTCACAAAAAATGTTTAAAAATGAAGGGATTTTGTCATCATTTTGAATGTGTGTATCATTCTGGTAGGAAAAATCCAAGTTTGTTTTTTCACATTCCACGCCCCCCCCCCCACACACACAAACACACATTTTTCCACTAGAGATAGGATGTGAAGTAAAAAGCAAGACATACTGTTGGGGGGGGGTGGGGACAGGTGGAGGCGGCAGGGAAATTCCCTCTCCTTCTGACCTAGGAGCCCAAGTCATTTCTAAAAAAGGGACTTCGGAGCTTTTGAAAATTTTACCTGAAGTATTATTTTGTGTTACTGCCTCTCACTTAGAGACATGGTTCTGTGAGACACACACAAGTGAGTTACAAGTGCAAGTTTTGCTATCTTTAATTTGTCAACTTTTTAAAACCTCTCTTCCCCTTCCTCGCCCAACCCCCACCACACGCCCATTTTTCTTGTAATAAAAAGGTAAAGGGAGCAGCTCCCTTCTGGTTTATATGTTTTTGAGTATTCCCTTACATCAAGAGTTGTTTTTTATATAGCATGAGTTCCTAACTGTCCTCACTTGCCTCAATGCTGATTTTTTTTTTTTAAGAGCTCAGGATCTCAGTCATTTTCTGATCGATCATTAGTTTCATCATCTTTCTTGAAAATGAGTGAACCTGCTGACTCTCTTCTTGCTTCTCTCTCTCACCCTGTTGTCTCCTTAAACGCCTTCTCATCCTTTTAGTATCTATAATTAGATTTAATCCATTCTGCTTCATTGTTGATCTTATCTTTTGCATGCCAATATTAATAGGCCTTTTGCATTCTTGATTGATAATCTCCCTCATTTTCTGTCTGTAGCTGAAAGGACACAAACATCAGTTTTTGATCATTCTGTCATGAAGCTGCCCCCTGGCTGTTTCTTGTTCCTTTCAATTTTTCAAAGATCTCTCTCTGCCCAGCTTCCTCCATTTCCAGTTTTTGACACACACCACTCTACACTCTGACAGAAACTGCACTTCTCCACTTATTGCCATAACAGTGGAGTATACCTAGATATCAGTGATAGTTATTTTCAGTTTTTACTCCTGATAAGTGTCAGTCTTTTTTTTGTCCAAGACTATGTCAGTATAATTTTTGTCCTCTATGTCCCCCTTTTTTCCCATTATTATGTTTTACTTTTGACTTACACACAATTACAAGTAATTTGGAAATCTTTAAGGATTCAGTAAATGAGGATTTACCTCATTTCTACCAATAGTATATTATGGTTCAAATCCAAAGTCCCTGAGAAGTTTTCCTCAGAGTTCAGTGGGCTTTGCATCAGGCCATATCTGAGTATCAGCTAATCTATACACTCCAGATAATGTGCTTCATGAGTGACCCAATACTATTTGGCTGTAAGGAGCTTGTAAGGCTGTTGGGAGCTTCAGCAGCAAAGCATTGTGAGGCACCCCAGGTTGCAGGGCAGGGATGACAGCACCTCACTGGTCTGGACTGCACTCTGGGAAGGCATATCATGCACTAATGAAAACTGGGAAACAAGGCTTCACGCATCATTTGTGATGGTTCCACTGCTTGGAAATTAGCCCCTTCACTTTCTTGATGCCAAGATAGACATTAGTTTGCTTCTGGCTTTGTAGCGTTGGGAGAAGATTGCACAAATAAAAAGTAGGGTGAAAGCGATAAGAACGAGACTGCTTTACTAGTGCCCTTTGCACGTGGTGGTGGTGAGGCAGGTACTAGAATACTGTCAGCAGATTGCATGTCCATTTTTGAAAAAAGTTAAAAGACTGGAGAGGATGCAGACGAGAGCCACAAAAATTATTTAAGGGCTGGAAAATATTCCTTTAAGGGAAAGACTTAAGAAGCTCCATCTGTTTTGCTAATCAAACAGCAGATTAAGAAGCAACTTATTACATTGTAGGTACCTTCACAGGGAGACTATACAGGGTACTGAAAGGCTCTTTAGTCAAGAAAGGCAGAGCAAGAATAAATCAATGCCTGGAACCTGACAGCAGGCAAATTCAGATTAGAAAGAAGGTCCAGATTTTTAACAGTGATGGTGGTTAGCCATTGGCACAAACTACCAAGGGAAGTGGTTTGTAGCAGTTAGTGCTTAATGGTGTGTCAAGAAGTTGTTAACATCAAAAGATCAAGATTCTCTCCCTATAGATCCTCACATATTAAACACTAGCACATAAGCAGCTAATGCTACAGGAAGCCATAAACAATCAACTGCACCAAGCATTGAGGTGAAACATTTCCTACATGATGCTAGTGCACTTGTTCGCCTAGATCTCTTGTCCCTCGCCCCCAGTAATAAGGATGCAACAAGTCATAACATTAGCTAGTAAAAGGATGTTCTCTCAGTAGGTCACCATTTCCTTTCGTAGATTTCCTTACACTTTGTTTTGGGGTTTTTGTTGCCAAAATATTCATGCCATTCATCTGAGTTTCTGAATATAAAGCACAGCTTCAGTAAATTTGGAGCATGTATATCTTTGTCATCATGCGTCAACTGGGTCAGATCTCCCCCTCTGCCCAGAATATGATTGATGAGGCATTCAGTTTAAAAATAGGTGGAGGAGGAGGAGCAGGATTGGGAAACAAAGAGAACAGGGCATCTTTAATTACAGTTTTTGGAGAAAAGCTTATGATTTTGAGTTTCCTGGGCTGACATACCATTGCTGACACACCTCACTCCTCATTAATTATGCACACTCCTTGAATGAGGTAACTGGATGTGCTGCATCACAGCAATAATATCTATTGATTCCGTTAAAAAAAAAATCATTGTTAAAAAAGGGCCCTTAGTGAAATATAAACCTTTTTGTCTTTAAAAAGTGATTGATTCTTCTGTCTATTTTCTTCAAGACTTGGACTTTTAAGGAAAAATACACTCCCAGCCACAGAAAAGTTAAAGCTGTTCTAGACAGGTATAAATATAGACACACAGCTGCAATGGAATTACAAAAAAGAAAAGATATGCATGGTAGCTGGGACAGTCACACAAATCAGGCTGTATATTAAAACCCCACAGAGCATGGGCCCTAACAATCAATATTTAAGTCCTTAGAAAACAAACAGCCAAAACCAAACGTGACAAGACAGATGAAATAGATACAACCAAAAAGCATTTAACCTGATATGGCTTTTTCCCCCCTCTAAATATGTGCATGTGTTCCTATGTATGAATTTGAAATGCTGGTCATAAAAATGCAGGACTAAGTCATCCTCCTCATATAGTATCCAATTCAGGGACAGGGAAGACAATGGAATTTAGGCAAGTACTCAACTCTAAGCACATATTTAAGTGCATTCTTGAATGGGGGGCCAGAATTTTTCCAATGTACCTCAGTGCTGACTTGTAGCACCTCTGTTTTTCCAGCCTTGATTTTCAATTTCAGGATTAAGATAATCCCATGTAAATCCCATAAAAGATAACTTCCTCCTCAAAACCTCGGACTCATCACCACCTGTCGAGAAGACGTGTTAGTCACTACCCAATTTCATACATTCCTTTTTAGGAAAGGTGATTGAGAATTCCAGGCGCACATGGATTTCCACAACATGTACTGTACCTCTGTCACGTTCACAGAATAAGAGAAATTAGATTAAAAACAAAGTACTGCTGCGGAAAGTTTGCAACACAAACACTACCTCATTTCTTAGAATGCAGAACCCTAACATGAAAGAACCAAAAACAGAGAGAAAAAACGTTGTTCCCTAAAGAAGAGAGCCACAACTCACCACACCTTGCTCAAGTCTGCAAAGAGCCAGCCTGACTGAAGACCTAGATCGCACATTTCCCTACAGACCCTCAGCCTGAAAACAGGAGCCAGGAAACCCACACACAGTTTAAAATGATGCTTATAAATTTTAACAGGTTTCAATGCACCACGAATTCCAGTCTGAGTAAATAGGCCATTTTGGTTGGACCCTGCCATAACATCGGTCTTCAGGACTGTGATTGTGGAGCTGTGTCTCTGGATTGGGATGAACTGAATCAAACAGCTCTTCCAAATTGGCACCACAAGGGAGAAAAAAAAAGAAGAGTGCAGCAGACTTCATGCAACTTGTGTTCCAAATCTCCACCCACATTTCAGTAGCACCCTGTAGTGGTTTCAGAACCTGCACCTCAGTATGAATCTTTCATTCCCACTAATTAACTATTGAGAGGCTGGGAAAGGTACGACTCAAATGCAGTAGCACTAAAATGAAGGGGGCATAAGGGTTTGGTTCGTGTGCAGTAGCACTGAGATGAAGCACCAAAGTACTGTGATAAAAATAGCAATCTCCTTATCTAAGATTTTAGCAGCCTTTAACTCCATTCACTGTCTTCACATTTACACAATTTAAATATCCATGACTTAATCAGTTGGTAGGGTCTCATGTAAACAGGTTTCTATTCAAGCTTAAACTGCCTCTGTAGCATGTGGACACTGAGGACTTGTCTACACTACACCACATGTCAGATTGGTGGTGGTGGTTGGACAGCAGTGGGCACCAAAGAACTGCACCTTAACTCCCCTATTTGGACACTGTAAATGCAAACAGAAAGGTTCCTTGTTCACGTTAACATCATCCTTTTCACAGAGGGCTACGTTAATGAGAATTAGGAACCTTTTCATTTGTGTCCAGTGTCCACATGGGGAAGTTGCAATGCAGCACTTCAGTATGCACTGCTATTCACATGCCTATAGTCCGACACACTCATGATACACAGCCAGTACCCAAAAGTCATTGTCTAGGTCAAAGAGAACCTTCTTCACTTAAAGCTCTTATCCTACTTTTTCCCCTCTGCAGCCTCCCAAACTTTTTCTTTTCCTATTAGGTGTGTATGACAGTTCACATTGCAGTGTGAGTTCAGGAGTGATACTGGAGACATCCATCAGCATCATAATGCATGGGGGAAATTCTTCTCATGGAAGAAAATCTAAAGGATTTAACCCCAGTTTGATATCTGCGTCAGTCATAGCGACATGATGGGACTAGTGGGCTAAAACTTTCTCCCCACAGTGTTGTTCAAGGTCAGAAGCCCTCTTTTACTCAAGAAACCCACTTACACTACCTGCCACCCACACCACATACAGCTGATTGGAAACAGAAGCCCTTCTACCCAATCCAACAACAAGATACATTCTGAAATTACTATTTAAAAGCCAAGCAAGTCTGCATCTTAGTCACACATAGGGCTGTTCAGCCGCTTCTGGTGAAAGGTGAAGAGAAAGAAGAGTGTATTGAAGATTGAAGGTAGCAGCATATTTAAGAGTTTAGTAGCTTAGACTATGGGAAAAACTGTTCCTGGTACTGCTACTGATCCACTGTGTGACCATCGACAACTGACTTGCCCTAATTGCACCTATCTTGCTTCACAAAAGGTCTTGTGACCATTAATTAAATGTTCTAAAGTTTTTTGAGATCCTCAGAATAAACGTGTTCTAGAAGTGCAAAAGATTTTTATTTGTAATTTCTGAGCAAGGAGGAGCTGAAGCAGAGGTATTTTGAGAGGAGGGTTTGGCCTCCAATTTTTAATTTCACAGCTCCAAGTCCACAATATTTTAAAAGTATCCTATTATAGGAGCAAGAAAAGAGGTTCCAAAAGTGATTCACTTCTCTTCCATTATTTCTGTAAATTGCTCTTTTCATTTTTGCTTGCATACTGAATAATTTAAAATGTGGAGGAAAAAGCATTTTTCCCTTCAAAATTAGTCAAAACTATTTCCATCTGGGCTGAGATTTTTTGCCAAATTTCACCCTGGAGAAAAAAAGCTCAGTAGCCAAATTTAAAAATGGTTGTTAATAAAAGATTTTCTAATGAGAATAGTGACACACCCTTAATAGTGTGTTGTAATAATAGTAATTTATCATGTTTATTATTCAGACAGACTGGGAAATGTTAGCTCTATAAGTGAGTTTTTACAACGTTTAAGGCTATTTGCTTTATATTTCTCATCATGCATTTTCATCTTCGTGATAGCTACTTTTTTCTTCTTTGCCCCTAATAAATTTTGCCATTTATCCACAGTAATTTGCCCTAGTTTATAATGAACAATTTCTTTAAACTGAACCTACCAGGATTCTCTGTTTCTGTAATATTAATTTCCTTCCAGTGAAATCTCCTGGCAGACATTCTTCTTTCCTAACTTAGCTGGCATTAAACATTTAACTGCTTTACCTGAATATTAATTCCAAATTCATGTCAAGCAGCTTCAGCTATTCCAAAAGCCCCTTTTGTTATTGTTGCTTGATGCTCTCAATTTTTTTCTTCCTCTCTAGTATTCACTTCTCACATAATGCAGTTGTATAGCTAGTGTGTGAAGAATGCTTCAAGCTCTTTATTCCCCAATAACAAGTCCTTTCAGCATAAACAAGATGCAGGTAGTTCATGCTGACATGCCATACAAGTGGGATGCATAAGATCTATAAAAGGATGTTTGCTCTTCAGCTCTTGCAATATTTAGATGTAAAAAACCAGGTACGAGAAACTCAGTCACTGAGACTATAGACCAGGGGTGTCAAACTCAATTCGTATGGCGGGCCACATTTAGATTGATTTCATTTCAGGGGGCCACACATACCACACTCTACTCTACTTTTGATAGTCTACTCTCCGCCGAAAAATCTCCCTGCAGGGTGAAATTCGGTGGCAGAGTGCAAGACTCCGACGGCCATTTCCTTTTTAAGAGGAGATATTTCCTTTTAAAGAGGAGATCCCACAGTGCCCTAAGCTCACGCGAGATCTCCCACGCTTTTCCTGAGCTCGGCTCTGAAAACACTGCCGGCACGGGTAACACAAGCCGGCGGGCTGGATTCGTCCCGCGGGCCGGATAACACAAGCCGGCGGGCCGGATGCGGCCCGTGGGCCTTGTGTTTGACACCTGGCTATAGACAGACATTGCTGTAAAAAAAAGGTGCAAGATACAGTTCTTAAGTCTGGCAACTTACATATAGTTTGCATTGTTTATATAGGTCCCAGTCCTACAGTTTTGCTGAGCACTCTTAGCCCCTATCCAGCCATGCATTTAAGCACATGCTTCATTTTCATTGGACTACTCATATGTTTAAAGTTAAAACACACACGTAAGTGGCTGTCTGGTGCAGCACAAAGCAGGACCCAGTCCCTATGAAGCAAACCCATATACTATACACAGAGTACAGGGAGTGTGCAAATCAGATTGGGCATTCAAATGATTTTGTCTGTATGTATCCCAAGATAGAGTGGAAATCATATCCAGAGTTATCTTTACTTGAGGGGAGAAATGTACCCCTCATTGGCTTGAAGCTCTTCATTTGGCAGTAATCACATGAGCCATGGAGCAAGGAGCATGCTGGGTCTCCCAGGATCACTATTGGCATTTCAATACCAATGGTCATTTTGAGATCTGGAAAGAAAGTCTCTGGTTGCCTCTTTCTAAACAGCCCTGTGTTCTTAAATACATGCACATCTGAAAGTTCTGCAGCCACTGCTCATCATCCCATAACTGCATAACAGTGTGTTCCCACCAGGCAGTGCTTTCTTCCCAGGACCAGAAATGGTGCTCCACTGTGTTTAGCTACTGCAAAACTGCCAACAGCGACTGGGAATGGTTTCATTCTCTGGCTTGCAGCAGGACTGCTTCAAGGACATTGAAATGTTCCATGCAGCGGCTCCTTGGCTCAGGAATATTGCAGGATAAGGCGCAAGGTGTTTGTGATGCTTGCAAGAAGAGTGCACAGCTGATTGTGCTCCATGCTTCTCAGGCTATGGCTAATCCAGGGCTCGAACAAAGGCACAAAAAGTATGGGTTGTTTGCTGTTGATATCAGGGTAGGGAGGGAGGAATTGGCATCACGGGGAGATCGAAGTCATTTTCTCATTTCACCCTACGACAATGTTTTGGTCCCATGAGGCACTGCAAGCCCTTCCCCAAATCCCTTGCGGCTAGTTGCACTGTGGGATAGCCACCCCTGGTGAACTGCTCTCTGCATCGATGCGAGCGCTGCTAGCGAGGACCCTTCACCGACAGGAGCGTGGTGTGGGCAGGCCCAACTGACGATTACTGTGGCAGCTGGCTGTCGACTTAAATTAAGCTGACTTAATTTTCTAGTGTAGACATGCCTTGAGTGTCTTGTTTTTCAAATGGTCTAATCATTTTAAACACCCCTAGCTGCGGATGCTTGGAGGTGTTGCCTGAACCAGTTCTGTCTGCATAGGAATAGTCCGAAAATACTGAAGAAAATGTAGACCTAATACATTGGACTACAAGTGCATGCGAGAGAGAGCACGTGCTGTATTTTATTCCAAAGGGAATTGATGGACATGGTTCTGAAACTTGTGAAGTAGCAGGAATGATTTCTCCTTTCTGAATGCACACGTTTTCTGAATACTGTAATAACTCTCTAGGCATGCTGTGTAATTTAGTAAGTGCCAGATCCTACAAAGTGTAGCAGATGTGCAATGGGAGAAAGGTGGCACAGGGATCCCTTTCCACCATCAACCTCCGCTGTATCCCAGCAGCAGGCAAATAGTCAGGATCCATACGTGTTCAATAGAACACTGGAAGCTGAAGGCACTGTCAAGTCACAGTACTGACAAACCACATACCCAGGGGCTATGGTTTTCAAGCTAAGACAAGCATCACAATTGTGCAGCAATGCTAGGTAGACAGCTGATAGCACTTTATTTTCCCCTGAAAATGACACAAAAGTGAAGGTAGCATCGAATGCTGAGATCTTTCACCATAAATAACCAAAACTGATGAACGTAGCACATACACCCCTGAAGTCAAAGAAAATATACCCCTCAGTTCTTTTTTTATTGCTGTAGGAGTGACGGAGGAATGCACTAAGAGCTCAAAATTCTATAATAGGAGTGAAGTTATACAAACTGAACGCATGGTTTCAGGCAATTGAATCTGATTTTCAACTAGTAGCAGGCAACAGGCTGTTTTCGGCTTTTATTAATGCAGTTCAGCTGATATGAGCAAAGAGAACTGAAAGGGAGCAGGAATGTACTTTATGATCTCTTGGAGAATTTTAATTTTCTTTTTCAAATACAGTTGAATGACTCTTTGCAGCTAAAAAACTGAAGATCTTGATTTCTCTTGCAAGAATAATCTCAGCTTTGCTGTTCAGAAGACAGAAGAAATAAATACTGTTGGTAAATGATGTGTCATCTGTAAACTACAAAACAAGAGCCAGAATATTAAATCCAGAGACTAACCTTAGATGGCAGTTACTACCACAATTGTGCTTTTAGCCAGAATTGTTACAAGAGGAAGAGTAATTTTCCTTACACTGAAGTTGAGTACTGCTGGTTGAATTATTGATTGCAGTTGACACTTGGTAAAAGTGTTCGTCCTTTTTTGTATTCTTGTCTAATTCACAGACTGATACTGATTTTTGATAGTGTTATTTGTAAGCATTCACCAACTAATTTATGCAAACTAATTTCTGACTAGATTCAGAATGTTCACTACAATTATTCCCTTGTAATGATGCATGACCAGTCACTGAAGCCCTATATTATTTTTGTTCCCTTAGAACAGATGAAAAGCAAATAATGCACTTGCAGGATACAATTTGGATGGATGAACACTGGAGTTAAGCTTTTGCAATGTGAAAAGTTTCATACAAGTATTTGGTCACTATTTGAATACTCAAAGACAATGAATAATGTTGACCTTACCCATAACAGACTGAACTTGGGTGAGTCAGTGCTTGTAGTAGCTGAACAGCTCTAGAATTTAGGGCAGTTAGGATTCTATCATTTAATATAAAATACTAGTTAATGAACGTCAACTGCTAACATGTTTAATGAAAGGGAGAAAAATCAGATAGGACCTCAACAGTGCAGACATATCCAGCAAACGTAATATAGAAAAGAAGAATCAGTATTCCTCAATGGCAGAAGAATAAGCTTTCCCTCCTCTGCCACTGAGTCATGATGGTTAGTACCAAGCAGGGGAGCAGAATTGCAGCCCTGCCTCTTCCCTGCCCCTTTTGGAGTAGCCACTGCCTCTTGCCAGAAGGTGTCCTTGGTCAGCTACTGCAATTGTGGTCATTTGCATTGCATTATGGAACATTTTTCTTCATCCACGCAAGGGCAGATCACTAGTATCTGAAAGGGAGAATTCTTCCACTTTCTCCCACTGCAAAATTCGCTATGTGTAATATTTTTATTTATACTTTCTGCAGCATCTGATATTGGCCACTTCTGGATGTAGGATTCCAGAACAAATCTTCGGTGCTTCTATCACCAACTGGCTTCCAGATTCTTAAGTAAGCTAGTGTGGTATCTTGCCAGTTATTGGTCTGTGTAGAACTCAGGGCTCTTCAAAAGTTGTAGCAAGTGTTAAACGGAGGCTGGCGACCTGCAGCCTCAATAGATTTTAGTAGATTTTGTTTAAACCTGGGAAGAATGCTGAAGCTGTTGCCCTGTTCCCTCATTGCTGTGCAATTCCATTCCAGGCAGTTAAGTTTCTAAGAGGAAACTGACACAGCAGCCCCAATGGTGTCCAAACTTGTAAGTTGTGCAGTTCCTCATTTCTGAGTTGCTCATGGTTTTACATTTAATAAAGATAATAGGTGTTTCTGCTGAAAAAGAATTTACAGCACAGCCATCCTGCCCACCATTGACTTGAACCTCTCTCTAGTTCCACACTTCTAGGCTACATCTACATTTTGCTGATTCTTACTGCATAACATTTCTAAGATGTGGCCTTTCTTAGCCATCCACTCAGCTAAAACTCTCAGCCAACCTCCTATCTTGATTTCTGCAACACCCTTTTCTCTGGCCTTGACAAATGTCATCCTGCCATGCTTGTATCCATTCAGAATGCAGCATCAAAACCATCCTTCTAGTTCATCATTTTGAGCATGTCACTCCTGTCTTTGAGAAAAGGGAGCCAGCAGAGAGATTCAGCTGGATCTAACTTAAGCTGATAGTCTTGAAAGAGAAAACACTTTCCAGTAAATCTCCACCCTACCTATGATCTCTTCCTATCATCAAGCCATTTGTTTGTCTCCAAGCAGCTCATGATGTCAGCCTCTGTTGCCCACTTGTTAAAGATAGACTCAGACTCTAAGGTCAGAAGGGACCAATATGATCATCTAGTCTGACCTCCTGCCCAATGTAGGCCACAGAATCTCACTCCTGTAATAGACCCTTGACCTATGACTGAGTCCTCAGATCATGGTTTTAGAGATTTTAAGGTACAGAGAATCCACCAACAAGTGAGCTGTGCCCCATGCTAAGAGAAAGGCGAACCCCCCCGAGAGTATTTGCCAATCTGCCCTGGGAGAAAATTCCTTCCCGACCCCAAATATGGTGATCAGCTAAACCCTGAGCGCGTGGGCAAGACTCACCAGACATCCAAGAAAGAATTCTCTGTAAACTCAGAACCCACCTCATCTAACATTCCTTCTAACAGGCCATTGGCATAGCTACCACCCGTAGTCAAAAATCAGTCAATTCCCAAACTAGGCTATCCCATCATACCATCCCCTCCATAAATTTATCAAGCTCAGTTTTGAAGCCAACTAGGTTTTTTTGCCCCCACTGCTCCCCTTGGAAGGCTGTTCCAGAACTTCATTCCTCTGATGGTTAGAAACCTGCATCTAATTTCAAGTCTAAACTTCCTGATGGCTAGTTTATATCCATTATTTCTTGTGTCCACATTGGTGCAGAGCTTAAATAATCCCTCACTCTCCCTGGTATTTATCCCTCTGATGTATTTAGAGAGACCAATCATATCTCCCTTCAACCTTCTTTTGGTTAAGCTAAACAAGACAAGGTCTTTGAGTCTCCTCTGATAAGGTAGGTTTTCCATTCCGTACATCATCCTAGTAGCCCTTCTCTGCATCTGTTCCAGTTTCAACAGGTAAAGGTAAAGGTGTCTTTTTAAAAAACATTTTCCTCTTCTGTTCCACACATTTAGGAAGAGCTCCTCGTAACCATCACAATCATCTCATTATCCACCTTCAAATCCCCCCTCAAATTTCTCCTTCACTGTGACACACACACAAAAGAAAGTAACTTAACTGTTAGGCTGTGGAAGTGCAGAGACCACTGCTTTTCAGGCTGTCCAGTATTGCCTTATTGTTTCTCGCACTCCCTGGCTGTATCCATCTGTTGGATCTTGTTTTATACGTGGATTGTAATCTCCTTTGTGCAGGGACTTTCTTTTTGTTCTGTTTGTACAGTGACTATTACAACAGCATCCTGACACTGGACCTACGGGGCTGTTTCATCGCAGTGTAGACTTCTGGGCTCAGGTTGCAACCTGAATTCTAGGACCCTTCCAACTTCCAGGGTTCTAGAGCCCAGGCCCCGGACCAAGCCCAGAAGTCTATACTGCAATTAAACGGCACTTTAGCCCAAGCCCCAGGAGCCTGAGTTAGCTGGCATGGGCTAACTATGGGTGTCTAATTGCAGTGTAGACATACCCAAATGATCTTTGCTCACAGTCTGTCACCAAGTCCCTTTCGTTGTATAATCAAATCCACTGGGAAGACCCTCAGCACAGGCTCATTAAAGGAGAAAGCAGGGAAAAAAACGTCTGGAGTTGGGGAGTGACCTAGTTTGCGATGCAATCAGCCCTCTCATATACATAAACCAATTGAAATAATTGGGCTGGGGGAAGGTGGATTAAACATTTTAAAAGCGGTTTTCTTTTTGTTGCAGGGTCTTCACTTCCCAGGTAGGAATACCTGAGGAAGAGGCTTAGATTCCCACTTACTGAAATAGACTATGATAAATGTTGTAAAATGCTTCATCTGTGAGGAAATTTCCCAGTTGTAAGGTGATAATCTGTGATTGATGGTTGAAACTACCCTCTTACTGAACTCTGGGGCTCTGTCTTCAAAGCAGATACACTTGAGGAGTACCAGGATTGATGCTGTATTTTGCAAGATCACATTTGTCTTTTTTGTATTTGCTTATGGTGACAATTTTGTTCCTACTGAAAAAATAGTTAAATTGTTATTTAAAAAGTTGAACATCATTTTTACCTTTACTTTGCATTCCTACAGACCCACATTTAAAATATAAGGGTCTAGTGATGATTAAAAACTCTGTTTCTGGAAAAAAATTGGATTTATACAGCTGACTGAACAGTTTAATTAACAACAATTTGTAATTAACATTGAATTAATGTCATTTTTAATTTCATTAAGCGTCCATGAACAAATCACAATTTTCTCAGATTTGTTTATAGTTGGAGAAAATTCTTCATAAATTATATTTACATTGGCTTGTTAATTTAAGTCCTGATTAAGGAAAGCATTCTTGTTCAGGATAAAGACTTAAACCTATACATTATACAGCCTATGTTTAAGTCCTATTGAATACAATTATGTGGATGGGATTTTGTTGAAATGGGCTTTAGATGTAAAGACAGACAAGAAAGGTAGAGCAGATATTAAAATGAAAGAATGTGGCAGAAGGGAAAGGAGGAGAGTACAGAGGGCATGTGGAGGAAGGCTGCAGTAAAGAGACTATAGGGCAGGGGGTTGGGAGACAGTGGGAACAAAACAGCCAATCAGTTCAGGATCTCAGTCCTTAGTTTTAAGGTGTTCTATAGCCTGGGCCCAGGGAATCTAGAAGATTGCCTAAGGTTTCATGATAGAGACATGGTCAATAACTTGATTTCTCATGCACAATGGATGTTGTTATATTTGGACTGAGCAGAGAAAGATAGACAGACACAGGCGGAACCGATTTAAAGCACAGCTGTCTGCTGTGGTAGCTTTATTGTTCTTCTTTCCTGTTGTTTCAGTTATGCTGCCAGAACAATAAAGTGAGGCTTTACACTGGGGAGGGAGAAGTGCAGCATGCCCACATGTTTAAAGAGACAAGACATCACATTCCTCCACCATCCATCAACTTTCCAAGCATGTACATGGCTGACAGAAACTGCTACATAACTGCAGACTTAACTTTCAAGGAATTATTCTGCCCTGGAACAGCAAATCACTAATAATGTATCAGTTCAGGCACACCCCACTGTTTTTGCACTCCCTTTGGATAACATGGTGATACAGCAGTATCCTGAACAACAGAGTCAGCCAGTGGTATGGAATTAACTACATCTGATACCCAAAGTTTTCCCACACAAGTCATCAAAATTAGAAGCTGTAATGGGAGGAGGTTTGATCAGTGGTAGTAGTGCTTGAAGAATCACCTTCTCTATCTCTGGCCATTTTCTTACGTCTGTGGCATCAATTATGTGTCCAACAAATTGAAGTTTTGATTACTAACTTGTCTTGATGTTCTCAGTCCATGGTCTTCCAAACACTGGATGACAGAATCCACATGTCAAAGATGATCCTTTCTTGTAACAATGATGTCGTCCAAATAGTATTCATCTCCATTAAGTCCCTCCAGGATCTCATTTGTGGCTCTCTGGATCAGGGAAGGTGCCAATGTGATATGGAAAGACCGCCTGTTGTAGCAAAATAAGTGTGTGTGTATTGATCAGGATGTTTGTGAGATGCCAGATAAATCTCCATTTGTAGGTATGTATTGGATTTGCTCAATTTACTGAAACACTGTCCCCCACTAAGTACAGTAAATAAATCTTCAATATGAAGTAGGGGATACCGGGCTGTCCATAAATCGGATTATGTCACTTTGAAGCCTCCACGAATTCAGACAGAGCCATCCTTCTTGATCACTGGTATGATGGATATAGCCCACTCATTATGAGAAACTGGTGGCAAGACTCCAATGTTCACTAAATGGGCCTAATCAACTTCCAGAGGTGTCATTGCATAAACTTGGGGCTTGCCATATTTTGGCTGGATGTCAGACTGAGTCTCACTGACATTGCAAATCTGTCCAAGTTCTTTTTCAAAAACATCAGTGTCTGTCCAGTATTTCATGAAAGCTTCTAGGTGCTTTTGTGATTGTCTTGATATAAGTCCAGTTCACATTGAGCTCAAGCCAAGTTCTGCCAGTGGTAGATATTTTCCTTCAATCACTTAGAAGGGTAAAATGACTTTCACCTGGAGTATCCCTTTTGGGACTAACTCCTGTAGTATAAACCAAGGAAGTTTCTTCCAGAGGGACTTGTGACAAAGTCTGGTCATACATAGATGCAGAAATCAGTGAAATGGCAGCTCCAGTATCAAGCTCCATTTGTGTAGGAACTCCTTGATCAAGGGTGTGACCCAGCTGCCAGCTCTTACTTGAGCTTCCAATAACACTTGCAGTGCTAGGTCATGGTCAGTGTCACTAGAACTCTTGTCTTTTTCCACATTATGACTTCCCAACTTATTTCCTTTCTCAAGTTCAGTCTTCAGAGATGTCTTCTTGGATGAACAGTTACTCTATGATGTTAGTCGTTGAACTACATGACAGGTAATGGTGAGGTGTCCTCTCTTCTTGCATTTCCTGCAAATTACCTGGCATGCCCAGCAATTCTTCTTAGCATGTGTAGTTTGTGCACAATGGCCACCCAGAAATTCCTTACAGCCCTGTGGTTCTCTGACTTGTCAATTCAGGAGGTGAACTTCTCAGTTCACATGAAATTCCAAAGAATCCTTCCCTGAGGTTTCCATGGCAATAGCTAATTTATCACTGTTTGTATTCAAGAAGGCTGTTGGAGTCAGTAACTTTTTCTAGCTATGGTCATTGCATAATCCAGAGACAAATTGGTCATGCGGAGCATCACTTAATATTTACCTGAACTGACAACTTTCTTAGAGCAGCAATGAACTATGCTACTGACTCTCCACTTCTCTGATATCACTGATGGAATGTATATTATTCTGGTATCATCAATGGGGTAAGAGAAAAATGTTCCTGCATTGCTGCAGTAATTGTGGCTTACAGTTCAGAGCACAGTTGGAGACAGCAGGTCAGCCAGCAGTCTGTTTGTCTTTGGACCCTTCACAGTCAGTCAGGTTGAAACTCTTTGCCCATCTGGAGGTGCAAGCTACTACAAATGGCTCAAAATGTTCAAGATACACCAGCTGCAGTTTGTCAAACTCAGCAACATTGCTCACAAAAGTTGCCATTTCATTTCTCTCCTGTTGGACTTCACACCCTTCTGGATGTCTTCTTTCTCACGGGGAAACTTTTATTCCCCCCCACACACAGTTGATCTGCACTTTATCTTCCTCTGCTGGATGTGTGCTTATACTGCAGAATCACGGCTTTTGGCTGTACTTGGGTTCATTTTTCAGGCTTAGACCCTCAGGGCAGGCTAAAGCTGTTTGCCCACCCACATCCCAGAACACAATAGGTGCATGTGGTCTGCCAGGTGGCTGCTTGCTTCCCCCTCACTGCTTTGTTTGAACAGCTCCAGTACTAACTGCATAGTCCTTCTTCTTTGGTGTCTATAAATGCCCATTTCCACTCTCTTGCTAGCTGGCTCATACTGTCCTTTCCAACAAGAAAAACAGTAGTCTGTCACCTTGTGCCTCTAGGTGAATGCCCCCACCTTTTTTGTAAATATATTTTATTATTTGCTGATTGTTTCATCTTGATCAGGCAATGGGAGCACTAGATACTCATGGGATAGAACAGCCATGTTATATTTGAACAGCCGCTGTCTGGTGGTTGTTTATGTCTTTATTGTTCTGGCAGTAAAACTGTAACCAACATGGAAGTGAGGCCTTCCACCAGGGAAGGACATGTGCAGATCACCCATATATTTAAAAGGACAGGACACCACAAAACTTGCTACAATAAAGGCAAAGCTGGTCTGTGTGGCAGCTTTCTCAGGGGTTGGTCCAAGGCTGTGGAATGAACCCCCCCCCCAAGAACTAAGGGCCACCACAAACCTCACTCACCTTCTGCTCCATGGGCAAGGTGCACTTCTTTGACCTTTCCTTCTCCAATGTAAACATACACAGCAATGGGCATACTTAGAAAAGCCTGCCAAAACAAGACCCTTCTTTCCCAGGAAAGGGTAAGAGGGCGGCCATCTAGCAGATGTGTGGTCCTGCTGCTTCATGCACTACTGGAAGGTGTTTAGCTATTGTGATGATGATTGGGATATAAGAACCTATCTAGAATAGAATCAGACAAAAAGAGTGTCTAGAGGAAAAACTGTACAAAAGTTGGACTGAAAAAGCCTGTAGGCCCACACCACAGCTACTTGTCTCTGCTGCTTTCAGCTGAGTTTCTGCCAAGTGCCTTCCAGAAGCTTCCTTTGTCCTAATGATGATGTGCTAGATGAGGGGCAGGACCCTCCTGCCCCCAGAAATTCTCTCTGTGCACAGTTCTGAGGGTGCTGGAGGAGGGGTAGCCCCAGGTGGGATAATATTTAGTTATCTACCTATTATGGGGTGTTGTGGTGATTGACAGAGAAAGTGAGAGGGAGAAAACTAGAGAGACAATGAAATACAGCTGGGAACATGGGAGGAGACAGATGAGGAAAAAAGGGAGAAAGAAAATGTAACACAACAGTAATGGGGAAAAGAGCAGAAGGTGGAGTTAATAAGAAAGAATGAGAGGAAAGGTGATGCTGCTTTTCAGAGAGAACGATAGAAAGATGAGAATATAAAAGAAAGACAAAATGAAGGGTCCCCAAAGAGTGCAGATCTGGTTCCTCTGCCGCCCTCCCCACAGCCCTCAGTACAATGGGCAAATAGGAGGCATTGCTGGAACAAGCAGGGATCAGCTGGGAGATCAGGAAGCTGTAGCCAGCACTTTGAGGGCCCCCACCCAGAGTGAAGCAGAGGATATTTTTTCCCAGCTCTTATTTTCTTAAGATTTTTTTGTCCAGTGCTACTCTTGTGTTTTACTTCCATGCAAGTCAACTCTCTTTTTAACCAGAGTGTGTTTTTGTTTAAGTCACAGAAGTTATTTTTAACCTGAATTAACTGCTTTCAATGCAAGCTAAATTTAGAGCTATGTTACAATAAAGTGTGTCTACTGAATACTGAAAGCAAATACTACTATGGGTCTAAGAAAACATGAAGGGAACCTATTTTTTAAGGGCATAACCAATATTCATGGGGAACATCTGTGACAATGAACTAAACACATGTTTAAGTAATCATTTGGTTGATCTGATTTGCTCAATTTAGCACACCTTGAAACACAAGGAAAAATACTTATGTGATAATGAAAATAGATCTGGGCAAATTATTTTTATATACCATATAATTTTTTCAATGAATATGCCTTACGTGTGAATTATTCATAAATTGACTTAGGTTTTTATTCTTTTTTTGTGCAAACACATTTCAACCAAAGGAGAGCTCATAAACTGTTCACTGCCACTTTTGCTTAGAGTATTTGTACTCTAATCGGTCACAGGGTATTCTTTATGATCTATGGTTGGATGACTCATTCATAGCAAAAGGAGCAGTGTGAGGTTTGAATATGTACCTAGGGTGATTAACTCAGTTTCCAGTGGAAGCCTGTATGTGAATACATTCACATGAGTGTTTTCAAGACTAACTTTCCATGATCTCTCTTGAGAGCACAAAAAGTGTCCCTATCAATGTTCATGGGAAATAAAAAGAGTTTTGCATACTATTGAAATTAAATTGAGGATTATATCTGAGTAAGGTTTTGCAAATCCTTTTTTGCAGTGTAAGAAGAATTTATGTCCCTAACTGCCATAGACATGGTCTTCAGGCAAGTCTCTATGCCTTTTTTGCCTTCTGCTAAGTGGGGGATAATTACGTTTCCTTTCTTCCACTCTTTTTAATCTATTTATGTTATAAAATATTCAAGGCAGAGACTCTTATATTCTGTGTAGGTAAAGTGCCTACCACCCTGGAGCTCCGATCTTGACAGCAGGCTCTAGATGCTCTCCTGAAGACAGAAGATTTGCAAGAGACTTAATCCTTCTAACAAGACTGATAGGATTTCATGCATCTATCTGAGAAATAAGGGAAACCTGAATGAAAAGGGGATCTCAGATTAGCTGGAATTGTGGGGGAAGAGAATAGGGCAGGGAGTGATGGAGAGAACTTGAATCTAAACATTCCATATGTTCAGGTGCTCATCTGAATAGAGTAGAATTAACAAACCCGCTAACATGTTGATGTTCACTCATCACTATCACACTTCAGTGAATTATTCACAGATGAGCCATTGTGAGCAGGCAGCTTTCATGCAAAACCTGGTAATGAAGTCTCTCCACTTCACTTTTTCTCAGGGAACCCATGGTATAGAGTAGTGAAAACAGCGTCAAAAAGTAAGAATCTTCAATCCCACTGGGTTCAGCCTTTAGCCCCCTTCCTTGCAGGCAAGCCCCAGTGACAACAGCCCATTTTACTTCCTAACTATCATCCCCTGGGCCCCAGTCACCTTGACAACACAGGCCAGATCTATCCTCCTCTCAAGGGCTCCAGAAGGTCTAGCACCCCTATAATCCCTGGACCAAGCCAGGCTCTTTGCCTCAGACCAGATCAGCCTGTCTGATCTCCTTAATTGACAGCCCTCACCTGTTCAGTTTTCTTCCTCCTAAATTCTGGGGTATGAGGGCAGGTTTAATTGATGAGGGCTGGTTGGCATAAAATCTCCTGGCCCTTAAAACAGCAGTCCATCCTCTTACAAGCATCCACACATGGAATCCATCAGGAACAGTTAATCCACTTTAAATTCACATGCTACTTTATTCCAGATTAGCTTTCATGTATAGACCAGCCATAACATAGTTCAGATAGCCTGTATATATAGGGTTAAACCTCCCCTCTCCCAAGGTTTTACTTTATAGGCAAATACATCTGAGAAATAAAAGTCCAGTCTAAGACTTTTCCACCCCCCACAAAGGTGGCATTTCCAAGGATTCCTAATTCAGTTTTTCTCAATCCAGGTCAATCTCTGCCTGAGATCCAAGATCATTCTGTCAAGGCAAACCGGCTATGGACTCTACTTCTTCCCAACTTGATGTTGCTACTGAAGCCAGACGGCTAACCTGTTCCTGCCCCAGCCTAGCATAGAGCTTTGCCCATATTATCACAGATGTGGTTTCCTTTTAGTGGTAGAAATCACTCTTGCTAAGGCTTCCTAATCGCCAGGAATTTGTGAACAGCAATTGGAGTCACAACATAAACTAATCTGTGACTAATACAAATTATACCAAGTGCTTGGTATTAATACATTCACTAACTATGTTAAATCTATATAGCAGCTTTCAGAAAGCTAGATAGCACCCAAAGTAAGCAATGAATATAGATATATATAAAAACTTAATTTTCCATCTTTCTAGGAAGCTGCATGTTAACAGCCATTTGGAAACCACCCAATGACAGATTCTTCCAGACATATGAAAAAAGATATATACCCTTTCCAGTATGAAAAATGTATTGATTCAATTAACGTGCAAAATGGTGTGGCATAGAACCATTGGGGTCCTAGCCAAATTTCTAGGACTATGTGACTTTGCTAAACATTTTGATATGTGGGAAACCCCTGTGAAATCCCTTCTCATTGAGGGGGGTGGGGAAATTAATCAGGGATCTCCCACATCCTGGCTGAGTGCCCTAACCACTAAGCTAAAGGTTATAAAGGAGGCTGCCTTCTCCTCCTCCCTGGCTGTTGTATGTAATCTGAGTCTCATAGGCAAGATAGACTGGGCAACACCCAGTTTGAGGATCCTACTGTGGTTTAAACTAGTCCTGACAACTGAGACAGTCCTGCACATGCTCAGAGGCTGAAACTTAGGTGCCTTGGGGACTTTAATGGAAGATATTTAGGCTGCCCCAGCCAGTTGAATTAGCACTGTGAGCATTAATGGCTCAGAGGCAGGTAAAATGCGTGAAGAAAACAGGTAAAACAATTACATTTTGCAACTAGTTTCCACCAGCTGATAGACTTTTATATATTTTTAAATGAATCCCCATCTTTTTCAGCTAACAAACTCCACCAGAAGTCACTGTTATGATATAGGTGATCATACAGTTTTCATAAATTCTGCTCAACTGTCTCATAGTGATGCAATTAAGCTAAAGGCAAGGCTTAACGTCTTGTAACGTTTTACATTCTGTCTCTAAGGAGCCGGGTCTCCTTCCATTTTATACATCTCCATCTCCCAATCTCTTTCTTCAGAAAGATAACAAATATTAGTGACCTTAAATTGGCATTCAAATGTGTCAGAATATCAGACATGTTCAACTTTCTCCTCAGGTCTCCATCAAAGTCAGTTGGAGTTGAGAGCAGTTGGAAATTCGGAGGACTCTTCCATTAGGGACCACAATGGCAAGCACCATATAAAAGCATAAGATAGTTGGACCTCTGAATTGGGGTTACTTTCACACAATAGGAAAGCTTCTGATTACCACAGCCATGGCAGACATTGCTATGATTAAGGTTGGTTGATAAATAGTATGATCAATTGCTTGATCACACTTTGGTTTGTTATAAAATATGTTCAAGAGACCAAATAACCCATATCAGTCATGTTTATTGCTAAAAGTTAGTGGTAGTATATGTCACAGGATGGTCCTCTGAGAGTCTGTTTTGCCTTAGATACAGGCCACAGTCACTCCAGCTCCCCTTCACCACCATCACTGTGCTTTATGATAGTTCTATGTAGTCAAGTTTGTTTTATATATATATATTTATATATATATATATAAATATAAAAGTCCTCATCAGCTCCCCTTACTTCTGGGGGAAAAGTAAGTCATACTAGCAACTATCTACTGAATACAAAGGGATAAATACCAGGGAGGGATGAGTTAAAATTCAGCATCAATGTGTACACAAGAACAAATGGATATAAACTGGCCATCAGGAAGTTTAGACTTGAAATTAGATGAAGATTTCTAACCGTCAGGGAAGTGAAGTTCTGGGACAGCCTTCCAAGGAGAATAGAAACTTAGCTGGCTTTAAGACTGAGCTTGACAAGTTTATGGAGGGGATGGTATGATGGGACAGCCTAATTTGGCAATTGACTGATCTTTGACTACTAGCTGTAAATATGCCCAATGTTCCGTGATGGGATGTTAAATGGGGTGGATTCTGAGTTACTACAGAGAATTCTTTCTGGGTGTCTGGCTGGTGAGTCTTGCCCGCATGCTTAAGGTTTAACTGATCATCATATTTGGGGTCGGAAAGGAATTTTCCCTCAGGGCAGATTGGCATAGGCTCTGGGGGGTTTTCACCTTCCTCTGCACCATGGGGTATGGGTTACTGGCTGGTGAGTTCTCTGTACCTTGAAGTCTTTAAATCATTAGAGGACTCCAATAACTCAGGCTTAGGTTAGGGGTCTATTACAGGAGTGGATGAGTGAAGTTCTGTGGCCAGCGTTGTGCAGGAGGTTAGACTAGATGATCATAATGGTCCCTTCTGACCATAAGTCTATGAACCTATGAGCAATCAGCTCTGCCTTTCTTCCAGCTCTGCACCCTCTTTCCCAGGGCTTCCTTCCTCTCTATCTGGTCCCAGCTGCTGCAGTTGCTTCTCTCTCTATTTAGCCCTTCATTTATGGCCATATTTATTAATTGGATCCCTATTAAATTATGTTGGTTGGGATTTGAGTGACAACTTATTGAGTAAGCTCATGACTCAACTTATTGAGTAAGCTCATGACGTTCAATAGGACACTCAGGGAGAGCACAGCACCCTAAAGGCAGAGAGTGGGAGGAGAGTGACACTCAATCATATCTTCACCCTTGTCTCCTACTACACACGTACCAGGAAAGCTGGCTGGTGCTCTGCTCCAGTACGCTAAGGAGTCCTGCCTTTCTGCACTGGGATGTTCCACATGTGACAGTGCTGGTCTTCATTGCCCCCAGGACCAGGATGTGTTTTACAGTCAGGGTGGAGCCCACAGTGAATAACTGAAGTGAATGATAAATATTCAGTGCTCTGTTTAAAGAATAATTATCCTGGGAATGATCAGCAAAGTTACACCCACTACTTTCAGTCTGAACTTTCAGATAGTCACTAGGAAGTTTCCACAAAGGAAAAGAAAACCCTTAGGGATTTATACAAAAATGATCCAAAGATTCCTGGAAAAAAAAAAAAAAAAAGGCTGTTACTGCAGCAGCAGCAGCAGCAGCAAAAATGGGTCAGACAGGTCCAGAACAATATATGAAAAAGAAAAATGAATTTAAATAACCACAATAAAATAGGTTGCTGAAAAACTTGCCTTCATCCCTGGCTCTCCTTCCTTCCCTCCTCCCCTACCCCCTCATGACATCATTCATACGGTGAGGGAACAGAAGAGGGATTTAACCACCCTGTTGAGTAGAGGGGGATGTACCCTATAGATAGTTCAGGGTTTGACTGTGTCTGGGAAAAGCACAACCCTACTGAGGCTGGACCAGTGCCCACCAAGACTGTACAGGCTGCACTATAACTCCACCCTCACAGGTTATAGGACTCATTGGGACAGGCTCTAGGGCAGGGGTCGGCAACCTTTACTATCAAAAGAGCCATTTTGCCCCCTCTTCCACTGACTAAAGAAAAACAGTCTGGAGCCGCAAAACAGAGCTTACCGCGGCTGAAGGGCCGCATGCGGCTCCGGAGCCGCGGGTTGCCGACCCCTGCTCTAGGGTGACTTTTAAGAGGGGCTGACTTCTCACAAGATTCCTTTTCTGTGCCAGCGGTTGCTGCTGTCACTGAGGCCCTGCCTCAGTTCCCAGCTACCCAGCCCTTCCATCACAGTATAAGATTAACTCTGATGGACAGATATTATGCCAAATGTGTCACCATTATGACCCTAGCTTTAAGCTTAAATATAAGCAGGTTTCATTTAGATTCTTTTCTTGGGAAGGTAGGGCCATGAGGGGTCTTTCTATTGGTGGTTAAAAAAATTTTTTTCAAGGCCTCCACCCTGCAAATATTTACACACATGCTTAGTTTCACTGCGTGACCAGTCTCACTGATTTCCCATTCAGATTAGAATTTCTAGTAATTTCAAAGCAACTATTTCCTCCAATACTTGGTTGGTGGCTAAAGATGTAGGAGGAAGTTTGAAGAACAAAATGTGTGAGCCTCAGAATATAGAAAAATGCTTTTCTTGGTTGCAGCAATGAGCGTGCTGATGTAAATTAAATGAGTGCATAATATTTGCCGGGGCAGACTTTGATGATGATACATGCAATTAGGCTACTAAAGTAATGTCTTTACAAATGAAAATATGTGGAGTTCTCTTTTCCTTGTTGTTTAAGGTACTCTTTAGGATTAGTAATGAAAAGTGGGATTAGTCAAACATTTTAAAGAGTTTAAAAACTGATTTTTCCATTGTTTTTTCTATATTAATAAAACTAGTCATCATCAGATTCTTTTGTTTTGGCTTCTTGACAGACCATTTTCTCTTACAGGCACAAAGTAGTATAAATCAACCAAGAATCAAAACATCAGAAGCAGCTAGATCAATAAACACATTGCAAGTTTGGCAGTGCAAGTAGAGACTCTTTGAAGGCACTGGTCACAGAGGCTGTAGTCTATTGATTTGGCTTCTTTGACATCTGGAAGGGAAATACTTAAATCACATTTTATCAGCTTATTAAGAAAATGGATCGTAAATTGGAAACATTTCTTAAGTTTCAGAAAACTGAAGCTTCTACAGAATAAGTGAAAAAGGATAAATCTATTAAGGAACATAGTCAATGCAAGCTGGAGTTAAATAGTCCAAAACCATTATTGCATACATGGGTGAAACACAATGTTATATTGCATTGCAAATTCTGGGAAATAAATCTATAGCCAATAACCTGTTTGCAACATACATGAAAATGGGAATGGGCGGGGGGGGAATCCCTCATTTCTTTGCCAAAGTTGTTTGGGGAGTCTGAGTAAAAAATAGGATCCCACACTATCTTCAAAAAGGGCTTCAGTTAGCTCCCCCATGTGCTAATTTGATACAGAGAGGTTGATGGGAGAGGAATTAGATGATAACTTTCTTGGAGATTTAAAATTTCTATCACAAAACTTCAAAATTAAGTTTGAATTAAGTCTTAAGTAAAGACTTCAAGTTTTAGACTTTCCCAGTATTGCCCAGGAAACACAAGGCCACAGATAGGGTTTAATTAATTTAGATCTGGATTCAGCAAGGTAAACTCAGTAGTCGTCCCACTAATTTCAGTGGAACTACTCCTTTACTTAAAGTTAGGTCCATGCTCAGTGCCTTATTGAATCAGAGACTTCAAACATTAGTAAAAGCGGAGCAAATTCGTCATTTTAGCCAGGCAAGCTCTATGTCATATATAATACCAAGAATTAGATAATCAGGCTTGTAAATCTTTGTTCTCAAAGCTTCCTTCTCTTTCACCGAGTATTGAGAAAATGAATGATTCTGAATTTACTACAAATTATCTCTCAATGATTTCTGAATTACAACAATGCTAGATTTAAAATTTCTTAGAAGGCAATTTTCTTTCAGGTGTGTGTGTGTTTTATGTGTCTATGCTGTGGAATAGTCTACATGCATGCCCCCTTGTGATTGAGTGTGGCAAAGCAGCGTTTTCATGTTTGGTGCCAACTCCCATTCCCACTCTGTGGTGGCCTGCCTCTTCCTGTGACCCAGTCCTTCCGTCCTGCCCCTTCTGGGGTAAACATAGTCCACACACCAGTAGTCTTGCAGCATCACAGCAGAGCGTTGGCACAATTTCAGGCTTTGCAGGCTTTTCAGCCATAGGCTCAAAGGTCTTCACAGCACAACCTTAGGTGGATCAATTGGGGAGCTCAGGCCAACTCTCTGCTCTGATTCTAGCCCCAGGAACCTGTATGAAACAGATCTGTTTTATCCAGACCTTCTGCTGTATCCCAGGGCTGCTTCCAACCTTGGCCCACAGCTAGGCCTCTCAGTTTCTTCTGCTGATTTCAAAAAAGGGAACCCAAACTAGTTATGGCGAACACAAGAAACAAAAAGGTCCCATACCAGGCCTCCCTGCCCAAGGAGGCTCTGATATCTAGGCATCTCTAGTTAGTTTCTGCCCCCAACTGAGCCTTCCAACACAGGACCAGTTCAAGAAGTCCATACCCTCTCACAGTCAGCCACTGCTAAGCTGAGTTTTTTCTCTTTCAGCTACTCCCTCCAGGTTTGACACCTCTGACAGGTGTAAGAGGCTGGGGCTGATTGATCAAGGAAGGGTTAATGAAAGCCTCAGGGCCCAATGTGGGGGTCTGGGTATCCCATTACAGCCTCGGAATAAATATAATGCTTCATTAATGGCACCTTATAAAATGTGTGATTGGTCAATATGTATATATATTCTCCCCTCCCGAAATGTGGTTTGTTACAGCTATATTATTGATGGCTGTTTATCTAGGACTAATGGTTTGCAGTCAGTATTTTAAAAAAATATTTTTAAATATAAATAAAAATGAAATAAGAGAAGTTAAACTCTGAACCTTGCATACTGCAGAATATTTGATACATTTTAAGTGCTGATTTATTTGTGACAATCAGAAAAAATTTCCTTTTTAAAAATCAGTATTGCAGCATGGTTCATTGATCAGGAAAAACAAAATCCTCCCTGAAGTTGTTGTGCAGGGTACTATATCACATATTATTTCAGGATATTAAAGATATGAATGGATGGACTCTTTCTAGCCTATTGGTGAAGAGTTGTGTCATATGTCACTGGAAAGTTAGTTTTAGACATGCAATATGATCTTCGTTTTGATCCAGGATCCAAATGTCAGACAGCATTTCTGTTCTCCAGTAAGGAAAGGGGACATGTGTAGATTTGCCTTGCGTACTCATTTGTAAGGATAAACTCAAAGAGACAAACATGATTGTCACAAATTTAATTTATTGTCATTGAATCTACCTATTTATCAGATGAAGAGCTTCACTAGGAAATTATTTCCACTTTCTGATCAAATGGCATGTGATAAGGTCCTATATAGAATAGTAACACCTAAGCGGTTGAATGATCCAAAAAAGTGGAAAAAATTTAATTGCCTAGATTAGGTAGCAATCTTATGTTTTCACAGTTCTTCTGAAATAGGTGCCACCCTAGTATACCTTTTTTGCACAATAGTGTTTATTTTTGAGGAAACAGTACTGTGCTAAGCAGTATTTATGATTGAAACCATCATCTTTGACTGGGTTTGTTAAATTGTTATATTAAACAGTACACATGAATGACTGAGAAGCACTGAGAAGGCAGACTGTCAGAATCATAGAAGATTCAGCATGGATTCACCAAGGGCAAGTCATGTCTGACCAACCTAATTGCCTTCTATTATAAGATGACCGACTCTGTAGATGTGGGGAAAGCAGTGGACGTGATATACCTTGCCTTTAGCAAAGCTTTTGTTACAGTCTCCCACAGTATTCTTATCTGCAAGTTAAAGATGTATGGGTTGGATGAATGGACTATAAGGTGGATAGAAGGCTGGCTAGATCATCAGGCACAACAGGCAGTGATCAACGGCTTGATGTCAAGTTGGCAGCTGGTAACAAGTGGAGTGCCCCGGGGGTCTGTCCTGGGGCTGGTTTTGTTCAACATCTTCATTAATGATCTGGAGGATGGGGTGGATTGCACCTTCAGCAAGTTTCCAGATGACACTAAGCTGGGGGGAGTGATAGATACCCTGGAGGGTAGGGATAGGATACAAAGTGACCCAGACAAATGGAAGGATTGGCTCAAAAGAAATCTGATAAGGTTCAACAAGGACAAGTGCAGAGTCCTGCACTTAGGACAGAAGAATCCCATGCTCTGCTACAGACTGGGGAGCAACTGGTGAGGCAGCAGTTCTGCAGAAAAGGACTTGGAGGTTACAGTGGACAAGAAGCTGGATATGAGTCAACAGTGTGTCCTTATTCCCAAGAAGGCTAACAGCATATAGGGCTGCGTTAGTAGAAGCATTGCCAGGAGATTGAGGGAAGTGATTATTTCCCCTCTACTCAGCACTGGTGGGGCCTCATGTGGAGTACCGTATCCAGTTTCAGGCCCCCGCTACATAAAGGATGTGGACATATTGGAGAAAGTCCAGTGGAGGGTAAAAAAAATGTTTAGGAGACTGGAGCACAAGACTTATGAGGAGAGGCTTATGGAACTAGGTTTATTTAGTCAGCAGAAAAGAAGAATGAGGGGGGATTTGATAGCAGCCTTTAACTACCTGAAAGGGGGTTCCAGGGAGGATGGAACTAGGCTGTTCTCAGTAGTAGTAGATGACAGAACAAACTGCAATGGTCTCATGTTGCAGTTGGGAAGATCTAGGTTAGATATTAGGAAAAACTTTTTCACTAAGAGGGTGGTGAAGCACTGAAATCTATTACCTAAGGAGATGGTGGAATCTCCATTCTTAAATGCAGTTTGACAAAGCCCTGTCTGCAGTGGTTTAGTTGGGGTTGGTCCTGCTTTGAGCACGGGGGGTAGGACTAGACGACTTCCTAAGGTCCACATATGTCACTTTCTAATAAGTATTCTCAGCAGGGTGTTGGGCTACTTTTACCTTGGAGGGCACTATGTGCTTACTCCTCAGTGGTGCTGTACAGGTCTAGGCAGCAGCAGTGCAAATATTTGCAACCTGTCTACACTAGCTCCCACCAGTGCTACCACTAGACACGCTGCACTAGTGGGAGATCTCTTGAAAAAAGAACTAGTACATACAAGGCTATAGTCTTTTCTTTTCCATCTCCCTATGTGATATCTCCAGCTGAAATGGGAATGGGGTGCTAGACAGGGTAAACTCTTCAGCAATAACTTTGTAGCTCTTTCAGTCTCTTTCCACCCATCTCTGATTTCAGTTCCAGTTGAAGAAGGGAGTAAAGGCCCAGTTTAGTGGAAGCAGCCATTTAGGACACCAAACCAAATGGTATTATGCTCTTAAAAAGAAAAGTAATAGGCTATGGATTGTGAGAACCTCTTTTGACATAGATAATAAAGAGTCATAACAGCTTTCCCCCCCAAAATAAATTCATCCTTCCATTTTAGGGCTATTTTGAATAATTTTTAGGAAATCAAAACTTGAAATCCCTCCCAGGGGAGGGAATTTTTATACTTATTTTTTATGTTTAGAAAATTATGTAGTAAGAGAATATAGTCCCAGCCAATCAACAAGAAACTCGGTGTGTGTGTGTCACACCAAGGAAGGAATATTGTTAGCAAATATTCAGCACTATAGAGAGATCTGTGAAAAGCATTTTCATCTTCTGTGCAATATAGCAGTGTCATGGGGCACATCACTCACCACCAGACTGGCACCTCCTCCTATCCCCTCTGGGGGGTTAGCTAAAGAGCTGCACACCAGCCAGTGTCTGCACACCATCACTCTATCCCTGTTATCTCTCTGCAGTCCCTCTTGCAGCCTCAGGAACTGCAGCATCCTCTTCTTGGCTCCGGCTACATCACTGGATGTGTTTGCCCCTTGGGTGGGAAGGTGGCAGGGGTTAGTACTGCAGCCCAATAATCCAGCCACTTTCCCAGTAACAAGTGGGGGGGCAGGAGACATGGCTGCACCCACTACTCCAGGCCCCAGACTTGGGTCCCTCTGAACCACAGTCATCTACTCCATTCCTTTGCCACAACCACCACTGCATTTTCTGAGGCCACAGCACTACTCAGTCCCAGAAGCCTCTCCAGAGCTCCTTCTCTAACCCCCGGGTCTTTACCTATACTGCCCTGTCCAAGGGGTTACAAAGTTACAGCCTTCTCTCTTCAAATTCCCAGCAGCTACTGACTTTGCTCTGCTCTTTGGCTTTTTTTATATGGACCTGCTGGGCCCAGATTGGCTGCTGCTCACAGCCCCACTCCTATTGGCTGCTTCTCCATGCAGCCTCCCTAGGCTTCTTTTAACCTCTTACATGCCAGCATGGGGCAGACACCCCATCACAAGCAGTAATAACCATGATCAGTGACAATAAATCATTGTAAGCATCCTACTCTGTACATAGCACTACTCTGTACATCCTACTCAGTACATAGCACATTTAATCCCTCAAGGACTTTGCGGCCTATGGGCTAAATCCCACCTGTACCTACACAGGGGCCAACTCTTGTCTTATACACAAAGGGCCTGAGCCATGGTCTATTAACATCAATGGGGCTCTTTCCATTGACTGCCGTGACCATCTAGTCTGATCCTGTCACAGTGTACATATATTTCTAGGAATCATTTCATCAACCACCTCAGCGCCAACTCAGTTGAAATCTATGGTGCTTTTCGGTTTCATGGGGTTTGGACCCAATCCTAGCAGAACACAGCATTCCAACATAATAGATTAGTATAGGTAATGAAGCAGAACATCATACACAATTGGAATTGAGGTATTTAGAACAGAAAGTGAGAAACTGAGGTAGCACTTACAAGAAGAAATATCTCAGAATGACGTGGGTATTGCTGTACATGAATTATTTGTTTCTGTTACTGGCAGAGATACAGGATAATGTGTTTAGCTTTTAACTGATATATGTATTGAGCAGCATCCTGGCAATAATATTATGATGCCAGTAGAACTGCATGCCAGTTTAATGCATTATACAGTCAATCAGCATTCATCACATTGCTGATGAATGCCCCTATTTGTTGACAAGCAGCATCAGATTGATGAATCACCACGCCTGAAGTTTTAACACTAACTGCAAGGGGATCCATATCAAAGATTATAGCAGCACTTCCTTTGTAACAAGAAGAGTGCTCCAGGCATTGGTCCTGGGGCTCTCAGCAAGTTTGCAGATGACACTAAGCTGGGGGGAGTGGTAGATACGTGGGAGGGTGAGGACAGGATACAGAGTGACATAGACAAATTAGAGGATTGCACCAAAAGAAATATGATGCGGTTCAACAAGGACAAGTGCAGAGTCCTGCACCAAGGACAGAAGAATCCCATGCACTGCTACAGACTGGGGACCAACTGGCTAGGCAGCAGTTCTGCAGAAAAGGACTTGGGGGTTACAATGGACAAGAAACTGAATATGAGTCAACAGTGTGCCCTTGTTACCAAGAAGGCTAACAGCATATGGGGCTACAGTAGTAGGAGCATTGCCAACAGATCGAGGGAAGTGATTATTTCCCTCTATTTGGCACTGGTGAGGCCACATTTGGAGTATTATGTCCAGTTTTGGGCCCCCACTATACAAAAAATGTAGTAAATTGGAGGAATTCCAGCAGAGGGCAACAAAAAGGATTAGGGGGCTGGAGCATGTAACTTATGAGGAGAAGCTGAGGGAACTGGCCTTGTTAAATCTACAGAAGAGAAGAATGAGGGGGGAAGGCGTGTTCCAGGGAGCATGGAGCTAGGCTGATCTCAGGAGTGGCAGATGGCAAAACAAAGAGCAATGGGGGAGTCTAAGTTGGATATTATGGGGAAAAAAAAACTTTTTCACTAGGTGGGTTGTGAAACACTGGGATGGGTTACCTAGAGAGATGTTAGAATCTCCATCCTTAGAGCTTTTTAAGGTGTGGCTTGACAAAGCCCTGGCTGGGATGATTTAGTGGGATTAGTCCTGCTTTGACCAGGGGGTTGGACTAGACCTGCTGGAGGTCCCTGCTAATCTTAATATTCTATGCTCCAGATCACAGAGGACCAGCATTTAAGAACTCTCAAAAGAGTATTTTATTTTACTTCAGCAATATACATTGGTATATAATAGGAACAAGTCTGCACAATCTTTCTTGTAAGATGGTTTTATTTTCCAAATACACAGGTGTTCATAATACAGGTAGGTAACAATTAAGCTGCACAATAGCAAAACAAGTTCACAGTTATTGAACCACCTTAGATTGTGTTATTATAATCAGGTGACCAGCACGGAACATATGCATTCAAATTAGCCTAATAACTAAATTAACCTTTGACTCTTTCAGTCCTTCAGACACATTGTTTCATTCCAACAAAACGGTGCATGAAGAATATTATAAAAGAACCCAACCGCTTTCTCCTGAAGAAAACTAGGCATAACTTAACACATAAAATTACCTGCTATAAAAATGAGACTTCATGGTGACTATCTAGGTTTGATTCTCACTCCACCCGCTCCACCTATATTGCAGTACTAATATGTAGTATGTGGCATAGTATAAAGGCTTTATCAACAGGAGTTTGGGCTGGTTGCATGAATCACTAGTTTTAAATTCATGAGTGAGAAGTTATTCACCCACATGAATGCTAATAACACATTTCTACCACACCACATTGTGCTCTTTTTTTTGTATGCCACATTTTTATTTAAAAAAAAAAAAAGTATTTTAGGAGTTTTAAAAAATTGTGTTGGAACTACTTCTTGTAACCCTCTACCTGTAAAGCCAAATGCCTTACTTACCATGAACAGGGCTTTACCGGCAACCAACAATTAAAAACACCACCAAATATTATCAAAAATAGCTTTTCTATACTTAAAAATGTCACCAACCTAGAAGCACATGCTTTATGTCAAATTGGAAGGCTGGGAATTTTCCTTTTCTGTTTGTTTCTTGCTCTATACAGCCACAATGTATCAAACTGTAAATTAGCCACTGGTGTGGAAATGATAATTGCCTAGCCTGCCTCTCTGACCAGTGTAATCTGAGAGTGGGAGAGGTAGGATGTTCCAAATTTTGAGGAAAGAAAGTAACATTTTTGTGGCTGTTGATTGATTTTTTTTTTTTTAAAACCTGGCAGCTGCCAGAAGCTACTGAGAGGTTGGAAGGTTAGACTCAACCTGAAGAAGAAGGATTAGTGGGTAGAGTGCAGATGAGCGGTCAAGGGTTCATGATAAATGTAACCTGTCACATGTCTGTGCAATTTATCACATGACGCCATCATTTATCAAATGGCTATCATCACCACATATATAATGTGAGCGTGTCTGAGTGTATAACAGCCAGTGTTATTGATACATTTCAGCTGCTTTGCACTTCTCTAGGGAGGCACCGAAACTGTACCCCAAGTTCAACCAGCAAGTTAATATGTTTGCTGCTTTATGTCATCAGAGCTGTATGTCATCAGACAGCAATACCAGTGAATCTGGCCCATATCATACACACACACACACGCACCTCTTTAAGGGCACATTTGTTTCTACTTTCATTATTAAATACGCACTACGCACAAGAGTCTTGTGATTGACATTTCCATAGTGAAAATATTGAGGTGCCAAAGAGCCAAATAAAATGTGTCTGTTTCTATCATGCATTCCATACAGTTCATCATCAGTGGGGTAAATTGACAACTTGGGAGAACATGACCTAGTGGATTGAGCTCTAGCCTGGAAGCCAGGAATGCAGGATTAGAGATGGTCATAGGTTTGCAAAAGTGGTAGGATCTTTCATTTTGTTTTCAGGAAAATGTTTCTCCTTTTTTTTCTAATAGTTATTGAGCAGTCCCTCACCGTAGAGCAGAAGTGGCTTCCCTCTGTCCCCCCCAAGCAAAATGCTTAATGGTCCCCAAGATCAGCTGTCCTACTGTGGAGTCAGCATGCACTAAGGGGCTATTGTGCCTGACTGCTTCGCCAATTTGGCGATGCATTTAAGCACGTTATACTTAAGATGTGTACTTACACTTAAGATGTTACACTTAAGATGTGTACTTATGTGCTCTGCTGAATAAGGATGGACTCCTGAATGGGGCCCTATAGTTCCACACTTCCCTGGACTTGTACTGTTGGGAGGAAATAATTTTTTAAGCAAAGGGACAATATTTTCTGTTATATATTAATAATAAATGACAGGTTGTAACTTAAGATATATTCTACTCTTCTGTTATTTGCCATAGCCTGAATTTATTTATGTATGTATATTTATATAGACAGTATGCAGAAAGAGGAAACCTGCATATAAATGTCTCCTTTCTCTTTCTCCTCTCTCTTTACAGGCCCAGAAAGAAAGGATGTATTTAATGTATTTATTTTCAAATGTATAAGAAACTCTCACTGCATAACATCACAGTGTTAAATGTTTTCTATTGTGATTGATACCACCATCTTACAGTATGATATATAAAATAGAATAACATTGACATTCATTGGGTCTTAATTCCAATATACACAGAGATTAAGATGGCAATTTCTTTAAGAAAAATTAGTTTCTCTGGCATGGACAAAATATGAAAAACTATAAATTGTTTAAGAACTAACTAACTAAACAACAAGTAGTTGACAGACAATTAACCTGTTTACTTTTTATTTTAAAACATATTTTTAAACCAGTCTTCTTAGATGTTTTCCCATTTGATACTTGTCTATGAGGTACCATCTACCTTCCCCTTATCTATAATTTGCACTATGACGTTATAATGCACATGTTGGTTTGTTTTTAAATTGAAATCAGAAAATATTTTCCCTTCCTGCTTAATTTAACAAATAAACAACAAAACAAAGAAAGAGGGAAGCATCAAGAAGAAAAAGTCTTAAGTGTTAGAAGTATGGGTTAAGCTCTAGGTTATAGAGGTGTGGGCTAAGAAGGCCACAATCCTGGAAAGCAAATACTACACGAGTAAACCCACTGACTACTTGTGTGGAACATTGAACATAGATCCTTGAGTCCTTAGAGAGAAGGGTCGAAGGCCCGGTCTACACTTGCCTTTGCGATTCAGCGGCAGTCAACGGGAGATACGCAAGTGATGTAAATCACTTGCGTATCTCCCGTCGACTTCTCGGTGTCTCCTCTGCATGGCGTCCACACTGCGCTGCATCGAAGGGAACAGCGCTATGCCACTTACCAAGGTGGTTTTCCTGCGTCGCTTCCTGGATCGACTGAGCACGTCTATACAGACTGCTCAGTCGATCCAGAGCAATCGATGTGACGGCGGCGAATTTGCCACCGTCAGTGTGGACCCAGCTTAAGTGTGGTGACAGCTGGAGGCATTTTTCCTGCTCTGTGCAGATTCAAGAGATTCACTACTATTTTTTTGAAACGTAGTTTACTTTTGCAGTCTCTCCAGAGCTGGCCTCTGGACAGCAGCAGATGTGCAGGGTGGAGACAGGAGCCTAGTCATACCCCAGTTCGCACAGCCACACCTCCTTTTGGGTGTTCAGAGCTGCTGGCTGTCCTAACCCAGCCCTCTTTGTGGTCAAGCAGAGATAGAGGCAGCATTTTGTGTGGCAAAGGAGCTTTTTCTGCACCCTCAACCCCGCCCCTGTGCACCAAGAAAGGAGAAGCCACAGTTTGGTCTTATCCTGTGACAGTTAGATTTTAGCCACTGTTCCAGTAAATGCATTTTTAGCCAATTCTTCTTTGCTTTTGGGGGCATAAAACCCTGCCTTATTATCACTGCAGGTGTTGGAGTGAGAAGAGAATACATCCTATCCCACCCCGAGCTTACTGCGCAGCAGCTGAGCTGGTTTGCAGCCTACTTCCCTTGTGTCTCAGACTGAGGGGGTGGTTAATACAGATGTTCATGCACTAAGTGAATGTGGCCTACCAACCCGGGAACTTGTTATGCCTTTGGTGTCCCATATGGCATGGTCAGGCATATGACAAGGAGGGTGTATGGAAGTGGCCATATGATGCTGCTTTTTGGAGCACCTGTAAGGTCCACATTTTACTCCCACAATCCTTGAGCTAAGCAGCTGCCAAGAGGACTCAGGGACCTACAACAAAACTCTCACTACTCTTTCACATATACCACCCCATCCCCACCAGGCAAGAGTTTGTCCCATCTGACCCACTCTAGGTTTTCATGAAAAGTATAAGTGGAATGTGATTTGGACAGGCATATATGTAATTACTATGTAACAAAATAGCATTTGTCATGTAATTCCTGTGGTTACCTGCATGGTTATCTGAAATGTTTTAAATCTCAAAGAATGTCTGTCATCTGTCAACAACGAAACACATAAATCATTCCTGTTCTCCTGAACATACATTATTCATGGTTCCTCTGATGATCAGATGAATTCTAACATAAAGGGAGCTTTTCAAGCTTGCAATGGCAAAATGGACTCTGACATTAATTTGTAGTGATGAGGTTCAGCCAAACAATCTCATGCTTTGAAAGCGCTTTAGATGAAATGCAAGTATAAAGTAAACATTCCTGGCTTCTGAGTGCTCTACTGTTATATCCTCACATAACAGGAAGATAAGCCATCATCATCAGAGTCAAGACAAGGCAGTGTTCAATTTAGCACAGCTCTTTGGACATTGTTGAGCTCAGAAGCCCAAATAGATATTTCATGTCTTCTATCAATCTCCAGTCAAGCTCTTTTTTAATGGCAAAAACATGCTTGTAAATAATATTGATTTTACAAAAATATATACTCTCTGATAATCTGTTATATCTGGGTGTTTTTTTTTTTAATAGAACAACACAGTGAGCTGTGGTATTCACTCCAACAGACAATATGGATACATCCTTTATTAAAATGCAGAGCAAGCACACTGACGTAGATCAGCAGGAGCAGCCAAAAATCAAACTAGAGCTATGTATTAGTCAAAGATAAATTGTAATAGTACAGTATATTATTTCTCTTTCCTAAGTATTTCTCTCTCTTTATGCCAGTAAAAGATCTGATTTTGAAAATGAAAATGCAAAGAAAATAATAATGTATACGGAGCTTTTATATTGTTCTTTTCATCTATGTGGAAACCTTTCAGAATTAGTTTTGATTGCTTGTAAGTACACCTTCATAATGTCTCCCTTACAATTCAGTAAATATAATATTTGAACATTTTTCTATGTTCAACAGCATACTGATATACTGCATTGAGTCCGTGATCATATTTACATTTTTTTAATACAAGACTTACGCTGCCATTTGGAGAATTCTTTCAGTAATTTTTTACTAGATTTTGGATGCTTTGCTAATGCTTAATTCACAGAACCTGAGATTCCAATTGCCTTTTTTTTAAAAAAAAAAAAAAAAAAAAAAGAAGCCTTATGGCTTTCTATGTTGCACAAGAAATTAGAATAGAATTTGAAATAAAAAAATCTGAGCAACTTATAATGAGGTTGACTTTTTAGTTGACTGATTTCCTGTGGAATCTTTTCTAATGGAATACTATGCAAAAGATTTGAAAGTCCAAGAGAAATCTTTCAGTACATTAAACTATACATTACAAAGCAAAAACAAATAAAAAAGATTTTAAAAGGTATATCTGTTAATTCAACACTGAAAACAAAACATGTTTTGCAGACATCACTTATTTTTTAAAGAATTGTATTTTTCCTTCCTCTACATTTAAGCACTGCAAGGAGTTTTTAATCAAGGTGCTCGGTATTAGCTATGTATGTACATGGAATGTGACGAAGAGGCTTGCTTTCAAAAAGTCTGCTTTACACGGAACAGATTGAAACTGCATTTGTTTTTAAAATATAATTTAAAAAAAACACACCTTACAAGCTGTATGTAAAGTTCTGTCTTCATTATGAATGAGGAGTTACAAATGCAAATGCTAACCACTAATGTCTGTCAGAATTTTCCAAAAGATGGCATCTTTCTCCTTGTGAGAGAGGCTATGGGCTCGATTCTCCTCTTACTTATGGCCTGATCTAAAGGCCATTGGAGTCAATGCAAAGATGCACATTGACCTTGGTGGGCTCTGGATCAGGTTCTTACACCAATGAAATCAGAAGTGATTTACACTGAAATCACTGGAGTTGCACCAGTGCAAAACTGGTGTAAGCAAAAAAGAATCTGACCCAGCAAAAGTACAATGTGTTTTTGAGGGAGGAGTCATGCTATTGCCATTTAATTGCTTTACCTTTGCATAGTTTTTAGCATTTTTTTTAAAAAAGAGTTATGACATATGTAAGTTTATTTACTCTGTTTAACCATCACCTATTAAATACAAATTTTACTTTAAGTCCTTTCTACTTCAGTGAGTTGGTGCTGTCCCACTTCTTGCACTGTTAACTTATTTGAAACAGAAGATTATAAAGCAAACGTATGTTTTAACCCTCCCCTCCCCAAATTATCTGAAGATGTCATTGGCACATAATTTAGGAGTTTAGAAATACTATGAAACTGTTGATTCTAATGGTCATTGCTTGTATTATTAAAAGGTGTTACAAGACATTATCCTCCATTTAGGTTTGTCTGCACTATAATTGATACTTGGGTTTTAACCCACATTAATTAAAGTTCTTCCTTGTCTACATTAAAATTTGCAATCATGTTAGTTAAGAACATAAGAAAGGCTTTACTGGGTCAGTCCAATGGTCCATCTAGCCCAGTATCCTCTCTTCCAATAGTGGCCAGCATCAGATGCTTCAGAGGGAATGAACAGAATAGGGCAGTTATCAAGTGATAATTATCAAGTGTCATTCAGGATCAGTTTCTGGCAGTCAGAGGCTTAGGGATACCCAGAGCATGGGGTTGCATCCCTGACCATCTTGCTTAATAGTCATTGATAGGTCTATCTTCCATGATAGATCTTCCATGAACTTATATAATTTTTTTTTGAACCCATTTATATTTTTGGCCTTTACAACATCCCCGGCAACAAGTTCCACAGATTAACTGTTCATTGTGTGAAGAAGTATTTCATGGCATTTGTTTTAAACCTGCTGCCTAGTAATTTTACTGGGTGACCCCTGATTCTTGTGTTACGTGAAGGGGTAAATAACACTTCCTTATTCACTTTCTCCACACCATTCATGATTTTAGATACATCTATCATATCTCCCCGCATAGTCTCTTTTCTAAATTGAACAATCCCACTCTTTTTAATATCTCCTCATATGGAAGCTATTCCAGAACCCTAATCATTTTTGGTGCCCTTCTCAGTACTTTTTCTTATTCCGATATATCTTTTGGGGGTTTGGGTGACCAGAACGGCCCACAGGATTCAAGGTGTGGACATAACAGGGATTTATATATGGCTTTATGATATTTTCTATCCCTTTCCTAATGGTTCCTGACATTCTGTTACCTTTTTTGACTGCTGCTGCACATTGAACAGATGTTTTCAGGGAACTATCCGTGATAACTCCACGGAGAAAGTAGAGAGGATGCTGCAGAGTCATCACTCCCCACTTCTGCAGTTCCTATGGATCATTTCTCCAGTTTTAGCCTTCCCTCCACTTGCAACAGCAGAACAAGACCTTTAGGGTTTTGATTAAAATGGATGAAATATACACAGTACACTGGGGGAGGGGGGAGGAGGAGTGTGCATGCTCCAAACTGACAAACAGGAGACAGCCAGCAAAACAGAGGGTGGAAAACAGATTTTCCTCCAAAGGACTTAGAATTCCGTGTCCATCCTTCTCTCTGAAATCCAAACTTGGTTGGGTCATACTGAACTTTGTTATTTGCCTTCCCCACTTCTCTGAATAGCGGCACCATCCCTAACACCGAAACCAGAGAGAAGTACTACAGACTAGCTTTGAACCGACCCTCTTTAAGTAATAACCTTTCTACATGCAGGAACTAAATATCTTGATGACATTCCCTCAAGAAGCCGCTTGTCCCTTTCCTTCATTTCTGACCCCCCTCAGTTTGCCTGGCCGCAGCGTAATGTAGAGGGGAAGAACATTTCCGTATAGTCCCACAGGTTACTACAGATTTACAAAATGGCCAGTTCATTTTTTCTATGTGTGTATGAAAGCAACCTTCATTACAGTAATAAGTCCATTGTGAGGAGGAGGAAAAACAGATAAAGGCTCCATTCCTGTTTATGATCCAAAGATGGCTGCAGTCCACGCACATGAATCACAGTGATGGAATGGAGCCTAGATTGCATCTCCAGCTTTTGTGTACTTTATCTTAAATGGCTGCTCCTGCGTTATTCTCAAGTTAGTATTGCAGTGAAACGTGGTATAATAATGGCTACCATAGGATCCGATGGATTTCTACCCATGATAACAGAGGACTGTGTAATACAGTGTGATCACTGTGGATGAGCTCTAGGGGAAACTAGAGATTTTACTGGCCTTTTAGCCCAGTGACCACCTTTAGGGTCTGGACCTGCATTACTGAAATCAATGGGAGTTTTGCTACTAACATCAATGCCTATGCAGCATTGCTCCCCTTGGGCAAACACTTTTCACAAAACAATCACTCCATATCCGACTGTCAGTCCTCAGCCTCAAAGGACACCTGCACAATATCTTCAAAGGCGAGTCTGGGCACTGAAATTCATAACTCTGCTCGACACTAAAAACCATGGTTTTAAAAAAGACGCGGGAATTATTGCTCATTAAAACAATCGGCAACCCACTAGCTCCCCTTTTTTGTTCTGTGACTGCTGGGGGTATTAACAGGCAACTTCACTTTGAATGGTCCCTTACAATATGCGGTAATTACTTATGCTAAAGAATCTCTTCCAGCTTGCATTTAGCTGTGACGCTGGGAGTACCAGCTCAGAAGCTTGTCTCTTTCACCAGGAGCAATTGGTCCAATAAAAGATATTACCTAACCAACCACATCAATGTCTATGGACAGTCTTTTAGCAGTTAGTATAGGTTTCATAAGAGTACATCTACACTGGAGAAACAACAGAAGCACAGCTGCAACCTTTCCAAGAAGCGGTAGCTAGACTTCTGTGAAGAATTCTTCCACAGCCCTGGCAATGTAGTTATTTTACATGTATTCTCTAGTATAGACCAGCCCTAGATTTCCAATATTCTGATTTTTTAAACTTTTTACCACCACCTTATTTACTGTTTATAAACTGGACTTTATTAATCAGATTGGTTGATTCTTTTTATATCCTTGTAGTATTACTTTTTTTAAGAGGCCATTGTTTAACTGGTTGCTGAAATTACGCTCCAAAATTGCTCATCTAATTTAAGATGCCATCTTTGAGCATTTGGGCCAAGATTCCTAGCATATTCTTGGTGTGTTTTGAGATTTTTATGTGCCTCTGAGCTATTCATAATATGCCAATAGTGACTATGCTGCAGCCTCTTTGCTGTTTCTGATTGCTCTACTCTGAGATTAAAAAGTACCAAAAAAAAAAAAAAAATCCACCGTTAACAACTTTTCCTTTACATTGTCTTTATGGAATGTGGAAAACTAGTTATGGTGATTTCTTCATATGCCTTAACACAAAAATGTAGTGCAGCACTATAAATTATTCCTAACCTCAATAAGTGGAACGCAAAGAGCATTTTTGGTAACTTTCAGAGCAAATGCTGCAGTTTCCAAACAGAAATTGTTCTTCATGCTAGAAATATTTTAGTATATGTGTAGTTATTTGTGATCAAGCAATTGCTACAGGACTTTGTTGTTGCTCTTAGTTTAACAAACTAAATGGATTATGGCTCGTGCCCCTGGGCGATAGCGTGATTGTGATACTGAGACTAAATTAGGGAGCAAAAGCTACAATTCCCAGAGATACACCCAAGGGCTCAGAACTGCTTCAGACAGCCAATTAGTGCACATGCTGCATTTGTAATTTTGTGCAGTGGCAGATGCTGTGGTATTCTAAGCAGTGTGGCAATTTTAAACTTGTTATGCATTAAAAAAAATGGTATTTGGCCTTTTGTTAGATGTAAAGAAGTGAAATGTAAATGACAGCATCTGACTGCTTAGCAAAGCCAGTGAAATAAAAAATTAAAGAAAATTCTTATAAATTACATCATAAATTCACTTATGTCCAATTTCTGTGCAGTCTAACGTAACACAACATGATAGACTGAAACCCATCCTATATGCTGTATTAAACACCATGCTCAGGATACCCCTACATCTCTGCTAATCAACAGCTGGGAGGGGAAGGCAGGGCTCGATCATTCCATAATTACCCTGTTCTGTACACACACACACACACAATGCTCTGGTATAGGCCACTGTTGGAGACAGGATATTGGATAGGATGGACCATGGTCTGACCCACTCTGGCAGCTCTTACGTTCTTACCTCTAATGGTCTTTAAAGTCTTTTAAATTACACAGTCAGATTCTCAGCTGAAGCCTGTGTCCATGAGGTGGAGGTGGGAAGAAGGGCTGCAAAGAGCCCAGTTGTGGTTTTCTCATTCTGGGACATTTTTACACTGACTCTGGCCCCAAAATAGTTTAGGGGAAGCCTCATGAAGAGCTAAGCTATTCAAGCTGGTTGTGGCCCCCCAAAGGTTCATCTGTCAACTGGTCACTGCCAGAGCACAATAAAGTACTGGCAATACCTGCTTCTGCCCCTAACATATCCCCTGTGCCAGGGAATCATGAAGGAGCAGTTTAGGAGTCAGTGATGTCACTCTATTCCAGATGGGGACTAACCCACCAGCATATCCCTAGATATGCCAGAGCATAGCTGAGAATCCACCCTATTATTTTTAGTAGTCAATTGCAGAGAAGTTCATGTACCTACCCAGGTGGGGTTTGTGCAGGCAATTTTTTTAATCACTATATCTTCTATCCAGTACGCTAGAAAGGAAATTGATAAACAAAACCTTTAGTAGATTTAAACAATTCACTTCATCCAAGAAATCCAAATACTTACCTGTCTGTGCATCTCAACTTCAACTATTCAGGAGAGCATTTTACTGCCATTGAGCATTTTTAAGTGGGAAGACAGGCTGGCCCAAGAGGTGAAGCACCCAATCCCACTTAGGAAAGTATTCCTCTTATTTATGTCAGATGACTACTTCCTGAAAGAACTGATGTCCTTTCCTTAAAGTTGTCCTGTACCCATAACCATAGAAATAATGGGTAAACTCATTTTAAAACCATTTGAACATTTAATTTGAACTCAAACATCTTTGGGTTTGCATTCTGGTTAGGGGACACTGTGAGAAAAGGAGCAAAAGGGAAATGTCCAGTGAAAAATAATGGTGAAAAATGGAGGATAGTGAGCAGAGTGAAAAACAAACAGGGGAAATGCACCAGAGAAGGAAGAATTCTAAGGAAACCTAAACCTCATGGGCCTGTTTCTTTTCTTCCTTACACAGGTGTAAATTAGGAGTAACCATACTCAAGTTAAATCTGTTGTAAGTGAAAGAAGAATCAGGCTATTAAGTTGATTTTGCAAACTCAAAAGAACTAGTTCAAAAGGTTCATAAAATCTCAAACTTCACAGGATTCTGTCATCCTTTAATTCAGAGAAAATTTTCTAGGTAGCAGCACAAAATACTGTTGAGTAAAAATACATAGAGTTCTCCAACTCCTGTGCCTAACTGTTTTCTACAGCATCCCTCTCCCCCACCCCCACCCCCACCGGACTCCTATTTTTCTTCTGCCACCACTCATTATTTCTTTCATTAACTTTAATCTAGCAAGGAAGAGTCCCTTTCTGGCAGCATTTAAAAAAAGCCACAAAACAGTCACTGAAAGTCATAGTGGAAAATGCATTGCTGCATCTAGGCAGTGGAGCTGGGAGCCTCAGGGATTCTTAATAATCATTGTGACACTCCTAAAAGTCAGTGCATGTTTCACTGCATAAATATGTATCACTGCATTCTATTCACTTCCCAGCATTGTTCCACCTACCCCCAGTTGGCAAGTTCTGTATACCCAGGGTATTTTCTTTGAACAGAGTGTCGGTTCCCTGCCATTTGGGGGAGGAAAGTTGAATTTCTTACCCTTTACTCTGTGATGAGTAAACTTATTCTTTACAGTGGGAAGCTAGCACAGAGGCTTGTAAAAAAAGAATTAAATGGTCTTTCTTTTTAAAGTAGTTTTAAAAGAAGGAACCCTGCGTCAAATGTGTTATAATAATTAAGGAAACTACTACATAGCAGCAAAACTACATTAGACTTTCTGATTTTTCCATGGTGTCCTTGGATAGATACACTACCCAGTAGACCATGTTAAATGCTCCGAATGTGACAGGAAATAGAATGCGTGCATATTTGTCTATCTTACTAGTACCAGAGCTGGAGGCAGGGGGTGCAGGAGATGGGGAGATAGCAGACTGCTTTACAGATGCTCCCATAGTATTAGCTGTTGTCTGAATCTGCTCCAGTCTAGATCCAAGTAAATGATGAATGGATGGGGATCCAGCTGTGGCATGCTGTGGCATGCATCCAGTTAAAATTGGGGTGGAGGGAGGAGCTGGAGGAGTAGCTTTTGCAGAAGACAGTGTTTCTGACACACTGAGGCGACTGAATGGGTTTGGACTTGATGCTGAAAGCGACTGGGGTGTAATGTCAGAAGACCCCTGAGTTACCGTAGAAGGTTGGATGGAACTGTTTGCTGGGTCAGTCCGGTTCCCACCATCGGTTTCTGACTGTATCATGGCGTTTGTTCTTTTCCTCACATTTGAATTGGCATCTGTAGTCTGCAAAGTTACAAGAAATAATTAGTCATTTTTAAAATAGACACTTGAACAGAAGAGATGGAGTCTTCTTAAATAAGTGCTAGCGTGACAATACTCATTCATATCAGAGTTAGTTTGATCCTGAAGTTCAAAGATACCATATGTTCATGAACATGGACAACTGCAAAAAAAGAAAAAACATCTGTGAACAAGAAGCCTCCTAGTGCTATTATGTGTGACTATAATATTGACATGGCCAGATCTGAAATTATCTGCATCAAGTGACATTAATTTAAACTTGATACCATTAGTCTATGGATCCTTGGCTTGTTTTTTTCTCTTTTGGGGCTGTGATGGGGTGTACAAACCACACAGTGGGCCCAAAGGGGTTAAAAGACAATACTTGGCCCAGGTAGCTTCAGACCCTCCAGCTTGCCCGGCATACTCTGACTGGAGGAACACTGGAGGAAATGGGAGCTCAGAAGTCCAGGAAAGGGGTGATGGACATGCTGTAGGAGACAGGAATCCTTCTCCAGAAAGTTGAGCCTGAGAGGGGACCACAGAGCGAGAAAGGCCCACATGCAGTGTCTTCTCTAACCACGACCCCCTCTGAGAACCAGCTGGTCCACCAGGGCCCTGCTCCTATGGAGTTTTTTTTTGGTTGAGAGACTGAGCGTTCAGCCAATTAGAGGCCATGTCCCAAACTGAAGAGGCCGATTGGCAGGAAGTAGCCCAGAACTTGACTTACTGCAGGGAGGACCCTGCTGCTGTTGCTTTTCACAGAGCCCTGTGCTGGAGCCTGGTGGAAAGGGAGAGCCCAGGTCCCACTTTCACATCCCTTAAAGGGCCAAGGCCTACATGTGGGTGGAAAGCTGAAGATTCCTCTCTTAAGGTCAGGAACAAATATCGCTACTGCTCTGATAGAGGGGTTTGGGTTCAGAAGTTGGGTGCACTAACCAGTAGGCCACTCATCCCTTTGAAACCCCATCACACATGGCAGAGAAATACATTCAAATCCTCTCCTCAGGAGGGGCATGAATGGGTGATGAGGCAACATCTTGAAACTCTCACGGGGGCTATGGCTCTGGCAGAGAACTATCTGATATCCCTGGGGTCTGAAGTAAAAATGACAAAGGTCAGTCCAGCATGATCTCAGGGTCCACACATTACTCACCTCCAAATCCAGCCAAAGGGTTTCCCTGGGAACTGGGATGCCCAGTCCCTGTGGGTGAGGATATAAAGGCCTCAAGAGGAACCCAGAAGTCCCTGTGAGGAGTAATCTGGATCCAATGGAGTGACCTTACCCCCACCGGTGATCTTCATCAAGAGAAGTAGTGATGGGATTGCCTTTGACCACAGGGGCTTGCTTTGCCTGTGGGCAACAAAGCCATTTTTGACAAGATTGCCTATTCATGGATGGTGATTATGGGCAGCCTGGACAACAGACAGCCAGACTCAGAAGAGGGAGTCCATGGAAAGTGTTAGTCTTCATACAAGTGGACATAGTAACCGTGCAAGGACTGATAGACTATGCCAAACTCTGGTCAGGGAACAGCTGGTGGGGCCAGGAGGGAAGCACAGAGGGATGACCTACGTCCAGTTCATCCATGGAGACATACAGCATTACCCAATGAGAGAGATAAAATTGGATGTGCAAAACCACACCAAGGTGGTACAGGCTGGGGTGGCCAAGGACCTGGCCTATCCACTCATGCTGGGATATGACGGATTTTTTGAAGAGGTTATCCAGAGGGCAGGTTTGAGGCTGGAAGAACCCAGAAAACAGGAGATGGCCATAGTGGCAGAGGAAGTATGCCACGAAAGGAATGCCCAGGAGGATGTCGAGAATCCAGAGGAAAGACTGGCCTTGCACGTAAATGACCATGGACCAGGGCCTAGCCAGAGTAGCAAGGGTCCTCCACCACTGCTCAATGTGGACTTCTTATCTGGCGAGATCAACTTTGTAGTCTAGAGGCAGCAAAGTATATATCCACTCTTTATCCAATGAAAGGGCATTGGCAGATACCCTTGTTGGCCAAGTCTAAAGAGAAGACTGCCTTTTCTACCCAATTTGGGTTGTATCAATTTAAGACAATGCCCTTCAGGCTCCACAGGGCTGCTGTCACCTTTCATTGATTGATGGATAAGGTGCTGTGGCCACAAGAGACAGAAACAGCAGCCTACATTAACAATATTGTAAGGCACAGTATTGCAAACTACAAGCTCTTAAGGAGACAGTATTGATGGCCAACCCTATCAAGTGCGACTTGGCTGCCAAAGTCACTTTCCTGGGGTATACAGTGGGAGGGAAACAATTACAATCCCTGGTGGACAAAGTCCAAGCCCGAGTGGATTGCCCCCTCCCTTCCGCCAAGAAGCAAGTTCAATGTTTCTTGGGATTGCTAGGGATGAATCTCTGACAGTACCCCACTTTTGCAACCATTCCCACCCCATGGATGGACCTGTAAAAGGATTCAGTGCCCCAAAAAATCTGTTGGATGAAAAACTGTGATGAGGCATACAAAGCAACGAAAGACTCAGCTGAGCCAGGAATCAGTGCTATTCCACCCAGAGTTCGCAAAACCATTTATTGTGCAAACAGACGCAGCAGACGTCAGGCTCGAGGCAGTGGTGTCTCAAGAAGACAGAGAAGAGAATCCCATTCTCTTTCTCAGTTGAAAGTTATTCCCCTGGGAGGTGGCATGCTGAGTCACTGAGAAAGAGGTCCTTCAGGAAAATGGGTTGTTGATGCCATGTGATATTACTTTGGGGGCAGCCCTTCCGCCGAGTAGGGACCATTCACCTCCCTGACGGCTGAATTCCATGAATGACCACAACTTGTGCATCATGCAATGGTATCTCTTGTTGCAACCGTGTGGCTTCCAGGTATCCCACCAGACAGGCAGGGAAAACAAAAATGCCGATTTCTTCTCATGGAGGAGACCCCGATCAGTCCTGTGACACCACAACTCAGTGGATGAGGGGGATGGTGTGTGATGGGTAAACACACCCCACACTGGGTCTGAAGGGATTAAACAATACTGTGACCAGACAGCCCTGCCCTTCTGGGCCTGCTGAGCAGGCCCCAATTGTAGGAGCAGGTTAAATGGGAGCTCAGAAGCCCAGGCAAAGGATGACGGACAGGCTGCAAGAGAGAGCAATCCTTCTCCAGGAAGCTTCTCTAGACAGAAGGCTGAGCCGAGAGGATCACCCCGTGTGTATGAGCTTCTCCAACCACCAACCCCCTTGAGAATCAGTAGGTCCTGATCAGTAGGTCCTGCTGGGCCCAGCCTCTCTTTTTTCTTTTTGAGAGAGAGAGAGAGAGAGAGAGAGACTGCACTGTAGGGACCAAGCCCCAGAATAAAGGGACCTACTGGTAGGAAGTAGACTAAGGACGTGAACTGGAACTTACTGCAGGGAGGAACCTGCTGCTGTGCTTCCCACAGGACCCTGGGCTGGGACTCAGTGGAGAGTGAGGGCCCAGGTCCCCATACCACATCCCCTTAAGGGCTGAGGCCCACATGCCGGTGGAAAGCTAGAGATTCCCAGCCTCAGGTCAGGAACAGATTGCTACCACCCTGACAGAGGGGAAAGGGGCCAGAAGTCATGTATACTAACCACTAGGCCCCCAAGCTCTCCAAGCCCCCTATTCGTATTTTTAACCCTGGAGTCAGATTCACTGGTATGCTGTTACCATTTTGGTCATGTAAAACAGCTCTGAAACAGCTTTTGGTATACCTAGTTTATATCTGCTTTGTATCACTGGAGCAGCTCCAAAGCAGCTGGAGTTTAGCAGGGAATCTGGCTCCTATTTTCTAAGTTGACACATAGTGGTCCAAGGATACTGAAATACTGTATTCTCTTAGATGCTACTGTGTGGTAATTGCTGGCAAATGCTGACTTTTCAACAGCAATGACTCCACTCCACATGTAGTATTTCAATCTGAAATTTTGTTATGAGGCAAAAAACTGCAGATTTAGAATAACTGCTATTAAAAGGCCAAGTGGGTGGAAACTGCTCTTTATCTATTTCATATACGCTTTCACAGCATGCATTTCATCTTAGCAGCAGAAATGTATTAACTAATTTACACTAAATTAGACATTTTTATTTTGTTGAAAACAGAAGAAAACTAAAAGTTCATTCCAGTTTTTTGTTTTAATTAAAATAAATATTGAAATACTGAAAAGATCTAGTATTAAAATATTACACCAAGTGAAACACAAGAACATATATCCCTCTGATTACTCTATAATAGTAGTCATTTAATTTCTATACTGCAATTTAAACAACCATCAAACACCACTATATATAATACACTAGCATGCCTTTTCTTAAACTAATAATATCCGGCTAACATAAACTGCGACTTAGAAGTAGAAATAAACAGGTCTAAGAGCAAACAGGCTGGAACTCCAAAGTCCTGTGGCTATTTATCATCACCACGAAAGGACAAACTGCAGCAGAACTCACCAACGATGGCAGCGTGCTCAGTAACTCCTTCCCGTCTGATTAAACACACACGGGTACGTATCTCTCCAAACCAAATAAGTATAGCAGGAGAGATATTTTGTAGAGTGGTAACAATACCTTCAAAACAGACTGCCATGCCAGTGTTACATTTTACATCCTCAAGGCATTGTACAAATCTTAGCTATGCAATGCATTTAAATAGCAATTACATAGAAACCGAGAGTTGTTGCAAATATCACATCAGCAGCTTTATTGTGGTGGTCTGAGGCCAGATTCATATAGTGACTTTGGCTGTTTGTGTTGCCTAAGTCCAACATTTAGGTACCACTGACATTCACAGCTGCTACCTGTTAGTGCCTAAGCACGCTCAGTGCCTAAATTCCTGCTGTAAAAGTTCCCTAGCACATATGTTTCTGCCTCTGCACACACACACTATTGCCTCACTCTAGGCATCTGGAAGTCTAAGCCCTAGTGTGATACTGAAAGCAAGGGAAAATATGTGTCCCATAGGGCTTGAACCTGTAGATGAGCACTGAGCTCACATACTGGATTGGAGCCCGTTGCCATGGTGGTGACGACTGTATAACTTTTAGCTCAGTGGTTAGACCATTCATCTGGGATGTGGGAGAGAGAGGTTCAATCTCCCCCTCTGCCTGTGCGAGTAACAGAATCAGCAACTCCTACCTCTCAAGAGGTTGCCTTAACAACTGAGCTATGGGATAATCAGATGTAGGAGTTCCTCAGTCTCTCCTGTTGAAGCTGTTGCACTTTGGATAAATAATTAAAGAGCCACTGGACCCAAGGGAGAGCAAGAATGACTCTGAAGCCTGTTGGGTACAGCCTGCACCTGGGTAGTAGGAAATCCAGTCCCCCTGCTCCCATCACTCCATTATTTATCCAAAGTGCAACAGCTTCAATAGGAGAGATTGAAGGAGTCCCCACATCAGATTATCCAACACACCAGGGGTTAGGGCATTCGCACCCAAGAGGTGGAAGATTCTTGTTCCAATCCTTTCTTCTCATCAAGCAGAAGGAAAACTGAATCTGGGGCTGGGTCTATACTGATGGCGGCAAATTCACCACCATCAGTTTGATGTCTCTAGGTCAACTGACCAGACTGTGTAGACCCGCTCAGTTGATCCAGAAATCAACGTAGGAAAACCACTCCGGTAAGTGACGTAGTGCTGCGTCGATGGGAACGCTGTTCCCATCGGCGCAGCGCAGTGTGGACGGCACCCAGAACAGACGCAGCAAAGTCGACGGGAGATACACAATGATTTTCGTCACTTACATGTCTCCTGTTGACTGCTGCCAAATCCGGAAGGTAAGTGTGGACCAGGCCTGTCCCCCCACATCCCAAGTGAGCGCTCTAACCACTGGACTAAAAGCTACATGGTGGATGGTGGCTCCTCCTCTTCCTCCCAGGCAAAAGTTCCTAACTCCTAGAGCGGGGTGAGGTTTAGGGCACACCCCTCTCTTTGGTAGCTCCCTGCTCAGTATGCTTGCTTTAGGGAAGTCCATTCGTAGGTGTATCTCTCCCCATTCATTGTATAAAGGAGCCCAAGTGCCTAACACAGGCTTTCAATCCCACTGATTTTCTAGGTGCCTAAAAGTTAGTAAATCCCTTTGTGAATCTAGCCCTTGGTCTATAGATTAGCTACCATGGCTTTAAATTGATTGGAAGAATGAAAGTATGATACATGGATGATGTCCCTGAAATGAGGAAAACAATTTTGCATGTCAGCAGCAATAATTGATTCTCCAGACTCACACTGCAGTTGAACTAATAAACAAACTGGTCTTTCATCTGATAACTCATTTGTATGAAGAGAATTGAGCCAATAAAGTCTTTCAAAACGTCGGAAAGGACAATAAAGGAAAATTTAAAAAATTTCCTAATATAATCCATAATCATTTATGAAAGAAAAATACAATCGGCTGAAGTCACTGCTGGACAAGTTTGAACATTCATATGTGGCTCTCAATAAAACTGCAAGTTTAGGGCAATCTAAGTTAGAGAAGGCATTGTTCCATATAAAACTGGGTCTACATTTCTAGTTCTGACAAATATATATAACCCCTAAAAAGGCATTATTATTTCTAGATGCTAAGGACTTTCTGACAAGAAAACACAATTTTCAAATCTAAAAGAAATCTTAAAATAAAAAATAAATACAATGGAGCATAGCTCCTATTAGAAGTCAGAAGCTACTCTGTAGAAGTACCTTTACAGACAGAAAATACCAGGTACTAATGGATTGTTTCTTCTAGCAAAGAAAGACATAACAAGAATCAATGCCTGGAAGTTAAAGCCAGACAAATTCAAATTAGAAATAAGGGACATTTTATTTTTAACAATGAAGGTGATTAACCATTGGAACAAATTATCTGGGGAAAAAGTGGATTCTCCATCTTTTAATGTCTTCCTATCAAGACTGATGGCTTTCAAGCAAGCTATGCTTTAGCCAAAACACAAGTTAAGAGGCTTCGTACAGAGATAATGGGGAAATTCTATGATCTGTGTGATTCAGGAGATCAGACTAGATGATCTCATGGTTCCTTCCAGCCTTAAAAATCTATGTAACAATAAAGGGGAAATACCCACTAATATTACACTTTTTAAAGGTCTCATGTCTTCCCTTTTGTGTCTGACGTTTGCTAACACCTGAGCACTCAAGCTTTACTGGCAAACATGTATGCGGAAAGTGAATTTCAAAACGATTGTAGGTGCAAGTTTTCGCAGAAATTGAATTTTAACCTTCAGCATGCAAGTTCTGGCATCAGAAGCAATCAATTCCATGTGACTGATCTGACCAATCACACAAACAATACAGCACAAACCTATAGTATCAGTTTATAGGATAAAGTTTTTTAAAAGATATTCCTCAAACTCCATTAAGGAATGCAATTGAAGAAACAATGTTCTATTTGAAGATTTTCCATGAACAGAAAAAAGACTAAATTCACTGAATACATTATGTGTTGCAAATTATGTACTCTGGTCTAGTCTTGACAACAAAAGCTCAACAGTAACATTCAAAACACCACCCAAAAAAGAAAACGGTTAATCCCAGAGTCATAAAAGTATAATGCTGCTCCCTTTAACCCCAAGAATATGAGCTGATATATTGTAGAATTGCTATTTTGCATAAAGAAAATAATGTAACCAAAAAAGCAACCATATGGACTTCGACAAAATGTCAAATAGACAGTTGTGATACTTTAATTTACCTATTAGTGTTGCAACCATGACATTTTCTGGTTGCAAATTGTTCTAGTTTTAGAGTATATTTCATGCACACACCTGTACCTGCTATTCTCAGAAATTTATGTTTACATGTTTTAATCTAAAATGTAGAAAACAATCCCTGCAATTTCAGGTACATCCTCAAGAAATTGATGTCTTCAAAAATCATGAGTCAGATCCCAAATATCTAGAGATTTTTTTTGAATATTTTGGGTTACATTTTCAAAAGTGCCTGTTGTCTTAAGAGCCTACGTCCCATTGACTCTCAGTGGGACTTGAGCTCCTGAAGTGCAAATTTTCAAAGGTATTTAGGTTCCTAATTATGCAGATAGGCACTTAGTGGGATTTTCAAAAGCATCTAGGCATGGAACTCCTATTGTAATTAGTGATGTTCAGCAAAATACTCTAGCATTTAGCATTGAAATCAATGGGAGTTAGGCACCCGGTTGCTTTAGGAAACCCCACTAGACACCTAAATACCTTCTACAAATCTGGCCCTTGGGCACATTTGAAAATGTTATATGTGTGTGTGAGAGAAAGAGAGAGAGAGAATTACAGGAATTTAAGATGATTTTGCCCTCTTAAATTGCCCAACCTGTATAAAATGCTGTCTGACAGTATAGAGCTTCCATTTTCTTCCCAAAACCCCTATAAATTAATTCTGTGCCCACCACCAACACATCTACTCCTACAGCCTCACATGAATTAGTTATACACTTATCCGCCCTACATCTGCCTGTTGCCCCTACAGCAAACTCAGCTCTTCCTGAAGCTTTGAAGACTCTTTCCCCATCAACATGCACTGCATCCCAAGTCTAGTTTGAGGGGTTTCCCAGCGCTTCACCTCCCTCCCAGGTCTGGTGGGTCACCTCCAGAGGCTCTTCATGCCATGATTCCCTCCCAGGCATGGGGCAGCTCCAGTGGGGGTCCTCTTCTCTCACTTTCCAGGGCTGTTTTTTTCAGGGATTAGAGAGAAGAAAGGGGGAGAAGGGAGGAACAGAGACTAATCCAACCATTTTTCACAGGAGGAGAAGAGGGAGCAAAGCTGCCCTGAGGTGCTGGGCTCAGTCTGCTCCTTCCTCTCCCACACCTTTCTTGCAAAATGGCATCAGTTGCTCCCTATGCCCCTCCCCCCTTCACACCCAAAAACTTCTCTAGGCTCCTGAGAGGAAAGAGCTCTGCCCACCTATCGCATCTGCTGTGAGGGGCTGTTCTTCCAAAGAAGGCAGAGATGTGGGGAAAGCAGCCAGTCAGAGGGCGTTTTCCCCTTGGCACATCAAAAAATCATTTGATGGCTGCTCCCCTCATGGCCAACCAGCTTCCAGCCATGGTCAAAATCCTCTTGCTGGCAACAAAATCAGGAGAGTTGGCGATGCTTTCATGGCCTTAATTTATTTGCATCTGCCACCTACAGCAAACGCCAGTTCAGTTGCAACATATTTATTTCAGAATCTCTCTTAGATTTTAAATATCTCCCTTTTCCATTGCTGGTTGCTAATTGCCTTGTTTGTTTATTTATTTATGGAGCTGCAGCTTGAATAAGTGAAGGGCTGAATTACTGTGTAAAAAAAGGGGGGGGGAAATGATACTTCCTGAAAGAAATACTAATGGTTTCATTTGAAATAGAAAGGCTGAGTCACGATTCAAAATGCACAGCAACATGCACAGATGTGCAGTTTGCATATCCCTGCAAAAGAGAGTTGCTTATGACCCAAAGCAGATTTTAAGATACCTAAATGAAAACTAAAATAAAACTGTACATTCAGTATGAATTTGAACGTGCATTTGCTGTGACATTGGTGTAAACGTGCTGAATCAGACTGCGAGCATCACACATCAGCTGGAGGCTTGCAAAGCTTAAAAAGATGTGATTCACTAAAGAACTGTTTCCAAACCAATAATGCTGTTTTGCAGAAAGGATGGCACTGGAGTTCTTAAAATGGGGGTTGGTGCTAATCTTTTATGTACAGAGCTGTTAGTACATATGTTATGGCTCTACTTGGTGACACCCACGTGCAATGCAGAGGGCCAGCCCAAAGCCCTTTTTACCATATAAGCCCTGTATGGGGAGACAACTGGGGTGAAGCAGCTGTACAAGGATGCTTGCATTCTTCTCCATGTGACACTCTCTGTGGCAGCCCTGCACAGATCAACATGGAAGGCTATGATGTGAATGGGCAACGGGTTTGATTAGCATTTATATGAATCCATTAGCCTCAGACATTGTGCACACAGAGGGTGCAGCTGATAGACTAGGATAGGAGTTGTGGAGTGGAAAGAATAGAAACAGCTGCACACTGGTCCCAGGTTGGGAGTTGGGATTTCACCTCCCCAACCCTTCTGCTCTCTACCTGCAGAGTCCAGTTACTTGAGTTTTATGTGCATGGAGAGAATTTTGCCCCTTATGAATAGCAAGTCTCCAATAAATATGAGCTAGATTGTAAAAGAGCTGCCTGGCCCCAAGAGCAAAGACTGAACTATGACTCAGAGTCACAATTCATCTCTTGCCCCACACTTGCTCTGTGAACTGTTCTCATGGACCAGCTTAATTCTGCCCTCCACTTTTGTGCCCCATCAGCCACTGCTGCTCATGAATAAGAGAAGGTGCATCCAGGGTTCCTCCTACTTCCTATCTGTTCCCTCCCTGTGCATTTGATCCTGGTGGGAAGTAGCGCCTGTTTTCCCCATCGCACCTGGAACCACAACATGAGCAGGAGAAGTGTTTGTATGTGGGCGGGAGGGGCAGGAGAAGAGTTGCTTCCCTAAACAGGCAAAACAAGGACAGGAGCAATCTAGTCCGTTAATCACCATAGAGCCCTGTTTTGAAATTGTCTTAGCTTGTGAAAATGGTCTAACCATGTAATTTTATACTTAGATTATAACAAGGCTTTCTTCCCCTTTATATTGCAGGAAAATAAAGCATATACATGTATACAGAGTCGGTTGTTCACACAAAAATTGATAAAATACGCATTTTTGAAAGGCACCATACAGATGACACTTAATTTCATATTGTCACCATATAATATTTCACAATAAACCAGAATATAGTGTGTGGGTTTCTGGTGCATTTTGGACATCACCTACTGGCACGAGAACATGGCCAAAATATGCAAATTAGTAGAGCATATTTGGAGATTTGGGGTCAAATTCTGTTCTCAGTTACACTGCTGTAAATCTGTTATTAATGAAGTGGATAGCACTGGATTTTCACCAGTGTAACTGAGTTTAGATGCTGGCCTTTGAATTACACTTTGTCCTTAAAGTATACTTGAAACAACTATCATGTAAGCACAGGGGAGTTGTATTAAATTGCATCCGGAAAGACACTGATTTCAGCCAACCCTGTATCAGTTTGATAGTCTTTCAAAAGCAGTTCTAACAGCACCAGGAAAAGTAACAATGGAACTGACTAAAGGTGCAGTCCAATTCCACTGAAGTGAATAGGAATTAGATGAGGAACTACAATACCAACTGCGATATAGACCTAATATAGCATTCCACTTCTACATAAAACGTTTCCCAAATCTTTGCAAGTCTTGAAGTTGTGGTGTATGCCCTGGGTAAAAGGGAGTGGACAATATATCACAATGAAAATACTAACAGCAAAAGGAAATATTTTTATCATTTTTGTTTAGAGCACAGCAGTAAAGCATTTGAAAGCAAATTACACAAGCTTACTGATAATGGGTAACATAAGAAGCCTTGAATTTTAGAGGCATAAGAACTAGTGGGGGGGGAAACTATAACAAAAATTAGATGGCTTTGAGGCATCTGAAGATTAGATTCTTTGAGGAGGTGCAGTGATTATCCGCAAATGATTCATCCCAGGGGGAAGGCAGGGACCAATTCAGCCACCCTCTATTTCATGAGGGTAGCTTTAACCTCACACTGAGACTTCATACCAAAAACTCTCCAGAAAAACCTACCCAGCAGATACTCTAAATGATTACCAGGTGTCAGGATCATGATTGGGACATGGATGGTTGGACCTAATTGTTGGAGTCATGAAGGTGGCCAGGCCTGGAGGTTAGAGGAGAGCTGAACCAAACTGGAGTCAAGAATAGGACCACAGGACATCTGGGGATGTGGTCAAGAGCAGAACCAAGGATGGGAGCCAGAGACTAGATACCAGAAGTCAGAGCCAATAGGTGAGCCAGAGACTGGTCCAGGAAGCAGCACCAGAGGTCAGAGCCTTAGGTCTCAAGGATGGAGAAGGGCAGAAACTGAAGCAGCCACAGGAAGCAGGACCAAGTGCAGTTGCAGGCATGGAACATATTGATCATCCAAAGGGTCAAGTAGTAGCTTAGGTCTGCCCCTCCACCAATCAGGAACTGCATACAAATCACGCAGCCCCTGCCAGGGTCAGCTGACACTGCTGCAGCTGGCTCTCTCATGTTTAACCTTCCCTCCACCCCCAAGGAAGCCTTTTAGGTGCATTATGGCCTAGTTTTCCTGGATTTTTCTGGTGAAAAATGTGTAGGAACTCTGGAGCATGGAAATTCCTATATGGTTCCTAAAATCATTCTTCCGGGCCACCACATGGTAAAGTCAACCTTGGATTCACTTGGAATCCACAATTTTTCTGTATTCATTCTTCCTGAACCTTCACAGGAGGGGGTGGTGGAGTGGAGTGGCTAGGGAAGGTAGGAATCGTGTAGGGCTTCAGGAGGAAAAAGTAAAAAGATGGTTGGATTTTCAGGGATTCAGGCAGCTGACATTGGAATGCTACTGGTTCAGCAAGCTCGATGGACTTAGGTTCACAGGTAATGATGTACTCAAACCTGGCAAAGAAAAGTGACCAACGGATCTCCTGTTGATTAAGATTACAGGCGGTTCAAAGATATTCTAAGTTCTTGCGATTGGCAAGGACCTGGACTGGGAACTGAGCCATCAGAACAGAGGTCTCCATTCTTCTAATGTTGTTTTAACCGCAAACAGCTTTGTCTCTTCTTTTTTTTGCCTCTTTTTTTCAGCAGGAGTTAGTTTACATGAATAGTAAGCATAAGGATGGAATTGGTTATGAGGGCCTGCTTTTTGCAAAAGTGCAGTCCTAACTGTATAGTTTGAGACATCTGCTTCCATTGTAAAAGGTCTGGCAGGGTCTGGATGCAAAAGAATGGTAGCTGAAGTGAACATTTTATTTAGCTGATCAAAGTCAGATGTACTTTCATGGATCAGACAAAACAAACCCATTTTTGAAGGAATGTAGTTATCAGTGCTACTAGTTGGGAGAATTCTTTTACAAAGCTCTGATAAAAATTGTCAAATCCAAGAAATCACTGAACCCCCTTTTACATCTTTTGGAGTACTCTGCGTAGAGATGGCAGACATTTTATGGGTCCACTGTTAGGCCCTCAGGATGGAAATGATATAACTAAGAAACTCGATAGAATCCTTATCAAATTTGTTTTTCTCTGGTTTAGTATAAAGGCAATTCTGGTCAAGTATATCAATGTCAAGGTGAACATGTTGCTCATGTAGCTTCTGTTTTTAGGAGAAGACAAGAATACCATCTAAATAAATAAGAAATCAGTCCAGCATGTCCTGGAAAACATCATTCATGAAATGCTGAAACATAGCCAGAGCATTACATAGCCCAAATGGCATAACTAAATATTCAAAATGCCTATAACAAGGGTGAAATGCCATCTTCCACTTGTTCCATTCCCTGATACAAGCCAGACAGTAGCCTCCACAAAAGCCCAGTTTAGAAAAAAAACTCTGGACAAGCCAAGTCTTTCAAAAAGTTCATTAATGAGCATAAAGGGTATTAATTTCAAACTATAACTCTATTCAGAGCTTGGTAATCAACATGGGGCACAAGAAGCCATCTTTTTTTGCCACAGAAATAGATTGGGGCTCCCACTGGAGAGGTAGAAGGATGAACAAACTCTTCCTCTAAATTCTTATTGAGGTATTCCCAGAGTGTCTAGAGTTCTGGTACTGAGAGGTGGTAAATATGACTGAAAGGATGGCCAGCCTTGGGCTTCAAGTCGATGGGGCAATCATAACTGTAATACAGTGACAAGAGAAGTCAACAATCTGATAATTAGGTCCACTCAAGTCTAGTCAGTGGGAAATGAGAGTAGCGTGAACGGGAGCCAACATTGACTCAGGAAGCCAAAAACTTCCTCAGTCATTGTCATACTGGCCAGTGGCCGACTCTCTGGTTCCCAAAGAACCTGGGCAGCGAGACCTGCACCTGCAAAGCCATGATCTGAGTCTTCAGATTTGGCAACGTATCCATTAATGGGGGTCAACCTCGCAGCCGAGCCTGATCATTAGTCTCTCTCTCCTGGGCTGCGCAAACTGTCCGGATACTGATCAGTATGTGGATGGTCGAGCTCAGTGGTCAGAGCCATAGGGGTGGCCTGGCTTGGAGGTTGGAGGGGAGCTGAGCTGAGCCAAACTCAAGAATTGGGGCTAAGTTCATAGTTGAGAGCAAAGCAAGGGTGAGAAGCAGGGATCAGAAGCTGAAAGCCAGAGCCAATGAGTGAGCCAGAGATGTAGTTAAGAAGCAGAGCCAAGGTTCAGAGCCAGGGGTATCAAGGTCAGATGAAGGGCAGGAATGAAGGGCAAGCACAGCAGAAGACATGGGGCATATTGATCAGCCAGAAATTGATCCAGAAAGCTCTGGATGCTGATGGGTCAAATAGTAGCTTAGCTCTGCCCCTCCACCAATAAGGAAGTGCCGTTAATCAGGCATCCCCTGCCAGGGTCAGCTGTGCCAGCGTGTTGCTAGGAGACTGACCCTGCCACCGCTGGCTCCGTGACACAATGAGTAGGGAGAGTGGAACTGAATAAAGTCAGGTTTCAGAAAGAATCTAGTGTGGTGTGCCAGCAGGCATTCAGGAATGCAGGCTACATCCAGGGTGCTACGACTCAGACAACAGAGTCAGAGCATGTAACACTGGTCTCATAGAACGCTTAATAAAGATCACTTTCCTACAGTGCTACCTGCCAGCCACCTCACTTACTGCTAAGGGAATAGGCACCCCATCCTTGTTCTAACCAGACCCACCCAGTCTTTGGGGGTACTTGCCAGTCTGATACACTGCAGTGGGGTAGGGGTTGCTGTGCTGCAACACATTCTAAGAGGACTTTCTGCTTCCAGAAATCTGCTGTCTTGGTGCTGCCAGCAAAACCTGAGCTGTGAATCTTATCTTATTTTCGGTGAAAGTTTCCAAATCCCAAAAGATCTGCATGCCCAAGTCACATTAATTGTAATGGGGATAGCTTGTTCAAATCCCTTAGGCAGTTTTGCTAATCTCCATTTTTGTATTTTGCTCTAATTCCAGGGTATCTTCAATTGAGGAAGCTCTGCTGCTGGCTCTCGTGTGATCAAATCCCAGGAACCAGCAGCCTCCCCTTTGATTGTAACTGCTATGAGGGACTACAGTGAAAGATGTGGCCTTTCAGACAGCCCTCAAGTCTCAGTCTGCTCAGGTCCTACAAGGGTTATCACTAACATATTGGAATTTAATACATATTTGAGCACAGGCACTATGTATTCTCAGTAGCAGCCCCCACTTAGGAGACAGGCACCTAGATTCTGCATCAGCTGGCGCTTCCATCCGGGTGAAATTCAAGGACACCGCACAGTAGAGAACATTGCTGTAATCTAGTCTAAAGGTGACAAAAATGTGGATGACTGCTGTAGATCACATCAGAGAAGAGTGATAACAGCCTCTTGGCTCACCATACCACAAGACCGCAAATCTTTTTTGTGAAGGTTGGACAAATATTTTGAGCTGATGTGGAAGATGTAACAATTTCCTCCCTGTCATCAGTAGGGTTCAAACCCAGTGCCTTCAGCATCACAGTGCAGATCACCACCATTTGCTTTAACGGAGTAGTTCCAGTAACAGCAGCACGCTGTTAACCCCTAATGAAGCAGCCCCTACAGGGGGAAGATGGCAAACACTATGCTAATGTGAATTATGAACTTTCCCCCTTAAAGGCAGATAAGCATGTGAGATGTAATGACTTGGTAATGAGTCCCTTCATGCACTGCAGCACAAACCTCTACCACTTGAGTTAAATGAGTAACTCTGTTAGCAGGCAGCAATAGTAGATTGTCCTTTAGTAGATTGACCATAAGAGGGACAACATGCCACAGGTCACACAGATACTGCCTCTGCCCTTTTCTCTAAATGATTTGCATAATCGGAAAGAGACAAGCTTATTTGTTAAACTAGAGCCTATTTACTTATGGGTCTATCCTTCATCAATGAAGCCAATGGATGTTTTGCCATTGATAAGAAGGGGTGCAAGATAAGGCCCTTTTATATTATGAACTGTTCAGAGCAGCAATCTTCTTAACTGCCTGTAAAGCACCTAGCACTGATTGCTGGAGTTACACCAATAATAAATAATCAAAAAGACTGTGCTGGGACATTATCTGGGGGGGGGGAATGAGACCCATGGAATGATATATTTATGATTTCATTTCCCAGAGCAAAATATGTTCTGGCTATGACAAGATGAGGCATCTCAAATGAGATGCTGGTGCAGGAGAAAATTGTTATAAAAATGATTGGCTATTTCTAGCACATCTTCTCAAAGTTGTATTCTCATTTGTTTCTTCCTGGAATAATAATATGGATATGAAAGGAGTGTCTCTGAATATTAGCATCCATTGAATTTGGTACTCTATAGATGAATGAAAGTGGACTGTTCTTGAAATAAGATCCTTTAATAATCTATTCCATTCAAAATAGGTTTATTTTCCTTATCAGTGTTAACCTTTCGGCAATCAGCCAATATTTTGGCTAACTGATATTTCTTTAGTGAAGATGGAAACTTATATTTGAAGCAGTAATGCAAACTGCAGCGTACAACTGGCTTTTGAAATCCCTATTTTAGTCAAACAAATGTAAAGTTCTCTTAACATTAAATAGTCAAAACATTCTGAATATTATTTTATAGATTTTTCTTTTCAAGGGGACTGATTGCAATGGACAAAAATGACTTCACTCTGGCTTTTCTAAATCTCAAGAATTTTCAAATACAACCATTTAGAAAACTTTAGTTCAGAAATTCAATCCATTTAACTTGGCATGAAGGTAGGATAACTAGACAAATTTCCTTGCAGTCATACATAAATATTGTAATTAATGCTGTGCCCTTCTGTTTCCAAGAGAAAGCACATGCAATTGACCATAGATAACACAATGAAATATACTGCTAGCATAGTTCAATGTAGATTAGATAGATTTATCGTTAAATCTTATGGCAGGTTTCTACAGCAAGGTTGCGTTGCTCACCTTATACTAGAAAATACATCACCACAACCAAAACAGAGCTTTCATAAAAGCAATTCACTGATCATTCACTGTGTCCATAAAGTAAGGCTAAAACTGCTTGTTGTTGTTTATTCTCACACTAGAATGATACTCAAATGAGAGTCAATCTAAACGCTTCAATATTTAACCAGGTTTGCACACTATAGCAGCTGTTCATCTAAAGTGCAAATTTTGAAACTTCCTCTGAGCCTATATAATCCTTGACTTGAGCCAAAAATAAAAATCAGGTATTAGATTAGTTTTTCCCTGTGTCTTACCAGCTTTTGGCAAGCAAGCCTATTTTGCACTTCAGTGAAATCAGATTGCCAATTTAGCATGAACTGAAACAGTCATAGCAGCTAAATTCAGATTTCCACCAAATGGATCATCAATATATTAATATACACTACTGAAATGACAAACTTAGTCATATTGTTATAAAACAAAGAAAACGAATAGCATAGCCATTTTACAACCTCTGTGATGAGACCCGGTCAAGTAATCTATAAAACAAGCAAGTACGTACTTTTAAAATATTGCCTTAGACAAGTCATAGGAAGTGCAGTATTAGTATGGGAATGCTGAAGCAATGATAAAAGTATTTATAGTGCATCAAATTATGCAAACCCCATTAAATATGTCTTTGATGCAAAATACTGAGGACTGTGCAAGTGTAAGAAAGTCATGTGCTGGTGCAGCATAATGTAAAGTTCCTTGCCAAACCCCTTTCTAGCTCTCAATGAAATGTTGTGAGAGTCCTCTTGCAGTACACTAGCTTTCTACATAGCAGTTTTAAATCATTCTCTTTAATTTAAAATTGCTTTCACAGTTTGTATGAGGAACATGCCCTATTGGGATCTGAATCCAAAATAAGTAAATCTACTATTAGTTCAGCTAAAGAACTATCCATAGTAGTAGTGCATAAATCCTCTTTGTAGGTCTCTAGCCATTAGGGGACAAGACTATCACCAACTGCTGATAAGCAGGAACGTGGTGCGTTTAGGATCACATATTTGCAGCTCAGCTTTTGAACTAAGTAAGCCACAGCAGCGCTTCAGTGATCCTGGAGACGCTTCAGTGGTGAGACAACACTTTAGCAGTGCTTTGTCAGCCTCATCCTACCCCAGACATATTCAGAGCAGCCTCATGGAAGGTCCCAGGGCTGCTTTTGTAGCAACTGTGCACTACAAGGAAGCTTTCATTGCTACAGAGACATATTCTTTCAGAGCTTTAGCAGTCCCTTTATGACACTATATTCTACTGCAGTAGGGTTTCCATTTGGGTCAGAGATACTGTACCATAAATTCAGAATATGCCCTTCCTCAGATTTGTAATATTGATAATGTACTATAAGAAAATAAAAAATGCTTTTTGGCCCTGATACCAACTCATTCACCATGGTGTCATGTCATTGCTTAACATATAAACGTTGAATAGAAATTTCTCTTATGCTGATGTTCCAGAGCCAGGAAATCAATATTTACTGAAGAAACGCATTATAGATTTTGTTTTGCCTATTCTAGTATTGGAAAGTGTCCTAGTAAAATGTACACTTGGCACAAAGGATAATGAATTCCATTACAAAGAGAGAATACCACAGTGCACAAAACTGATTTTATAATTTGGAAATCAATAGAATTTAGAATTATTATGTGGACAGAAATAACAGTTATTTGAAAGCTACTCTTTGTAATCCTCTTTGTAATGCCAGATATTCAGCTGTGTCACATAACCCCCTCCAGCTGTGCAATATTTAGGCTCAAGATTTTTAAAAACGCAAAAAATCATGTAATTTAGATAAGGCCAGAATATGAGAATTAGGAAACAGAACTGAATATGGAGAAGATCCATTTGATCTATCCTCCATTGCAGGATTGTTTCCTACAGCATATTCAAAGGAAGAGAGGAAAGAGTTTATTAGAAACTAAAAGGACTTTAAAAAGTGTTTTCTCCATTTTTCAATTCTCCGGTGACCTTAAGCTCTCCTTAAATTTGTTACAGTGGCTTGGTGAAACTGCCTTTGAAAACATACCAATCTTCCTGAAGGATTTTTCCAAGCTTCTCACAGCTTTATTCCCCCACCACCACCATCCTCCTATCTCCTCAGAGCATAAATGAAGTCAGTTAAACCATCAAAATCAACATAAGAATCTCGCTCTAGAATTCGGTGGTGCCCGGGCTCACTTGTACCATAAACCTCACTGCTCAGTTTTTCCAGAACAATTTTCAAACCAAGGGAAAAAAAAAAAATAGAAGCCACAGTACAAGTAACAATTCAAATTTAACTCACAGGTCTATTAAAAAATCTTTAGAGAAAACAGGAAAATTGATCCTCTTTGAGGATAAATGGACAGCCATATAAATGATGACTATTGAAATTACAACTTTAAAAAATGTAGCCTTTTCCTTGTATTTTCTTTAGAAAGCATAGTATTTATTCAGAACTAGCTGAAAATCCTACTCCTTTCAGTCATGGGCTTAGTCTCATTTTGTGTTTTTAAAATGTTCCAAGTTATTAAAATATTTGATTATTTTCAGCATTTAAATTAATTAAAAACTAGAAGACAAAAAGCTCTGATAAATTATCCAAATCCTAACGAGGTTCTTGAAACCAATATTAAAACAAGAACAATGCAATCCCTAACTCTTTATTGCAATGGTGAAATTTAAGAGACTTTACTTTTCAGTGTATCTGTTCAATACTCCCCTGATTGAGGAATGCACTTAAATCCACCGCTTGTTAGTAATCCACATAAGCATGTGCTTTAATTTATTAACCGTGTGTGTCAGTGCTTTTCTGAACAGAGGCCTACAAGAACAACATTATCTATTTATGCTTTAATTTCCAAAGTAAGAGCACGATACAAAACCCATTTAAATCAATGGAATTTGACTCAGGCCTTTGGAGTTTAAAATGAATAACGATAGAGAACAGCCTCACAGTGCAGTGCTTGCATTTCTGGCAGTTCCTTATAGTGTTAGAAAGTTACAAGAATTAGCAAACTACTATGCTTTCTAGCAGGCTTTGCAGGTGGGAAGCACTCCAGAAGGACATCCTATTTATTTGCAAGTCAGCTGCTGCGGCAGAACTCCAGGTGTGGGAGCATACAAAAAGAATATCTTTCTTCTTTCAAATACAAGTAATCCTGTGGTAACAACTGTAAAGTCAAACAATTTTTTCACATTGCCATCATTAAAACCTGATTATCCTCATGGTAACTTCATGGCCAGACCTAGATTCTGTAACTCAGTGGATTTATTCTGGATTCACACCTGAGTTATGTGGGATCAGAGTCTGACCTTCTAAATCCAATACTTGATTTCTGTCTCCCTCTCCCAAGTATAACTCTGCTCACCTTCCAAAAGAAAAGCAATTTCACTTTTCTGCTGCTGCCTATGAAAATGTACTCATGTCCTAACCATATCAGAAGTACCATCAATCCAAGGTTTCTGGAGAGGAACCATCCAGTTAATAAAGCTCTTTGATTCATACCATTCAGAATGATACTGCTAATGTGAAATCATAAGAAGCCCATTTAAACTACTTGCAATCTTTGCCCTGTAGCTAGGCCCCGTCCTGTAAAGACTTCGACACATGCTTAACTCTACTCAAAAGAGTACTCACAGTGTATAAAGTGAAAGACATCAATGGGGCTTTTCAAGATCAGTGTCTTAGTTGGCTAAAAGTGATACTTAAATAGAAGCTGAACTTTATCCTTAAGTATCCAAATGCTCAGAATGCACATTGAAGCACTATAGAGTTAATCAGCTAATTATCACGACCATACCTTTCAAATAGCATTTAGTAGGAGATATGCCAGTCACTCGAGACCCACATCTACTTTCATCCCACACAGAACTGTTATCACATTATTACTCTAAATTACTGACAGCAGAGATACGAACGAAATAAAAGTGACAGAAAATTGTTGACATGTCAACGAAATTATTCACATAGCAGTGCAAGCTTCCTTCTTGGCTTTATTTGGTCGTGTCCCTCCTTTTGCCTGTTATGACCACCTGACATTTCAAAAGGCTCTTATCTCTCATATGGTTCCTGGCAGAATTTGAGCTCTCAACACCGATTTTGGTTTGGGTTGTTTTGGAAATGGAGATAGAAGGGAAAAACTACTATTACATTTTAAAATTGAATCGTTGTTCCATTTCTCACGCTATTTAAGTCTTAGAATTTAATAATGATTAAATTAAACACTTTAATAACTGAACACCTAGAGCCAGATTGTGACTGACTGCACGTCCACGCAAGTGGGTCAGTGAGCAAATACCCATACATGGGCTACCTGAACCTGCGATCTGGTCATATAGGAGCAAGTAGAGCCACTTGCCCCCTTACTCCTTCTTCAGAACCCCTCTACTCACTGGCTAGAATAGCTGAAGTGGGGATAGACTCATAGACTCATAGGTCAGAAGGGACCAATATGATC
>ML675624.1:47280951-47309708 GCA_007922155.1 Mesoclemmys tuberculata | reverse complement strand
AGCCTGACAGTTCACCTTTCAGCACGACCCGCTGTAATCTCCCCTGTAATTCCTGTAATTTCCTGTAATTCCCTGGATCCTCTTTGTTCCCCTTTTTTCTGATAGGTACTATGTTTGCCCATCTCCAGTCCTTTAGGACCTCACCCATACTCCAGGAGTTCTTGAAGATAATCACTAATGTTTCTGAAATTGCTTTAGCTAGTTCCTTAAGTATCCTACAGTGAATTCTGTCAGGCCCTGGCAGCTGAAACACATCTCACTTATCTAAATATTCTTTAACATATTCTTTCCCTATTCTGACTTGTGTTTCTTCCTCTGTGTGGTTAATATTAATTATGTTAAGCATTTGGTCACAACTAACCGTTTTAGTGAAGACTGGAGCAAAATAGGAAAAACATCTCAGCTTCCTCGGTGTCATCCATTACTACTCCTTCCCTGCTAAGTAGTGGACCTTCATATTTCTCTTCCTCCTAATGTGTTTATAGAACTCTTCTTATTGCCTTTTGCCTCTTGCTAGATGCAACTTATTTTGTGCCTTAGCCTTTCTGATTTTTTCCCTATATAATGGCCATATTCTTTTTAACTCATCCATAGCAATTTGTTCCTATTCCCACTTTTGGCAGGATTCCTTTTACATTTTTCAAGTCATTAAAGAGTTTAGTTTGCTGATATGCCTTAAATATTGTCTCTATGAGAAACTGCCAGCTCTCTTTAATTCCTTATTCCCTTACATTTTCTTCCTATGGCACCTTACCTGCTAGCTCTCTGAGTTTGTTAAAGTCCGGGTTTTTTTTTTAAAGTCCATTGTCCTTATTCTGCTGCACTTACTCCTTCCTGTCCTCAGAATCATGAAATCTACTATTGCACCTGAATTGCCTTTCTTCTTCAGATTCACAACCAATTCCTCCCTGCTCGTCTGAATCAAGTTTAAAATGACTGTCCCCCAGGTTATTTCCTCCATCTTCTGAAACAAGAAATTTCCCCCAACACTTTCCAAGAACTTATTGGCCAGTGTGTGTTTTGCCGTATTATTTTTCCAACAAATGTCTGGGTAGTTAAAGTCCCACTGTATTACCAGGTCTTGTGTTTTGAATATTTTTGTTATTTGTTCTAGAAATGCCTCATCTATATCTTCCTCCTGATTTGGTTGTCTACAACAGACCCCTACAGGACATCACTCCTAATTCTTCCCCTTTTATCTTCACCTAGGCTGGGTCTACACTGACGGCGGCAAATTCGCTGCCATCACATCGATTGCTCTGGATTGACTGAGCGGTCTGTATAGACACGCTCAGTCGATCCAGGAAGTGATGCAGGAAAACCACCCCCGTAAGCGGAGTAGCACTGCATCAAAGAGAGCGCTGTTCCCTTCGACGCAGCACAGTATGGACGCCGCGTGGAGGAGACGCTGCAAAGTTGACAGGAGATACGCAAATGATTTATGTCACTTGCGTATCTCCTGTCGACTGCCGCCGAATCGCCAAGGTAAGTGTAGACCGGGCCCTAGAGACTTCAACTGGTCTGCCTCTCACCTCCTTCTGGACCTCAGAAAAAGCATATATTTGGAGACAGAGAGAGACAAAGCTAAGTGAGGCAGAACTGGAAAAATTAGTTTACAATATATAAAAAGTAGGGACAATTGGCCCAGATGTTGGAATAGTTTTGTCAGATATGTATGTGCTTGATAATTTGGGGTAAAGGAGGAAAGGCAGAAATGGAGGTGTTAATAAGAAAAAGGGGTAGGAAAAAGGAAGGAAAGGGACATCCACAGTTTGTCACCTGCCTGGTCCTGGATTAAATACAATGAGAACATGGAAGTTTATTTAATCTTCTGTGTGCTAGAAGTTTTGTTTCATATATTTTTGATCTGATGTTTCCAAGCCTTTGTGTCCAGGGTTACTTTAATCTCTTCACCAGCTAATTTTTTTCCAGACCAAAGGGAAAGAATAAAGTCAGGTGTCCATAGTTCATTTGCCTTTCCCCCATCCATCTCCTCTCTCAACTAGGAAGTGAAAATAACTTGTCGGGCTTTTGGGGAATCAGTTTACAAAGTATTTATTCTTTTTTTTCAAGTATTCATGTTAGGGGATGGGGCTCAGCTGAGGACAACATATGCAACTATGGAGAGCTCCACTGGGATCACTAGAACTAAGCAATTTATTTTGCATTGTACAGCTCTAAACTGCACAACCAGTGTCTCCAAGCATCTTAAAATGGGCAGGAATTTTAAAAAAGGGGACACAGGTGACTTTTTAAGCCTCATAGTTCTTCCCATGAGTCCGCCAACTTGCTTCATCTACCCCATCCCTCTTCAGAAGTTGCTGGAAACGCTCATTAGTAAAAATTGTGCTCTGTAAACCTGCTTACATGACAGATTTCAGACTGTTAAATGTGGGCACAGATTCTTGGCCTCTGCTCCGGCTGCTTTGAGGTGCTCAGAATCAGCCCTCACTTCCCCAGGTCTGGGGATCACCAAGTTTTTTAGTCTGAAGCAGAGTGCAGCTGTGGTGTAGCTGAGGATCTAGCCTCTGAACTCCAAGGGTACATCTACACAGCAAAACAAAACAACCCCACTGCAGCAAGTCTCAGAGCCCAGGTCAACTCACTCAGACTCACAAGACAGAGCTAAAAATAGTAGTGTCGACATTCCCGCTTGGCCATTGAAACCTGGTGAAGGTGGTTGGTTTCAGAGCCAGAGTAGGGATGTCTACACTGCTATTTTTAGCTGTCGGGAAAGCCCGGTGAACCCAAGTCAGATGACGTAGGCTCTGAAACTTGCTGTCACTGGACTTTCTTGTAGTATAGGCATATGCTAAGGGCTTGATACAACTCACACTGGGATTACCGAAAAGCTTCCATTGACTTCAATGGGAGTTGGGGTCAGATCCTTAATTAGCAGGCCTGGATATCAAGGCAATTACTACAGAATCGCACTTAAAACCACATAGATCACACTTAAGACAACACAACAGCTGAAAAGCAATCCATGGGAAAGGCTCTACAGTAGCCAGATGGGGTTCCTGTGCAAAAAGACATTATGATCAGTTCCTTGGAAACCAAATCTGCTGCTGAAAAAAAGGGATCTGACAAATCCAGATGATACGAATCCTGAACAACTTACTGTTTTCATAGAAAATAAGGGTCCAGGGCTGTGAGATCTGTACAATAAGGAACATTGTGACTATTGGATAGGTTGTGCCACCCTTGCTCATGCTGAGTAATAACCGCACTCTACTGATTTCAGGGGGATGGCTGTATAGGGAGTAAAGCCCTACTCACTGTGAGCAAGGGAATCAGAATCTGGCCCTATGTCATTAGCGTCTTTTAGAAATTAAAATAAATAAATGAAGATATAAAAGTGCTACAGAATCCCAGAGAAGCCCATTCCAACAGACACAAACAAAATTTTAACTGTTTCATTAATAAATTCAGGAGAGGAAAATAAGGCTATTAAAAACACTGTGCATGAAGAAAGATCTAATTACTGATGGACACAACCTACTGATTTTTTTCTCACACAATCCAATCACCCAGCAATGCAAGGAAGAATTAAGGGGGATGGGAAGATTTTACAAATGGAGCTAGCACAGCCTCAAATTTGCATGTGGCTAAATCCCATGTTTAGTTTAGAGAGAAAATTTCTTATTGCAGAATGCCATTTTTTAACCTGTCTCTCTGATTTTAGAGTTACAGACCACCACCACTACACTGGATCCTGACTCTATAGAACGATACGCATTTTCTTTCCGCTTTGAAATCTGAATTGCATAAGAAGCCAAGATTTGCATGCAGACAGAGGTCTGTCTGTCTCTCTCATGGATATGGGTATAGTTGCCTCTGTGGCAGTGCTACCCCTATTCTCTGGGATCCTGCAGAGGGCACCCTGAGGGCTTGGGACATTGTGCAGGCAGTGACACTACAAAGGAGTGAGCCAGGGAGGAGTAGACAGGCTGGAACTAAGGATAATGTGCATTGTCACCCCCATTCGACTTGAAGAAATTTCCTCAGAAAAGTAATAGTCTCAAGTTCTCAGGGCACTGGTGCCAGACACAGCAAGGGGAGGCTCAGATAGTGTGGCTCCAATGAAGCCAAGAAAGTGAAGGGAGGGTTAAAACACTCAGAGACAGTAGAGAGGCATCAAGCCTCTATGTAGATGCTGCCCATCTCCTCTGGTGCTCTGAGATTTGTAGATTTTGTGGGTTGGGCCCACAGACTGGACAACAGAGAGATGGAGTGAAAGAGACACAATGGAATGACTTGGGAGGAAAGTCCAAGGAAAGAATCTTCTAGCTTAGCTCCCTCTCTGAGGTGGATACAATCTGGTGCACTCTTCTCAGATGGATAAATATGAGCAGCACATGTTGTTAAATATTCTACTTTTGTCTTCACTCTACTTCACCAATATATGGCCTTCTCTCTGGAAGGTATAACTTGTTAATCAAAATGGAAAATATGGAAAGATCCTAACAGAACCAAGTCCTGATCCTTTTTATGACAGTAGAAAAAAAGCCCTCAATGGGACGAGGTTTTATACCTTATGATGTTCTCTTACAGGACCCTATAAATATATCATCACATATTTTTCATGCACGGGACTCATAAGCAATTGTATACAGTCCTGAAAACAATATAACAAACAAAAGATAAACAAATAAAATACCGTGAGTGCCTCTTCTGTGCACTGTTCTCTCTGCACTGGCATGACTGGAAATTCAAGGAGGGATTTCACTGTCTTCCTTTTGGCTTTTTCCATTTGAACATTCGTAAAATAGTTGACAGCAGCAAACTCAATAAGGGCAGAGAACACGAAGGCAAAGCAGACAGCTATGAACCAGTCCATGGCAGTGGCATAGGATACTTTTGGCAACGAATGCCTTGCACTGATGCTCAATGTTGTCATTGTCAAAACTGTTGTTATTCCTTCAAAGCAAAGAAACAAAGTGAAATTAATTGCTCTATCCCTGTAGATCAGAGTGGGAATAAAAAAAGAAAATCAAAACCATCTAGTAGTTTTCCATTTGTGATTGCAAAACCTAATATCATCAACAAAAATGCAATTAAACTGCAGATCTCAAGATAGTCATTTCACTGAACATGCCACTTAAATTATCTTGCCAGAGAATAACAAGGAAAAAGAAATTCAATAATATTTTTTTTAAAAAAACAGCATTAGCAATCCTTACAGCTTTAAAAGAAAATAGGCCACAACAATTTCTGAAAAAACACCACTATTCTGTGCTTGGCCTGGCCATGAGAGGATCTCATTTTACATCCCAAGTTCAGACAAATGCTCCCATGCTAGCAAAGGGTGTGAAGACCTATATCACTCAATCCCTCATGAAAAGACAGCACCTTGTATTGCTCTCAACCAAATGTCTATGGGCGTACAGGAACGGCGGTTGGACTTGATCTTCCAGTCTTTATTCTGGCAAAATTCCCATTGAAGCCAATGGGAGATTTGCCTGAGTAAGAACTGCAGAATTAAGTCCTTGATGGGTGAGACTTCTTGATTTGTGCGCAATTGTGATCATCCACATTGATGAGTTTGCTCAATATGGAACATCTAAGAGAAAATTAGGGGCAAAATAGGTGAATCCTAAAGATCCATTTTACATAAAAATATGAGTGTGCTGCATTATGCAGAAAAGGAATTTATCTGACAGGAGGAGTAAGACAATTACTTTCTATGGGGATTTATGCATTTTGTACCTAATACAAGGGCTTTGCCACTCACAAATATTGCATTAAACTCTGGCTCATGACAACATACTACCATTTGCCACCATATATATATATAGTTTATATTATATAAATACCTCAAAGTGTTACTGCTCCTCAGATGGAATGCATAGCCATGTGAAAAGCCATGAGTGAATTGTGCAAGTAATCCAAAACTCACAGCAATAAAACCTTTGTTCCTCCACTTAACAGCATTTTTTCTACATATGTTTTTTATATAGGAATGGTATATTATATAATATCATGCAGCAGGTTAGTATTTGCTATTTCTTTTTAAAAGCATTGTACTGTAATATACAGTACTGTACTCAGCCTAAAAAAGAGAAATACCAAATTATCTTCAAACGTCTCAGTCAAACTTGTGTTTTTCACTTATCCTGCCTATAATCCAGATAGAAATAGCACCATTAAGATTAAAGAAAACAGTCTATTTTGGTGCTCAGAAAAACTGGAGTATTGTCATGCTGGAAACTTTGCTATTTAACAAGGCACCACAACCCTATCTTTTTGCTAGAAGTATGGAGATGAAACGTTGATATTATCATCTGAAAGAGAACAATTTTAATTAAAATCTACATGCATGAACGTTTCATCTGAGCTCAAAACCTACTTCATAGTAATACTTGAAATGCAAACACATGTAGTATAAAGCCAAGGTGTGAGCTTGCTTTCTTATGTTATGCAAAGTACTCTAAGAACTGTTAAAGATTCAAAAAATTCCCACTTCTTCAACACAAAATATACTGCTCATACTCTGAATATTTAACAGGATACCCAAAGTGATTAGAAATGGAGCTTTCTTTCCTCTTCACTCTACTTATGAAAACAAAAAGCCATAACCATTTTTGGTTCAGTATGTAGTTCATACAATTGAGAAGAATTTCTTACCCATTTATGATGATGAATTCTATTTGAAAATAAAGTTTTTAACAGACAGTGAAATTTCAGAGCTCATGTTGGTTGGCCCCATTTATTTTGAAAAGTAACAATCTAATATACAAATGCTCCATCCAGATAAAACTATATAGCGTCTTTGAAGAACAAAAGGAGGCCACCATTCCAGACTGTATAACAGGCTGAATAAGGGACCTAAGAAGGTTACCCTGCTGCATGAGAGCAAAAAAATAAAAAGAGCAGTTCTTGGAAAGAGAGGAAAGTTAACGCCAACAAGAAAAATACAGTTCATTGTGAGCTTGCAGCTGTCTTACACAAAAAGGTGCTGGGGGACACACTGATGTGGGTGATGGGATTTTCCCAGGCTAAAGCCATTTAGCTATTAAAGACATTTCTATGGAAATCATTTTTTCTGAGGAAGATGACTCTGTTTTCCAAGACTCAGTGGTTTAGTTGATATGCCTTTACAGGTGGCATTATTAATGTGTTGATTAGCAAAGGAAGACCTTTGCTTTGACCTTTCTTAAACATGCAAAGGTCAATCTCCTTCTCAAGACAACACCACTTAATTCTGGAGTGAATGTCAATTATTTCCCAGAATCAAACCTCTACTAATGGGGAAAGAGATTAAGAAGCCAGTAGCTATTAAATTACAGGTGCCTTGGATGTCAATGGCGCTCTGGGTAGGTTCCAACTTAAACAACCAATCAACAATTGGGAGAATACCTAGAGATGTTGAGAAGGGAATAAAATACAATAGGGTTGACCAGGCAGAAGTTCTTCCCCAAAACATTTTCAAAGTGTCAGATGCAATTTTCTGTATTCTATAAGATTTTAAGAAATTTCACAACCAAGATTGTATGCAAAAAAATCCAAGCTCTCAACTGCTCTTTATATTGAAGTGTATAGTAGGCTAACATTCCAGAGTAGCAAACTGTGTTCCATTAAAATGCTAATAAACATGCACCAAAATTACAGGGCCCTAAACACACCTGTACATTTTCAAGCAGATGCGCACATAAGCTTCTTTTTTTTAAAAAAAAGTATCAACATAGTAAACAAAAACATAAAACCCCTAAAACTATGCAGACTATTTCTCCCCCTTTCTTAAGAAACACTGATCCCATGTCCACCAGAAGCAGCTCTCCCAAAACTCCACCTAATCTGTAGAATCCCATACCTGATATGTAAAAATCAGACCTTTTGTATATCTTTTATTGTAGGATTTTGGCAACAAACTTATAAAATAACAACACAAATACTACCGTGCATGTTTCTGTTATTTATCAGCATTACAAAAGGTCTGGCTAGTATATAATGTGAGCCATACAAGGCACTAAAATTCCCAGGGGTTTCTGTGGCTTACAGAACTCAATTCTATAGACCAATGAATTGACCTCTAGAAACAGTGGACTTTGTCTTCCATGGTAACTAGCATTAATGTAAGATCAGAATTCATTCGGGGCCAATTATCTAATCTTTTATAACCCAGTTATACTTTTGCCTTTTACAACATCCTGTGGCAACAAGTACCACAGATTTACTATTCATAGTGTAAAGAAGTACTTCCTTATGTCTGTTTTCAACCTGATGCTCATTTATTTCATTGGGTGACCCCTGGTTCTCATGTTATGTGAAGGGGTAAAAAACACTTCCTTATTCACTATCTCCACACCATTCATGATTTTATAGATTTCTATCATATCCCCCTTAGTCAACTTGTTTCTAAGATGAACGGTCCCAGTCTTTTTTTAATCTCTCCTCATATGGAAACATTTCCCATAACCTTAATTTTTGTTACCTTAAGAATTGGAACAAGTACAGAGAAGGGCATCTTTCTTAAGATGAGGTGACCAGAACTGCACTCAGTATTCAAAGTCTGGGTATATCATGGATTTATATAGGGGCATTATGAGATTTTCTATCTATCGCTTTCCTAATGGTTCCTAATATTCTGTTAGCTTTTTTGTCTGGCCGCTGTCATTTGTTCTTTTATATGCAAATAAAATGGAGAGTGTATACTTAGTGAATTTTTAGACTGCTGTGCTAAACCAAATAGGGGCTGCTTTATTTTAAGTGATAAAACATATATAAGAATGGCCATACTAAGTCAGGCCAATGATCCATCTAGCCCAGTATCCTGTCTTGGTGTTTCAGAGGGAATGAATAGAACATGTAATCAAGTGGTCCATCCCATTAGCCATTCCCAGCCCCTGGCAAACAGCAATCCCTGCCTATCCTGGCTAATAGTTATTGATGGACGTATTCTCCATGAATTTATCTAGGTTTTCTTTTTTAACCCCATTATAGTCTTGGCCTTCATAACATCCTCTGGAAAGGAGTTCAATACGTTGATTGTGCATTGTGTGAAGAAATATTTCCTTTGTTTGTTTTAAACCTGTTGCCTATTAATTTAATTTGGTGACCCCTAGTTTTTATGTTATGAGAAGGATTAAATAACACTTCCTAATTTACTTTCTCCACACCAGTCATGATTTTATGGTCCTCTGTCATGTCCTTCCTTTAGTCATCTCTTTTTCAAGATGAAAATTCCCCATTTTATTAATCTCTCCTCATATGGAAGTTGTTCTATACCCTTAATAATTTTCTTTGTCCTTTTCTGCACCTTTTCCAATTCTGGTGTATCTTTTTTGAGATGGGGTGACCAAATCTGCACTCAGTATTAAAGATGTGGGCGTAGCATGGATTTATGAAGAGGCAATACAATATTTTCTGTCTTATTATCTATCCATTTCCTAATAATTCCCAGCATTGTTAGCTTTTTCGACTGCCACTACACATTGAGCACATGTTTTCTGAGAACTATCCACAGTGACTCCAATATCTTTTTCTTAAACCCCATTATTTTATATGTATAGTTGGGAACATGTTTTCCAATGTTGATTATTTTGCACTGATCAGCATTAAATTTCATCTGCCATTTTGTTGCCCAGTTACCCAGTTTTGTGAGATCCCTTTGGAACCCTTAACAGTCTGCTTTGGACTTAACTATCTTGAGTAGTTTTGCATCATCTGCAACCCAACCAAGCTATCTGAGGCAAGTTTGAAATGGTGAATGCTCAGCAAATACCAGGATGGACATCTTTTAATGTGATGATTTCATCTGCCATACCAACAGTCACATCTATTGGGTACTGTCCAATACAGCCGGCATCATCTACTGAATGGAGTGCAATTTTCACTGTAATGAAGAATGTCAGCAAGATGTCCAGGACTCTTGGCCAAAATTATAGTGTCCTGATATTTGATAGGGCTATATACTGTAAGGGCAAAGAGATCCAGTGGAGGTGCCCAAAGGAATTTCAGAAAACAATCTTATGAACAGGTAGTTTGCTATGTGGAAACATTTTCTGCTGTAACTAGAGAGAATTATGAAGACAGTAGTCTTGAAGACATCCTCATAAAATTGCAGGTGTACGATAGCAACACAGCAAGCAATCTACTTAAAGGTAAATCATAGAACTATGGAATAAGGGCCCACAATATTGTAACAGAGGCTTTGTCCAGACTGCAGTGGCAAGCATTTTGTAAATGGGTACAAGACAATGAGAGTAACTGTGATGTAGACGTCACCAAACAGCAAGCTCCAAGAATGTCAAAATGCGGTATCAAACAATGATGCAATAAATCTAACAGTAACACTTTCCCAGCTCAGTGACATCCTCAAAAAGGTACAGGATGTATTGTACAAACTCAGTTTTGGAATACCAACTTCCCAAACCTTTGCATTCCGGGATGATTACATCAAAATTGTGAGCATCCTAATGCATTTTGAATGCATTTTGAACATGAAAACAACTGGGACCTGCATCTTGCAGCACTTGTAGAGATGTTACCACACCTACTATGCCCGTGGGTATCTGAGAACATCAGTGATACGAAGTTTCAGCTAGATTATGCCCCCAAAGCTCATGAGGAGTTTGTGCATGGAAAATAATGCTGTGGCTCAAGTCTAGCAATCAGTTCAGCAAAGTATGGACAAATATGGCACTTGAACAAACAGTAAATTATGATAGTAAAGTAAATATGTGTATCGTTGGTTAGATGATTCATCACTGCTCATAAACACTCAGCTATCACAACTTCCATGAAAGTAATGCGTGATATGGTAGAATCAGATGTTTCAGAAGGCAAACATGTCATGCACTATGATGAAAGAGATGTAGATAAGATTGTCCACACCATCACCAACTCCAAGACAAAGCTATTTGATTTGAATGCTGATATAATAGACTCACCAACATTGTAATAGACATGGTTGCACCTGCGGTGATTACTACCAAGCTCGTCACTGAGAATGATACAGGAATCAAAGCAATGAAACAGTTTGAAGATGACAAATTAAATTCAAATATCAGTGAATTCTTTGAATCACTGAACAAGCTCAACATCGAGACATTAGCATCACTAAGAAAAAGATCAAATCTAAAGTTAGTAGTGACAAGACAGTGACTATCAATGCAGGCAGGGAGTTGCTTAGCCTTCTTGTAGTAGCCGCACAGACAAAACAGATTGATCTGAAGGAAGTTTTCACACTTGAACTTTCCACAGTTCCATACCCTCTAGCACATTCTGATCGTATCCTGAACAAAAACTGCAAAGAGTAAGCAATTGCCTGTGTTAGAAAAAGAAATAGTCAATGTATCCAACACGCCCACAGCTTGGATAATATAGCTGTTATACAACTGGTGGTGCAAAGAGGTGCAACTAGCTTTGCATAACTTGCTGAACCGGGCTTCAGAATAGTCCGCCAGCCTCTACAGCTATGTGAGCCGCAAAAAAGTATATACAGTCTTTAATCGATATGACGTCAAAGATTCAATTAAGACTTTTAAGTTACACAAAAGCAATCCTCACAAAGCAATGAAGTCAAAATTCATGGTTCCAAAACACACATCCCAAATCAGTGGAGTAAGTTCACTGGAAATCCCAAAAATAAAGCACATCCAGTAAAAGTTTTATCAGAATAATGGCATGATATGGCAGAACTTTACTTGACCCAGCTCAGAAAATGATTATTGCAGGTAGATTCAAGGATGGCCTCACTGCTCATATAATCACATCAGATGGAGTTGTAGATCAAGAATGTCTATTAATTCCATGAAGAAACAGATACTCAGCCTCTACTTCATGTTGCACATGCTTCACGATACCCTTGTGCAGTGGTGTGATCTCCAGACACTGACATTGCAGTTCTTTGTGTACATTTGATTCACAAGTAAACAGCTCAAGACCTTTGGTTTCATACTGGTATGAAAGATAAAGCCAGATTTATACCAACCCACATGATAGCAATTTAACTTGGCCAACAACTATGCAGAATGTTGCCAGCAGTACACATGCTCACTGGGGTGTAATTCAACCAGCAGTCTGGCAGAGGCTGGCAGACTAAAATTATGGAAGTGTCAGGGGAAAAAACAAAACACATACACACACACACAAATGTAGATGCCTTGCTAATTTTGGCGCAACAGTGGATATACTTCCTGCAGAGTTGAAATCAGCAGAACTTCCAGCAGTCCTTCTCTATGACCATATGGCTCACTCAGTGGATGAAAAAGATATACAATATAAGCTTTTCTGTTGCAGTCGGGCCCAGATGAAGGCCCTCCCCCAACTTACAACAGTCTTCTACAACATACCAAATGCTCAATTACCAGACCCTTCTCTGGAACCATGACATGGACGATTCAGCCTGACAGTTCCTCAACTGGAAGTGGCTGGCAACTTGACAATTTTGTACATATTTCTCCAACACTAATGACCCAGACACCTGTCCTGAAACCCTCCTGGAACTCATTATATGGGGTGTAAAAACAGCTACATGTGAGCTCAACTACAGTTGTTCAAGACAGAGCAAGGTGTGTACACATGCTTGCTTGCATAAAAGTTGCCAGTGCAGATCCAGATAAGTCAGAGACTACAGATGGCTCAGACTTAGACACGTAACATATGGCAAATATATTGACAAAGGTTAGAAAGACATATAATGTCATATTGCCCATTGCTGATCTCAGTGAGACTTTTTCCCCATTTGCTTCAATGGGCACAAGGATGGGTCCCAATACATTCAAAACTTGCTACAGTAAACCACATTCCCCTCCAAGTGAACTATTCCATGTTTACCTGTATGATCCAGTGATCCAAGTTAGTAAAGGAAGGCCCATCTGCCTTTGAACTTAATTTATTTTCTCATGTTAGCAGCAATGCTTTTGAGAAAGTACACATATTGTGCCACATAAGGATTATTTTAGTAAAAATCATTAGCGGAGGAAACATAATTAAATGAGAAAAAAAAAGAAGAAGAAAGAGAATAATATATAGTTACCAAACACGGTTCTAGCTGGAACAGATTCCTTATTTATCCAAAATGACACTTGCGAGAGGATCACAGTCATAATGCATGGGATATATGTCTGAATCATAAAATAACCCATTTTCCGTCTGAGGTGGAAGTAAACTGTCATAACAACATATTCACCTAAAAAAATAAAGCAAAAGATAAACATGCTTCTGCCTCCATATACAATTTTGCTGTTGCAGAATAACCATGTTTCAGACAGCCAACCAGAATTAGATATGAAAATATTATCTTCATAGCTTAGCAACACAAGCACTGAAAGATGGGTTGCTTAGGAAACAAGAAGGAAAGGGAGTCTGATATCAAACAAAATTATACTATGTCCTTACAATGCTATTCTGGAGACATAATGTAACAGACTATAAATTAATAGGTAATGTTAGATTGCCTTTTATGGTTTAAGTGCTATTTAAGAGCTCTTTTGGCACCTCATAGAAAACACTCTCAAGGCATATAAGATACCTGTTTACCACCTATCCAGCTGTGGCATTTGTCATATCCATTTCACTGTACATAGAAGCCATACTATAATATCTAAATATTACCAAATGATGCACATTAGCTTATGTGGAAACTGGACTGGACAAACAAAGATTTATAATAATGGTTAAAACCAGTCTCAGAAACTCAATTAACTAGCAGTACAGCAAGTCATTATTTTAACTTTATATTAGAAATCAAACTTGTTTGTACCTACATCATTATGATGGAGGTGTATAAAACAATGAATGGAAAAGAAGGGATTAACTGAGCCTTTGAACTTTCACAGCTGTTTTAGGTAGGATAATTATACATTAACTGATAACTAGAGATTATAAACTCATATCCTCCATGGCATAAGCCAAGACTGACAAGAGTTATGAAAAATCTTCCATCATGGGCAGGTTATTCAAAGTTGTCCATTTGGGGGTTTCCTGTACCTGCTTCTGAAACATCTGGTACTAATCACTATCAAAAACAGAGCACTGAACTAGATGGACCTGATCTGATCCAGTATGGCAATGCCTATGTTCCTATGCTTCCAGCCCCCCATTTTGATAGAAATTATTTTGGGGGCAATTCTATGGCCTATGTTATACAGAAGGTCAGACTACATGATCACAATGGTCTTTCTGCCCTTGGAATTTCTGATTATTTACAATAAGGAATGAGGACCACAAACTCAACCAGACCAGAACAAGAAGAGCACAAACAGTCCAGTTTGGAGCAGGGCTCTCCAAGAGGATGAGTTCTTACTCACTTGAAGTCAATTAGGCTATTTCAGTCAGTCATTACTACTCACAAGAGAAGAAAGTTAGCAAGATTCGGTCCCAAGACTATCCTAGACCCTGCAAAGGATACCAGGGAAGACTCCTGTGTCACTTCCTCCCCAACATAGGTCTAAGCAGAATCGACTCTTTATCTTCTCATTCCATTCAATGGAAATTCCCCTAGTCCCTACAAAAGCCTAAACTGAAATCCAGAATTTGATTAGAGGGAAAGCAACACAAATGGCTTAGTACAGAGTAGATGGCTTTGAAGTCTAGTCTTCACCACGGGTGAAATCCTAGCCACTTGAATTCCCATTAACTTCTGCAGGGACAGGATTTTCCTCCATGCATCCCTGAGCTAGTGTTCTGACTACAAACTAACACGATAAGCTTAGACTGCAAGAGATCAACAGAAACTGCTTTTTGGGATGTGGCAGGGAAGCGATCTGGTTTGTCTTGTTATCTTATGGATGAGCAATAACATCTCATGCTAATAATATCCAGAGATAAAGAAAATATTGTTTTATCTTGATATCAAGAATACTAGATAAATCTGTCAAATACATTTGCTCAATCTGTTGTTTAATTTTGTCTTTATCCTGCCACAGCATTCCATTTTACAGAGCCAAACTTCCAGGATTTAGTAATGTAATTTTGTAGCAAATCAACAATAAATAATATTTTTAAAATAACTGTTTATAAACAAAAATCTAATCAGTGAGATTTCACTTACTGGAGCTATCTTTTATTGTCACTTGTCTTAGAAATTTTAGTAGCATAAAAATCACAGCAGGATCTGTTGTGATTAACACATTTGCTCCTATGCTAATTTGAATATAGTTTTAAGTTATTACTTTAATAACGTACTCTGTATGTTGTATTACCTAGTCTGAATTGTTTGCATTACCAAACAAAAGCAAGTTTTTTTCCCCATATAATACCAAGAAAGTACATCTACAATTGGACTTGAAGGCATCTAATAGCCTTAGTTATTTGGCCCTTGATTCTATAGTTTACACTTTAAGTAATAGTTACACACATCCATTTAGCCTTTCTGACTAGTGACCTTATCCTTACTTTCTGAAGGGACTTTGAACTCCACTATAGTGAATCTGCAAGTGTTAATATGAAAAACGAAAACCTGAACTCTGATTTATGCACATATATGCTTAAACATACTATGTCAGTTAAAGCTCTGAAATATCTTATAAAAAAAAAGCTAGCACAAAATTACACTGTTAATTCCCACATCTCAAATTGATGCAAATTGATGAGATTCTTACCTGTAATAGATTTAACAGTTTCAGTGGATACAGTATGCCCTAGCAGGTCATACTGAACTAAACTGGAAGACTCTTCAGGAACTTCCACAGACTTCTCAGGTCCTTTTGTCCAGGTGTAAATCATTTCACTCTTTGGATATGCATCTAAAACAATGTATTGTTATCATGAATAAATATACAATGTCCTATCACACCATATTAAGGTCCCAATGCAAAGCCCACTGAAAATCAATGGAATATGTATGGAACCACCACGGACTTCAATGGAAATTCTACACCAGCAGAATCAGACTCTTAATTTGGGGCTTAAATGTCATTTTTAAAATGTTTGGTAAGGGCAATGATCTAGTACTGGAAAGGTCTATAGTAATTATATTGATATTTAACAATGATGTACCTCAGAGGTATGTCTACATTGCATGATAAACATAGGTCTTTGGGACCCATGGTTGTGGACTCAGAATTTCCACACCCACTCTTGAGCTACTACACTGGATTGTAAACCTGGGTTGATCTTCATGTCACAACTGTGCTAACTCACCCATACCACACCACACAGACCTTCTGATTCATGTCTGCTAGTGGAGCTGGGTCTGCACTGCAAAATGATAGGACTTGGACAGAGTCTTGGTTGGTATGTCTACATAGCCTGCAGAAGCAAGTCTCCCATCCTGGGTGAGCAGACTTGGGCTAGTGGAGTTTGCCCTAGCACTCTAAAAACATCTGTGTAGACAACACTTTGAAGTAGTGGCTTGAGGCCCACCCTACATCATAGGCTTCAGAACCCAAGCTCCAGCCAAAGCCACAACTTCAAAGCACTGTTAACCCAGCTGTTTTAGAGCACTAGTCTGTCAATCCAGGCTCAGAGTCTAGCTTGCGTGTGCTGTCTAAACATACCCGTGGGACTTGGGCTTAGCCCCACACCCTGCCATTTGGGTCCTAGAACCCAGCATCTGAGTGCTTGCTGACCTGGGGCGGAAAGATCTGTCTGTGGATGGTAGAGGGATTTGGGCTCAAACTTGAGGCTGAGCCCAGGGGTGCAGACATCTGAGAGACTGGGGACACATTTATTTTAAGGAAATAACACTTATGCCAAGCTTAGAAGTTTTCAAAATATTTGCCCAAATCCAAAGGCAAGTAATAACACCTCCCAGCAGCCATAATATGCCCCCAGTCCTCAAGAAACATTCACACAATACTACAAAATAAACTTAATGTCTGCACAGCCAAAACTCATGTTACAGTCAAATCCTAGAGCTTTCCTTTTATATCATTTTGAAAATACACGGATGGTCTGAGCCAAAGCCTGCTGGAGTCTATGGGAATCTTTCCACTGACTTCAGTGAGCATTAGATCAGGCCCTTCAATATCCTTGTAAACAGAGATGTGGAATTTTTAACTTATTATTTGAATCCATGCCCCTCTGTCAATTCACTGCCTTGATAGCACTGTGTGTTTGATTCTGCAGCCCCTATACAAACACAACTCACATGGAAGTCAAGTCAATGGCATTTTTCTATGCATAAAGCTCAGCACTCAGAAACCTCGGTTGTGATACAAAGAATTTTTAAAAATACGCATCTGTTTTTTTAAAACTCTAGCGACAAGAAATTCATAATTGTAACTTACAACTCCCAAATTTGAGAGGACAAGCATGACCATCCATTGGAAAATCCACTAATCTCATGGGACATTCTGCACTTATGGTAAGCCTATAATGAAAGAAATGGAATATGCTTTGGTTAGCATGTTGTCTAGGCAGTAGAACTTTTCTCTGCGGTAATTGAAAGAAGTCAAATAAACAAACTGAATACCTCATTGTGTACAAGATGGTGCCATTTCTCATTATTCTAAAGAGTTTATTTGGGGCGGTCATATTATGTGAGACGGATTTTTTCCCATTCCTGAAAAAAGTGTCAGGTGTCCACACTTTCGAAACCATCATATTATTAAGTCTTAAAATTTCAATGGGACCATCATATTTTAATCTTTTGTCCACCCATGTCTGACGAAAGAAGACATCCATTGTGTATTCCTATAGTATATTGTAGAAAAACAAATGTTACACTTTAAGGTGTATGTTTCCTATTAAAATCCCTGAGGAGCAAATAAATGAGTGGTGGAGTAAATGTTGTTAAGTTAACTACAGAATATATTTCTACCAACTAAAGTGAATTGTGCACTTCTTAATACCTTAATTTCCCACATTCATCATATAAATAAATTGCTTTACATATTTAATCATTCCAGAGTAATTACTATAATCTAATAAAATTGCAGGAAGCAGACAATTAAGCTTGTACTCTAGCATATGACTGGAAACAAAATGACTAATGTGATAACAAGTGTCAATAGATTGTAAAAAGATATACATCCATGGACTTTTTACAGCTTGATAGATTAAAAATATGTGGACACATGATTTCTGTTTCTCCCAAGTTCACCAAAATCACACAAGGAAAATACATATAATTTCAACTGACAGAAGCAGGTGGTTTACTGAAAAAGGATCAATAGTTCTTTTGTCCTCTCTATAAAAAGTGTGTATTATAAACATGGTCCTGCAAACATTTATGTTTTAACTTTAAGCATCTGGATAGTCCCATTGACTTCCAATGGGACTACTCATGTGCTTAAAATAAAGCAGGTGCACGTATATTTGAATGATTAGGGTAATGAATAGGTAATGAGAACCCACACACATAAATAAATGCATGAAGGAATGAATGTTTACATGGTACTTTTTATCTTGGGATATCAAAGCACGTGCACGCTGGCTTACTTGCAGAATATTTGCTTAACAGTGAAGGGCACTATGCCCTCTAGCTGTTATGCAGATGCAGTTTTGTGTTAAAACATATTAAAATTATTGTGATTACTTTCTTTCTGGCAATTTTGCAAGAGTCTGAAATGTAAAACCTACTCATTAGGGGCATGAGCCTACAAACCCTTCCTCACATGGGTAATCAGTCATTGGGCCTACTTACAGCCACTGGAACTAATCATGTGACTAATGACTATTCAGATGATGAGCAAGAATTTGTAGGACTGTGCTCCTGTATTGTATGATGGAGGCAGGCTGGGGAACTTGTTTCACATACAGGAGGAGTATGTAACAGTATGCATAGCTCATGATCTTTCACTGCCTTTATCCTGCTTTGTCTCTTTCCCCTTCCACCTTGTATTCATTCTCACCCCTTGCTACGAAATGCCTAATTCAGTGTATGTCTATGCAATGCTGCATGATGTCCAATGTCATGACACTGAGCTCAGTAGGGCTGCTTGCATCTGTAAAAAGTATTCAGCGTGAACAATGGTTGCAGAATTAAGCCTTAAAGCATAAGCTCCTTGGGGCAGGGATCTGCCAGTTTTAGTTGCCTGTAAAGTGCCAAGCACACTCATAGTGCTGTATAATTAAATGAGCTGAGCTAATAATTCACAATTAATAATTTAGCTGACAAATATAGTCTCTATTCTGTGGTGATACTTCATTATCTGAAATGTATTCATTACTCGGATTTAGCTGGGGCCAGATGCTGATACCCTTACTTAGGCTGAATAACACTTTAATGCACAAATGCAACCACTTAACAAGCAAGTGCTATTCAGAAGACATAAGGCAATCAGAATCTGGCCCTTGAACAATATCTTGTTCAAACTTTACTTCAAGGCTTAGTAGCATATCTATGCAATTTGAGCTGTGGTGCTTAGTCATATAAAATCACGTGATATTTTTTCTTTCCCCCTTATTAAGGGCTGGGACTTGCACCATAAAAGTCAATGGGACTTATTCTGGATCAGGTCTTGAATGGGTGTGGAAGGCTTCCACACTCAATTGTGTGTGCATTTACCATTTGTCTTCTGTGACTACTCATGCATGTCACTTTGCTATTCACTTTGCAAACACATTTTCTGGTAAAACTCTTTCACTTTGAATGTTTACTGAAAGTGATGCCAAGAGGGGCACGAAGATTGATGTCGAATTCATTTGAAGTGAAAATGTCAACAAATATTTGGGGAATAATGTCATTATTTACCCATTTGTAATAAATACTAAATACTAATAAGCTGGGGAGGTACAGAGTCAATCTCTAGAGGGGAAAGGTACTTCTTTGACCTCAGAGAAATCATCTGCTCTCCCTACAGTGCTCTCAGATACCCCCACCGGGCCTGAGTTGGCTCTGACACCAGTATAAATCTGTTGTAAATTAATTGATGTCAATTCTTTACACCAGCCTAAAAACAGACTGAGTGACATCAGAATCAGGCTGGCTATATCTAATTATAGCCTACAAATTAAGCTACTGCTAATCTTTCCTACTTTGCATGATTGACAGTAGAATATAAAGTCATATGAATTAAGCATTCATCCCTTACTGCAGTTAATGGCTTCTCAGCAACAGAAAATGATATTTTAATTCCAGAAGTACATACCATTTCTACATCAGAAACAGGTCCAAAACTGGTCACATATATATCTGTTTTGACTTCAGTAACAGGACCTAACATATAAAAAGGAGGTGAGCAAGAAAAATTGAATGTTGCCGGTTAACATGTCTCAAAAATCATACCAGAACATATTCCACATTTTATGCAGTTACCATTTGAAGGTTCTGTGGACTAATCGAAGGAAAATGCACAGACAGCATGTTCTCAAAACCAAGCCTACTGTAATTTCAGACAGTTGCACAGTGTTAATTGTCAGAGAATTACCTTCACTTGCATAAATACATCATACATGTTTATAATGCACATTCTCACTCAGAAAATATACTTTGACTCAATGGATAAGAAAACCGGTGCCACAATGGAAACACTTAAGAAAATAAATATTTTAAACAATTAGGAGCCTGCTTCAACAAAATCTTACTACCAAGATTGTTTACAACTAACATGCATAGGCCCACTAAAGTTAATAGGACTACAAGTATTGTAGTATATGGTATGCATAAAATTGTATGAGTTTGAAGAATCAGGAACTGGCTGCACATGCTACCTTTGACCCATTCTTGAAACTTCCACTGATATTAATGTGGTGATCATGAAAGTTGCACTGAATACTTATACTTGTCAGTAGGTTGGATACACCATAGGAAGTGACTGGTCGTGGCAAAGCTTTTCCACCTAAACCCATCATTGTACTTTGTCATTCTATAGAGAAACCATCTCCAGAAGAGGTTAGTTCACACTACAGTGCCCAATCAGGGCCAGATCCAACTCCCACGGAAGTAAATGGAAAGACTGCTGCAGACTTTAATGGGAGTTGGGTCTATCCCTGTGGAGACAGCTAAGAGGGTGCTAAATAGTAATAACTATAATGGGTGTTTTATGACATGGGCACTAGTCCAAATAGCAATTTATCTTGGAGTCTTGGACCATCAACTCATGTCACATATATGCTATCAAACAGCCATTAGATGGTAGCAACTTTGGGACATATTTGAACTGGTGACCTAGAGGTGAAAGGTCAGAGTATCCAGTCTCCTGAGATTCACATTTCTAAAGAAAATACATTATTTGAGTGTATATTAACTCAGGCTTTTCGATAGTTCATACAATCCAATAAGAAGCAAGTGAAAACTTAAAGGCTGTTTCAAAACTGTTGTGTGCACAGCTGTCATTTTAAAATCAAAATGTAAAAATGAAAGGAAAAAAGAAAGAAGTAGGCAACTTGCAAACATGAACTATTTTTCTTTTCAGCCAAGTACACATATTGCAAACTGCAAACCAAAAGCAAATTAAGTTTGTAAAATTATTTCATTTAACTGTCTGCAAAATATATCTTAAAAATAGGTTAAGGGGAAAATGCATGCATTCATCTCCATTACTCAAGGACATAAGAATATTAGCTACTGTATTTCAGATGATAGAGACACCTTTATTGGCCACTTCATCTGTTAGCTCTAAGAAACTGAATTTTAACACTACTCAAACTCTTTTACTTCCTCTTTCTTTTCAGAGTGTATTTTTTCCATTTTAGTTCACAGATTGCAGTTATAACTTTATAATTGCATCAAAATCCACTGGAATGGCTGTTTCTCACAGACACTGACTGATTATTTTGGTCTACTAAATGGCTGCAAACCTCATGGGCGACAAGTTTACAGAATGTATGAAGTGCAATCATTCCTTGGAGTTTCCTGAAAAAGAAGGTGCAAAACTAAAGCTAGAAAACGGATTCAAAGTTTCAAATTAGGCAACACAGACAGTACAATATCTTGCCACCTGTGGGACCTGTATTTGAGTAACTAGTTAGACCCTCACATAACAGGTAGGTGGAAGCTAAGAGCGCTACAGAGTAGAGCTCTGTGGCAAGTAGAATTTCCAAAATTTGTTTTGTTCTGAATTTTCCACACAAAAAAAAGTATATGTATTTTTTTTTCAGGCCAACTGAAATATTTCATTTCAATTTTGATTTTTTTTAAATATCTGAACAAAGTCATTATGAAACAGAGAATCAGTTCCATAAATATCAAAATGAAACGTTTCAATCTTAACAAAATGCTTTTTTCTTTCAATTTTTTGTTTCAAAAAAGAAGTTTTTAACCAAAACCGACACTTCCCAGGGGAAATTTATTTCTTGACAAAATGGCATCTTCCAATGGGAAAATGATGCCTTGGAAAAAATTTGAATAGCTCTGCTGCAGAGGTGAATGTGATCTGAGACTGTAATGGAGCACATGACTTTCCAGCAACCACTTCTAGCCAACTCTTGGAATAGCTTTGATAAATGCGGAGATAGACACATTCACACCTTATTAGATGGACCTTTAACAGAGAATAAAGAAGGCAATAGGAGCTGACAGAGGAGCACAGACAGACACACCCCTCTGAAATAAAGGGACTGCTTACTGGCAAACCTTCAAGTGTGTTGTCTCATCTAGTGTCAGTGAGATACTGAAGTTAGTCGCTTACATTTTAAGATGTTACAACCTGTAAATAAATGTCATTGTAAATAAAATCATTTAATTTTAAATGGGTTTTAGGGGAATGTCATGCTTATGAAAGTAAAAAGTGAAAAATTGCTGGCAGCAGCTTACAGAACTAGACATAATGAAACATGCAATGTTCAAGCTTTCGCTTAGAGTTCTACCATTGGATGTAATCCTGGCTTGCAACACCCTGCTTTTCCTGTTCTCTGGCCACAGGCTACCAAACACGATAAAATTGTGTGGTGGTTTGGAAGTGCATACGAGGAGCTGATATACAGCCATCAAACGCACTTTGACTTGTGACTAAATGACTCTCCAGGGTAAAAGCACTGTGTCCCTTAGTCTGAGTTTATTAACTATGCAATCATGATGCCCTATTACAAAACCCTAACCTGTTCTTATTGACATAGTAGACAGTTACTTAAGCAGATCAGTAGAAATTCCTCTTCATTGGACCATGTGAACGTTTCTGTATATCAACAAAACCGCAGAAAAATTAAGTAACTATTTATAATACACCGCTGGTGAGTATTTTTTTAAAACTAGGAGAGTCCTACACACTGCTATGGGCACTGTCAAACCTGAATCACAGCTGGCAAGATAAAACGCTTCTAAATCTGCAAATGCAGGACTAAAAACCAACCCCGACAAAAAGCTAGAACAATTGGGTGTGTGTAGGGAAGTGAACGGATTACTGAAAGGAACTGATTCCAGCTCCTAAAACCATGGACGGGGTCACAAGGTAATAGTATAGCCTTCCTGTGACTGCTATTCCAGCCTATGGGCTGAATTGTAGCCACAGGCCTCCCAATGCCCCCTATGAAGAGGTTCTGGGATACTGGAGACTTGTAAGTATAGATCCACCACCTCCTCTCCTGTGCCACCGTGGGCATATCCTCAGTGGACAGCTCTAGAGTAATTGCAGGAACAATGTGGAGCTTATGTTGTGCAGAAAACCTTCTACGGACCCTGGCAAATCTCACCGTTACAGAAATTTCTACCAGGAGAATTAGGATATTAATTGGTGCTTAAGGTTTGTGCAAAGCCTTCAATATGTGACATGCAGTTTAGGTGGTTGCCATTATTACAAGAACAGTCCCTTGGGCACTAGCATACGTCTTCTGTTTTAGAACTGTCCCCAGAGGTATGGCTAAAAATCAACGGGTACAGAAAAAACTGTTTGTGGATGATTTGGTCCCTTCTCTTTTTAAATAACTGCTGGCTAGACAGTCTAGGAAAATAGCACGAGTTTGGGATTGGGAAGCTCTCCACCACTACAGTTCAAATAAAACAAAAAGGGCAATCATTAAGAATAGCAGAAGGAAACCTGAACGGTGCCAATACTTTGGTTTTTAATTGTGAAGTCACAGTAACCGAGCAGGGCATTTTTAAAAATGAACGTTTAGTGTTTATGGAAGGTCCAAGACAGATAGCACTGAACAATACGCGCGCACACCCCCTCCCCATTCATCAGACAGAGACACCGTGTAGGCAGCAGCAATTCTCAGATACCAATGTCTCTTGACCCACACCCGTGCACCTGAACCCTGACCATCTTGAGGAATAAGGAGATAGCTCAGTCTCTTTGCCTGGTCCGTGGTTAGTCTCTCTGCTGAAACTGCCAACAAGAGTGGTAATTGGTGCCAATTTCATGAGGTAGACACCTGTCTACTGGGAACTGGCCTAAGAATACCAGCTAATTTAGTATATATCACTGAACAGCAGACAGATGGTAATGAGTTCAGTCACCACCAACCTGGGCCAGATTCAAATCAGCCAACTACAGGTAAACAGTCCTATAGCCTGCTAACAATCCCTTGACTCATCCATCCAATCTAACCAGCTGAGAAGGACTGGACAATTGCCTGGAAAACTAATCAGCTTCACGGCACAGTTCCCATTCTTAGCCCACTGATGATTTTTAATAAGTACATTAGGCCATATGATGTAACCTTGAAGATATGTATGAATTTTTAATAGAAGCTCATAATTGTAAATATTTTTCTACCCTCTAGAAACAGATAAAATTACCTCTTTGTTTTTCCAGTGCATCTTGTGTTTATTTCCTGGCTTACTGGATGTCAAGTCTAAAGTAAAGGCCTGACCTCCACAAGCCTCTCTCTCTCGGGTATTTCTTACTTACAATAAGAGCTCTAAGGATTTTCAGAAGCAGGCCTCAAACCATTAAAAAATGGTGAATTGGTCTCTCTGGGCTGGTAGGGAGTGAAAATGCCATGGAAGTGATGCTCAGATGCTAAGCGCTGAAGAGCTACTGTGTGTCCCGAGGATGGATGGGAGGATTTTTTAACAACCTTTCTGGATAATGCTTGGAGTGGAACTGTTCAGCTCCACAAAGCATCCATCTATACTTTCACAGATATGCGCTCAATAGGGGAAACGGGATCTTTCTGATCCTCAAAAGTTAGTGATCAATTGAAAACTGAGCAAAAATGCTTTTGTCTATAATTCAAGGACAGTACAACTGTGAAATGACTCTGTAAAGTGGCATTACGGGATTCCATGTCTCTCAATTATTTCCAGATCAAGTATGCACAGTTTACAAATATAAATAGGGCGGTGGATGGATGGATTTCACTGGGAGGGGGGTTGTTTTTTTTCCCACTAGCTGCCAGCTTGTCAAGCTCAGTCTAGATTCTGACATTCAAGTTGGTTGTTTCATTTTCAGACATTATCACTAGTAATAAAGACTATGCAGACCAAATGATGCCTTGAGTGACAGCTGTATATCTCCAGTGCATTCAGATTATGTTCTCAGTGAGATTTGTGCAAACCCATTATCATCAGTGAGTTTGCACAGGTGTATCTAATTGGAAATTAGTAAGAAATTCTGTAGTTTATGAACAAAAAGAAGTAGAATCCATCTCTCTCCCTCTTAGCTGCGTCAGCTCTGTCAGGGCTAACAGAGCAAAAAAACAATAAATACATATCTTTGCTACTTAAGTAAGCAAATATAACACTGATACACACAGGGGTGGATCTGTTGAATAAAAAAAAAGGGGCTACTTTTGAATAGCTGCTTTTCAGACTAGAACCATGCATTAAATGTGGTGTGAGGAATTAATCACATATATAATTTTTAACAAAATTTGTTTTTAAGCCTAAAATGTGTATTTCATTACTCCACGAAATATCACATAAAAAAAAATTAAAGGAAAAATGTTAACTGTGGCCCGGTCTACACTTACTTTTGCGATTCGGCGGAAGTTGATGGGAGATACACAAGTGGCATAAATCACTTGCATATCTCCCGTCGACTTTGTAGCGTCTCCTCCACGTGCCGTCCACACTGTGCTGCATCAAAGGGAACAGCGCTCCCTTCAACGCAGCACTACGCCACTTACCGAGGTGGTTTTCCTGTGTCGCTTCCTGGATCGACTGAGCGCATCTATACAGACCGCTCAGTTGATCCAGAACAATAGACGTGACGGCGGCGAATTTGTCGCCGGCAGCGTAGACCCAGCCTGTGTCTAAACTGCTTCCCATGCTTATTTTACATACTAATTTCATGCAGAGATTAATTATACAGCTTCGCCCCAAATTTTCAAAGGGATGTGTAATATTTTTAGTGCTGCAACTGTCCTTAAACTCAGAAATCTTCATTTTGTCATTGTAGCAGTCAGTGTCTATGTGTGGCATAGGTGTTGGCATAGTCCCCCTAGATCAGGAATCAATAGACTGAGACTAAATTACCAGTGCAGTCTGGTGACAGCTGAAAGCAAAACTGGCACATTAAGGTTTAGTCAGAGTCAATGTGCAACCGTGGTTAAAGACTGCATAATATGGGATTAAACACAGGCTGACCATGTCTATCCTGCCTAAACTTGGTTGTCATGTACATGAACCATGACATTCCTACAACGTCTAGCAGATTAAAAGTTTAGAATATATGACTTCCTTTACCAGACCAGACCAATGGTCCATCAAGTCCAGTATTCTGTGTCTGGCTTTCTCTAGTACCAAATTCTTCAGAGAAAGGTGAATAAAAATAAACAAACAAACCCCACCACTACTTGTAATAGACAATTAAGGAATAACTTGCCCACATGGGAAGTTTCTTCCTAACTCCAATCAGTCAGTGGTTGGCTTATGCCCTGATGCATCCATTATATCTAAAGTCACTGAGCATATTCTTATTATCTTTATAAAGGTCTAGTTTTCTGAATTTTACTAAACTCCCAGACTCAATGCTACCTGGTCGCAATGGCTTTCACAGGCTAGTTGTATACGGCATAGAAAACTATTTCCTTTTATTAGTTTTGAACTTGCTGCCTTCAGCTTCATTGAATGTGCCTTTGCTCCTACATAATGGGTAAATGGGGGAGCCCATTTGCCTTCTCTTTGCTATTCATTATTCTGTGCATCCCAGTCAGACCCTCATGGTCAAAAGAATGTCGGAGTGGAGAACGCAGCTGTGCCAAGCCTATTTGGGTGCATAGTGCCGGTAAGGATTTAAGGTTGCAGGGAAACTTTCTTATCATTTGCATGTCTTTGCTGAGATTGGAGAGAATGGCAGTCCATTTCCCTGCCTCAAACACACTAACTGCTCCAAACGAACAATTCCATCAGCACTAGCCTCCCCAAAGTGAATGAGAAAAGGGATCATGGCCCCAGTCTCCCTCCTAAAGAGCCAGGGCATCTGTTCTAATGTGGGAAGGGAGCTCATGCCGCAACCTCAGAAGCGGGTGGGGTAGCAGCTAGACTCCCCTGAGCTCCAAGAATCATTGCCATTCCATGGGTTGCCATCAGGACGTCCAGCCTGCACTCCCACTTGTGCTGGCTGTGTGCCTTCCAGGCACAGTGAACTCCCTCAAGTCATGACATCTATTTTGTGCACACAACTCTCATTAACTTACAATGTGGGCTATGCCAAAGATCAAGTGTTATACGTGGGCCTTACCCTAAAGAAAGAGCCATTCAAGTTTATTTTGTCAATCGTATGTGCTTTCAAAAATCAGCAAACGTACAAAAACACATACTTGTCCTCATCCTGTTCTAACTAAATTCACCAGCCAAAATTCTTCATACTTCAATAGGAACAGGAGCAGGCTTACTGTGTTTATCTGATAAACCATACAAGTTCAAAGAGACCAGAGTCCACTAAGAAAACAAACACACCAAAAAGCATGAATTTTGTATATGAAAGTATGATCCTGATTCTGATATCACTTGCACTGGTGTAATTCAGGAGTAACTCTATTAAAGTCCATGGAGTTGCATTAAACTAGTACTCATCAGATCAGAATCAGGCACTGTATATTTACCCAGGTAAATAATATACCTTTAAAAATCGCTTTTAATTATATTAGTTAATTTAGCACAAGAGCACCAGAGAAATATGAACAAGCTCAATCTTCAAAGAAAACACAGATTTTATAGCTGTCCCCAGAAGATTTCTTTCCTCCTTCTCCATTATGATAAAATAAAGGAAACACGCAAACCCTGAATTCACACTGTGACTAGAACTGGAGCACCTTCTGATTTTTGCTTCTCAATATTTTGTGACAGGGCTAACATTTTGGGTAATGCTTTTGCAATTTTGCAACAGATAAGGATTTTTTTTTTTCAAAATCATAACTTTTTTTTAACCACATTGCAGGTATTTACTTGAACTCCATGCTCTTCTGATCCAGTGTTGTTTTGATTTGGAAAGTAGGGTGCATTGTAAATTGTAATGAGAATATTGAGTGCAATGTACTGGAGTACATAAAGTGCAGATACTGTAATTGACTTGAATTCTACTACAGTGTACTTCCAAACCTCACAGAGCAGTATTTTATTCATTAGTCTGTACATTTTTTCCCACACATGAAATGCCACCAGATTATATCTTCAAAATAGCTATACACTAGAAATCTTCCTGATTGCACTTCATAGCTTTCTTCTACAAAATTGCCCTTTCTGACTTTTGAAAAAATTAAAGCCATGCTATCGATTTAGTTTTATGTTGCTATTAATCAGATTATTCCTCCACCCCACCAAAAAAAATCTGTAAATTCACTGCTATTTTGAAAACAGCCTTGTAAAATTTGGAAATAATTTCATAGATATCATGGCCTTTTCTCATGAAAATGTCTATGGAATCTGCCAAACTCCCAATGCACAGTAATTGGACATATGTTTTGGATTTTTATTTGTTTTATTACATTAGTTAATCATTAATGAATAGTGCCAGCCTGACTGCACTGGAGACTTGATTCCTCCATTCATCCACAGAACTGATACTGAATGAGTAATGATTTTCCCATCCCTAGCTTTA
>ML675624.1:47123626-47280941 GCA_007922155.1 Mesoclemmys tuberculata | reverse complement strand
AGTCAAAGGGAGTTTTTCCATTCCGTTTTTAGGCACTGGAGCAAGCCCATTTTTAAAAAATCATCATCATCATAGAAAAAAATCTTTCCCATTTTGCCTCTACATGCAGAATTTTATTTTATTTTATTGTTAAATTGACATATACAAGAAAAATGCAAAGCTATGGCTAGCTTCCTGGGTCAGATTATAATCTCATTTACAGTTGTGTAAATCAAAAATAACAGCATTGAATCTGGGGACTATAAAACCAAAGTCATAATAATGTCAGGAAGAGCCTGAGTTGTTAAAATAAGTTCTTGTGCCTGGTTAGGAGCTACATGAGCTATAGATGGCGAATAAGCTTCAGCAGTGAATATTCTTTTGTTTGTCAGTGTGCAACATAACTTTAACATCACTGTACTTTTTCTCTCTGTGAATATGGCTATGACACTTGTTTACTATGCATTCACTGGTGAATGACCCACTTTTAAAATGTGAATCATATTTACCATAAATATTTATCAGCAAAGACCAGAATACAAGGAAAATATGATTGAGGTAGTAAATATTTTAATGATTAATCATCTGCTATTACTCTGAGTTATGTCAAAGAATCAAATCTCAACATTTATATGCATTACTTTATGCTAAAAGCTGCTCTTGCCAGTTCAGCTGAAGGTAACTTTTGTACCTAATAGCTAAGGTGCTATCTTCAAAAATTAAAGTGTATTTTCCCATGTATTACTTATAAGCTTTATAATATTAAAACCACTCACCTTTGAGTTTTAAAGTTAGCTATAAGAAAAAACAACAAGTAGTCCACTCTCCATACTTTAAAATATTCACCGAAAATACATTTTTCAGCCTGAACTCTGAGTTTTTATTTCACCTGCAACCCTTAGCTATATATTGACATACTGTAGTTGGGAGGGGGTAAAGAGGATAGAATTCTCCTTTGCTTCCTGGTAGAATTTTTTAAAAAGTCTAACACATGTTTTTAATTATTCTGTATTTACACAATAGGTTGCAAATATAAAATCTCCATAAACCATATGTTGGGTTACAGATTCAGCATTTTCTGCTCATTTTAGAAATTCTAATACTTCAACTTAAAGCCTATTTTACATACTTAATTACTGTGTATTCAAACAAGAATGACAATGTCTCTGTACACAGCACATCCCTCTGAAAGAAACCTGCGTACATGTCTGTAATCTGTCTTTAGGAGAGTCAAACTGCAAAAGACCATCCATGTAAATTATCCTCAGAATACTTTAACAAGATTAGCTTTGTTTACACCTGATGTCCTAAGCCTAGCTTACTCCATAAGGTAAAAAACATCTAAAATAAGCAGAAATTGGTTAATGCTGCAGTGTGTGTTTTCCTTTTATGGTCAGCTCATACCCGTGAGCATCTGTTTGGCATGTGTTTTAGCTTTTATGTTGGTGTAGATGTACCAAGTGTATGAAGAAGGCACATTAGGACAGGAACAAAGTATCTCACAGAGCAAGCTGACACAAAGCCCTCATTCAAACCTGATGGATAGTAGCCCCATGACTGTCTTTGTCAGTCTGGTGCATTGCCAGAGATGTTGTGTCACTTTTCTTTTTCTCAAGCCTACATTTTAATACCCTCATCGCAAGAAAAAGTAAAAACTGGATTTACCTGGATTTTGATGGTTTTTAGTCCCTAACTCCCAAATTGTGCCATCAAAAGAGAGAGCACGCTGTCTATCTTCTCCTGTAGCAAGAGAAAAAAACCTGGACCCTGACACTTTGTGCCACAATAATGCCACAAAAAAACAGATTCAACACATGAAGCCCATTAAATATTGGCCCCAAGCCCTCAATTTCTAATGCCCAAGCAGAGAACAGGTGTACCTGCTCTAAAAGAAAAGGCAAAATTTTAGGAACTGGAGTTAAAATCGACAGGATCAGATACTCAACACATATTTTTTCCAGTACTATTGGAGCAGATGCATCAGGGTCCAGATTTTTCAGTGAAACAGGAGTAGCTACACTTTTTTCTTGGTAGAGAGTACATTCAGGATCTTGGGGCCAAAAATTGCCAAGATCCAGCTGGATCCAGGTGCCAGATACATATTTTTGAAGCCCCATTGTGCCAGTATGTGTTGGACTCAAAATATTTTAGAGCAATTGGAGCTGCTAAACCTGTTCTGTGTTAAGCAGTGGAACTTGGGAGATGGGGGTTAAAAATTATCAGGAGCAAGCAATTTTCAGGTGACAAATCTGAGTCTTTGCTCCATTGGTATGCTGGAATGCTTCAGGATCCAGACTTTTTTTTTTTTTTTTGGCACACACAATACAGCTAAACTGGTTCTCGATTCATGTAATGGAATTTGGGTGATTACTGCCTAAAATTGGCAGGACCCCCCCATGCTGGACCTGGGCATCTACAGTGCTACTGCTCTGGGGTCCAGATTCTTTTGGTGCAGCAGGAGCAGCTCCACCTGTTCTTTATTTTGATGGCACAATCTGGGGGGCAAAAATCAGCAGCGTTTGGCGAGATCCAAGTGGGTCCAACTTTCACCTTTTTCTCCTCACTCCCCCTGATCCAGCTTCCCCACAGACTCTGAGGGACAATATTCTGGGGAGCAGGAGAGGTATTTTCACATTATCCTCGGGCAGCAATCATCGCGATCGTTACTTTTTGTTGTTGTTGTTGTTCGGAAAACGCACGAAAGCATACCTAGTCATGCCCAGACAGACAGACACACAGGCAGACAGACAGGAGGGACCGTACACAGTAACCATACCCCCAAATCCAGGACGCAGCCTGTTGTCATAACCATCCAGGAGACTGTTCAAGATGCTCGTAAAATTCTCCGGCCATAATTTCTCCTCCTTTTTTATCTGTCCCGGGGGCTCGGTGACACTGAAGGGAAGACACAAAAAACGGGAGCATGGCTGAGGCTGGGGGGCAGGATCGGCCAGTGGCCGGGGCGAGGGGTCCGCCTCCTCAGCCCGCAGCGCCGTGGTGAAACGCCCGGGTCCCAAGCCAGGTCCAGCGCCCGCGGGCGTCAAGCCCAGGGCAGGGGCCACGGTCCGCCGCGCCGGGGCTACTCACCAGGTCGCCAGGCACAGGAAGTGCAGGAGGGTGATGGAGAGACCCGAGGACATGGCGATCGCGAGCTCCTTGGCAGAAACCATCTTTGCATGCCATACTTCAAGCCTGGCCGGGTCCCCCGTCGCCCCACGCCTGGTCCAGGGGCGAGCTCACAGCCGCTAGGCGGGGCAGGCTCCGGGTCGCGCGCGTCCCTGCCCCGCTACATCGCGGGCGTTCCTCGGCGCTTCGCACGGCCGGGAGGCGACGCCAGGGCGCCCGCGCCTTCAACGCGGCCGGGGGCAACAGGCTTCCATTCCTCCCCCAGCGCCGCCGCCGCCGCCTTCCTTCTCCGCCCCCCCGCCACTCCTCCGCACGGGGTCGGATCCCTCGCAGCGCGCCGGGCTCTGCCGGCCGCCCAGCTCGGTTGGCAGCGCCAGGGGAGGCGAGGGCAGCCGATCAAACGCGGCACCTCCTCCCGTGCCTGGGGGAGCGGCTGAGAAGGGGTTAACGCTTCCCTTCCCTGCCCAGTGTTAATTGTATACTGGAGAGGAACAGCCCGTCATTGGAGAGAGGAACTGTCACTTAACAAGAAGCCCATTAATGATCAAGAATAGCCTGTTTGAAGACAGCTCTCCCCCCATCTGAACACCCCCCCCATGCCCTTTGGGGGCCCTGTTCCTACCTCGCTGCCTGCTGGTGACAAACACTTTCACTTCTTTGACACACTTGGTATCCCAGAATGACGCAGACTTTCTGAGAGACCTTCCCTGGTGACTCTCTCCCCAGCTGTTCACGGTGCCTTCATTGTCTTTTCTTGCTTAGCAAGGGGACCGGGAGCCCCCAGCTGCAAAGAAATGAAAGCCTGGGGGGGGGGGATGTGTGCCCTGGGAGATTTGAAAGAAGGAGCCTCTTTCCAACGGAGATCATGGTATAAAATGAGGGGGGGGGATTATAACTGCAGAGTTAAAAAACAGTGCCCACCCAAAATGGATGTAATAGAGAAAATTACCCTTGGATGCTAAACACGGAGATGCCACACCGAAAGAGCCGAGAGTTTGCACATCCAGGGGCTGGCTGTTTTTTGGTTGGCTGTTTTTGTTTTTGTTTCCCCCTAACGATGAAACCAGCTGTGGCGCCCCACATCATTTCCACTATATTAAATTAAAGGATTATGCATCAATTACAGAAATGTAATGTTGAAATGTTACTAATTAATTAGAGGTTGTTGGGTTGTGGGGTGCCCCCCCCTTCTTGTTCTCAGTACTTACTATAAACATCAACTTGTAAAATGTTTACTATAAACATCAACTCGTTCTGATTCAGTTTATTGTAGAGTTGTCTGGATCTGGAAAATAGAATGCATACAAATCTTAATGAGGATGCTGAATTTCACTGTGCTGGAGTATATAGAGCAGGTCCTGTGATTTACTCAAATACTATTGGACTGCGAAGCCTGCCAGAGAAGGGCTTTTTTCGTTATTGGCTACAGATTCTACAACCCTTGAAATGGCACCTGATTATCTTCAAAACTGCTCTACACTTGAAATCTTCCTGACTGTACTTCAGAATTTGCTCCAAGGAAGGTGCCCTTTCTAACTCATCTGAAAAACAATTAAAGCAGTGCTTGAAATCTATTTCGCTTATGTTGCTGTTCATCTTTCAGAAGATTCCAGTTAGGCAGGTCCTACTGAGGGCTGTGCAAATTCTTAGTCTCCTTCTGGCAGTTTCAAAGGGTGAAATGCAAGAAGCTTCTCTTCCGGGTTTTTTCTCTATACCATATTTTGTATGTTTCTTAATATATGATAGACATTGTAAACTAAGTTAATTATTATTATGTATTATAAGAAACTGAACTCAGGGTCTCTCTGTGCTGGGGGCTGTGCATACACATAGTAAGAGAGAGTTCCTGCCATGAAGAGCTCACAATCTAAATAGACAAGACAGATCAAAGGGTGAAAGAAAGAAAGTATTATTTCCATTTTACAGATGGAAACCTAGACTCAGAAAATTTGAGTGATTTGACCAGGGTCAACCAGCATATTTCTGACAGACCCAGAAAATTAACTCTGATCTCCTGAGTCTCATCCAGGTCTTTCACCAAAATTTCATCCTTCCTTTCCAGGCACAGCAAAAATCTCTATGTAAAGATGCGGTACTCAATTGGCCTAGGTTTGCCCTCACACCTAATCCCCACTTACTTTTGGGCACCTACACCAGGGATGAAGTCAGCCTATTATATTTTAACTCTGAAGTGTGATATTAACAAGAGCACTTTGTGGTGTCACTTATTTTAACACAAACTTCTTCAACACCCTGTAACAGTGATGGGGAATCCCCTTTAGTACAAATGCAAAACAACTCTAATGTTGCTGACTTTTGCTGGGTTTCTGTTTCCTGACAGCAGTTAAAAAGTGGACATTTAAAGAGGGGAACTGTGCGCTGTGCTAAAGCCACACCTGCATTTGGAAGAAGATTTATGGCAGAGGTCATAATTGACTTTTGTCTCCACTCTCTGGCTTCCAATTTTGTTTCTCCTCCATCCAAGCTTTTCTTCTTACCTTAACTTAAATCTTTAAATTAATTTTTATAGGGGAGTTTTGCTGGCATTAGGCCCATTCCCTTTCCCACACACAACCTACCTTCTCCATTGGCAATTTGCTCCATGGAAAGAGCTAAAAACAGTTCCTGCTCACAAGGGTTGCTCTGGCACTCTGCCCTCACACAAGATAGCTATTTTTACAGCTCCCTGTGCACCCATGGAGGGGCAGCTCACATTTTTGTTCTCAGTGACAGAGGGGGCTTGGAAGTCAAGTCTCCTGACCCTGGGATTCCCTGGAAAATCCTCCAGGACAATCTTGTCATTTGAGGGAAAACAGTAAAGATTTTTTAAATATATTGCAGACCCCATCATAGAGGTATCTCAGGTGCACATAGCCTGAGTTGCGGGGCATGGTTAGGATGATGATGAGGAATCAGAGAAACAACTGCTCAAAAAACAATGTTCCCCTTTGAGGGCTGCTAAGATATAATGCAAAACAGATCATAAATTTCTGTTGCCCTGAGCAACCGTAACAATCCCTCTGCAGATTTTCACACTGCAGTAGGGTACGGGTAGGTGGCTGACAGCTCTAAGACAGCAACACCTCTTCAGGGAGAAGCCCATGCTATAGCTGCCTTAGTGAATCAGAAGGTGAGTGCAGATGGGCTGAGAATTAGCCTTACTCTTCTTACACACCTATGCATTCTGGCAGAACTTCCAGCCCCAACCCCTGCCTTTCTACTCTGCTGCTGGCCCTGGCTCCCAGAAATACAGAAAGACACCCAGCTACAGGGCATGATACTCCTCTTCCTTATGGTTTTATTCATCCCAGGAGTAATAGCTCATTATGAGAATAGCCCTGGGAATAGAATAAAACTTTGCCATGGCAATCTTAGAGGCAATTGTTGCATTATGCAGTATTGCCCACTTTTGTGGTTTTATTGTGAGTCTCACAATAGTTCATGCTTTTCTTAAAACCTGAGCTCCTGGAAGCAAGTGAGTACATGACAAACTCAGCTTTCATTAAAACATAGACAAAGAAAGTTTCTAGCCCTCATAGTTGTGGAGAAGAGCCTGAAACGGTGACCTGAGTGCCTCCTAAAGACTCAAAAACCAGAAGGCAAATCAAAAGAACCCAACATTTATTATTAATTATTATTGTTAAATCTCACTATTTTGGTAGGGGCTTACTCATGATTCTTGAACAGTTGGGGCTGGCCACATTGGTTATGGTCACTTTATGCTGCTATAAAGTGAAGTCACTGTCTGCTAATGGTTGGTTAACACAGCCAGGCACCATCTCTGGAATGACAATGGAGGAACATGTTCAGTGAACAACAGAACTACATCTATTTGTTACTGAAAGAGTGTACAGAGGCAGCTCCCCTCCTCCTGGTATCAAAACGCTTTCCCTTTCAGCCAGAGACTAAAGGCTTTTCCACCTGGGAGAAGCCAGATCCTTTAGAGGCTGTATCCTTGGGTATGCCAGGACAAGAAACACCACTCACCCAATTACAATGCCCTGATGGCATCAAAGGACCATAAACCCAGGAGCTGGCCCTGTTGTAAAGAAATTCCTTTCTGCCACCTCCTCCTTTGATTGGCATGATATGGCGGGCTGCGGCCAGCAGGAAAGGGAAGTAGCTTCACTGCCACTGCAGTCTGGTTATTCTCAGCAGCTTGCATATTCCTTGTGGCCTGAAGCTGCTCAAAATGTGGGGAGACACAGCAGTGTGTTAAAACCACTTTTTCCTCTCTCTAGTCCCAAGCAGAGATCAGTCTGAACTGATAATCAGACCCATTACTTCTAATTTCCTGGCTCTTGGGGGTTCAACACTGGAAAGTTTAGCAAAGCAGTAAATGTAGCAGCTGCATTGAATAATTTAGACTCATTATTTTAATGTTTATAAAATGTTTACTGGTTTTGGAGAAAAATAAGTAGATGTGTTCTGATTTTAATTATTAAAAGATATATATAAATCTATCTGCATGAAAACGAATAGATATTTTAGATCAAATATACTGAAACCAAATCTTCTTTGGAATTATACCATCATTGTTCTAAAGGACAATAGGCTCATTTAATAACATTATGAATGCTTTGACACCAGATGTAAAAATATTTAATCTTTTTTTTTTAAGGAAAAAACATTTGAAGAGTCTGCAATGCAAACAGACTTTATAAGTCAAGACTTCGGAAGCAGCCCAATGAACAGTAAAGAACTGAGCAGTTTAGCTTTTAGAACTGAACTCACATAATCCCAGTTGGCAAAAACTAAATATGCCACAGAAGTAAATACACTACATTCTCAGACGATGCACAATCTAGTCTGCTCTTAGCATCTGGTGGTTACAGTTTGGAGTGGCATTGCACACATTTCTAAAAAGGAAGTGAAAAAGGTATTTGTTGTAATGTCATTTCCAAAAAAGAAATGTCACAATGGCAATAGTGGCCAGAAAAAAAACAACAGAGGAATTATCTTGTCTTAGAGTATGCCTGGGGGCATTGAAAAGGTCATACTTGGGGCACCTAGCCCACCCTGCTGCTTCTGCTCTCGCCATTTTATTTTTAGTCTATTATCCTGATCACAGCTAGTGCAGGTGTATCTACCCAAGCTGGAAAATACACCTCCAGCTCCAATGTAGGCATACCCTTAGGCTGGGTCTACACTGACTTTGGCAAATTCGCTGCTGTCAGATCGATTGCTCTGGATCGACTGAGCGGTCTGTGTAGATCCACTCAGTTGATCCAGCAAGCGATGCAGGAAAACCACACCGGTAAGTGGCGTAGCGCTGTGTCAAAGGGAAAGCTGTTCCCTCCGGCGCAGAACAGTGTGGACGGCGCATGAAGCAGATGCAGCAAAGTCAATTGGAGATACACAAGTGATTTACATCACTTACGTATCTCCTGTCGACTGCCGCTGAATCCCAAAGGTAAGTGTAGACCGGGCCTTAGAGGCATTGTCTGTAAAGGTATCAGTCCCAGAAAATATAGAAAAGGTAGAATAGATGGAGGAAGAAACAAAATGAAGGAACATTTGCTGTTAATTTATCACTTCATCAAGTAATACACCTATCAGTACAAATCCTGCAAGTTTTTGAGCACCTCCTAGGGAAGGTTGAGCACCATCAATTTCTTCTAAAATCAACAGAAATGAAGGACACTCAGCATCTAGCAAGATTACCCGCATTGGTAACCATTTCTACTAATTAGGGCCCAGATCACCCTCACCACTTAAGCTGGGCAGAACTACTTCTTGTAGTGAGGAACAGGAATGTGACATCTCCAACTCAGAGCCATGCAAAAGGAGAATTGTGGGATCTTGGGGAGGAGCTGAGAACAAACAGGTTGGAGTGGGGAGATCAGCTGTTCTAAATTGTACAGTCGCAGTTTTCACACAGAAGTTGGAAATTAATATTTCTTGAAGCAACACAAACCCTGATAAATCTCTCCCCCAAATCTGCTTCTGGGCAAGCTATGGTAAGTGGTGCACTGAGCATAGAAGGGCACTTGTACCCTACTTGCATCTGAGGATGCCCTTCTCTGAGAGTTTTCTGCACATATGGGGTTGGAAAGTCATTGTCACCACCCCATCTCTTTATGGCCACTACACCCTTCCCTTCTGAGGGAATGCATCTCAGGAAATGCCATGAGGAAATCTTCACAATTTTCTTACCATCATCATTGAATTTTGGTGGGTAGGAGTAATCTGTTCCTAGGATAGGAGGAATGAACTATAAGACTCCCTAAAGCCTTGTAGTATCTAATTGCTCATGCTTTGGGGCACAAGGCAACCTCTAACTGACAGGTGTTCAGAAGAAACTTCCCCATATAGACAGGTTATTCCATAATCGCCCACTATGCAATATTGCAATATCTGAAACATCTGGTTGGCCACTGTCAGACAGGAGATTGGACCAGGTGGACTACTGGTTTGCTCCACTATGGCAATTCCTATGTATTAATTTGCAAAGCCAGTATGAAACAGCATAAGATGACCACAGGACTGTAGCCATAACACATATCATGCCTGGGACACCTTACAAACAGAAAAAAATGTCATTAGTGTTTCACAACTGGAATCATTTATAGTCTTTATTTAAAGAAAGTAGATAACTAACATGATGGAAGCACACACACAAAATACTGCAGTCTTTCTGTTAGGGCAAATCTACATGAGAGAATTTGGTGGTTGGTAAGAATTCTGAAAGGCAGCATAGATCAAGTTAAGAACTAAATGGGGGTTGGGAACTGGGGGACTCGAGTTCCATTCCCAGCTCTGAAACTGAATTATGTGGCATTGTGCAAGTCACTTAGGTCAAACTCTTGGCACCTAAATAAGCATGGCCTGAATTTCAGAGATACTGAATAACTACATCGTCTACTGGCTATAGAATCATAGAAATGTAGGGCTGGAAGGGTCCTCACAAAGTCATCAAGTCCAGCTCCATGCACTAAGGAAGGCCTAAGTACATCTAGACCATCCCTGACAGGTGTTTATTTAACCTGTTCTTAAAAAACCTCCAGTGATGGGGATTTCACAACTTACTATGGAAGCCTATTCCCAAGTTTAACTACTCTTATAGTTAGAAAGTTTTTTCTTAATATCTAATCTAAATCTTCCTTGCTGCAGATTAACCCCATTATTTCTTGTCCTACCTACAGTGGAGAACAATTGATCGCAGTTCTCTTTGTAACAGCCCTTAACAGATTTGAAGACTGTTATCAGGTCCCCTCAGTCTTCTCTTAAAAAAACAGTTTTTAACCTTTCCTAAGGTCTTCTATATGTTTTATCATTTTTGTGGCTCTTCTCTGGACGCTATACAATTTGTCCACATCTTTCATAAAGTGTGGCACCCAAAAATGGGCACAGAACTGCAGTTAAGGCCTCACCAGTGCCAACTAGAGCAGGACAATTACCTCCTGTTAGTACACCCGAGAATGATATTAGCCTATTTCGCAACTGCATCACATTGTTGACTTATATTCAATTTGTGATCCACTATAACCCCCAGATCTTTTTCAGCAGTACTATTCTCTAGCCAGTTACTCCCCCATGTTATAGTTGTGCATTTGATTTTTCCTTACCAACTGAAGTACTCTGCCCTTGATTTCACTGAAGTTTGTCTTACTGACTTCAGACAATTCAAGTATAATTAGGCAGGCCAAAAAAGAATTTGAAAAGCAACTAGCCAAAGACTAAAAAACTAAAAAACTAACAGCAAAATTTTTTAAGTATATCAGAACCAGGAAGCCTGCTAAACAATGAGACAATCAAGGCGCTAAAGGAGCACTCAAGTAAGATAAGGCATTTGCAGAAAAACTAAATGAATTCTTTGCATCAGTCTTCACTACAGAGGATATGAGGGAGATTTACACACGTGCATCGTTCATTTTAGGTGACAAATCTAAGGAACTGTCCTAGATTGAGGTGTCATTAGAGGTGATTTTGGAACAAATAGATAAATTAAACAATAATAAGTCACCAAGACCAGATGGTATTCACCCAAGAGTTCTGAAGTCACTCAGATATGAAATTGCAGAATTACTGACTGTGGTATGTAAACCTATAATTTAAATCAGCTTCTGTTCCAGATGACAGGAGGATCATTAATGTGACATCTATTTTTAAAAGAAGGCTCCAGAAGCGATCCCAAAAATTAAAGGCCAGCAAACCTAACTTCAGTATCAGGCAAATTGGTTGAAATTATAGAAGAGAACAGAATTATCAGGCACATAAATGAACATGATTTGTTGGGAAAAGTTTTAATATGGCTTTTTTAAAGGGAAATCATGTCTCAATTAGAATTCTCTGAGGGAGTCATAAGCATGTGGACAAGGGCAATCCAGTGGATCTAGTGTACTTACACTTTCAGAAAGCCTTTGACAAGGTACCTCTCCAAAAGCTCTTTAGCAGTAAGCTGTCGTGGGATAAGAGGGAAGATCCTTTCCCTGATCAGTAACTGGTTAGATAGGAAACAAAGTGTGGGAATGAGTGGTCAGTTTTCACAATAGAGAGAGTTAAGGAGTGGTGTCCCTCAGGGTATGTACTGGGACAGTACTATTCAACATATTCATAAATGATCTGGAAAAAGGTGGCAACATTTGAAGATAATACAAAGTTACCCAAGATAGTTAAGGAAAAGATAGTTAACTGTGAAGAGTTACAAAGCGATCTCACTAAACTGGATGACTGGGCAACAAAATGGCTGATGAAATTCAATATTGATAAATGCAAAGCAATGCACACTGAAAAACATAATCCCAACTATACATACAAAATGATGAGCTCTAAATTTGCTGTTACCACTCAGGAAAGATCTTGGCATCATTGCGCATAGTTCTCTGAAAACATCTGCTCAGCGTGCAGTAGCAGTCAGAAAAGCTAACATAATGTTAGGAACCGTTAGAAAAGGCACAGATAATACAGCAGAAAATATCATAATACCTCTATATAAGTCCATGGCACATCCACATCTTGAATAATGCATGCAGATCTGGTCACCCCATCTCAAGAAAGATATTTTAGAATTGGAAAAGGTACCGAAAAGGGCAACAAAAATGATTAGGGGTATTGAACAATCCATATGAGGAAAGATTAAAAAGATTGGACTTTTCATCTTGGAAAAGAGGTGACTAAGAGAAGACATTATACAGGTCTATAAAATCATGAATGGTGTAGAGAAAGTGAATAAGGAAGTGTTATTTTCTCCTTCACATAATACAAGAATAAGGGATCACCCAATGAAATTACTAGGCAACAGATTTAAAACAAACAAAAGAAAATGCTTCTTCACACAACGCACAGTCAACCAGTGGAACCCATTGCCCAGAGATGTTGTGAAGGCCAAAACTATAACAGGGTTCAAAAAAGAACTAGATAAGCTCATAGAGGATAGGTCTATCAATAGCTATTAGCCAAGATGGTCAAAGATGCAACCCATGCTCTGAGTGTCCTTAACCTCTCTTGCCAGAAACTGGGAATAAATGACAGAGGATTGATCACTTGATGATTACCTATTCCGTTCATTCCCTCTGAAGCACCTGGCATTGGCTACCACCGGAAGACAGACTACTGGGCTAGATGGACCATTGCTCTGACCCAGTATGGCTGTTCTTATGTTCTCCAGTTGGTTAAGATAGTTTTGAATTCTAATCCTGTCCTCCAAAGTGCTTACAAACCCTCCTAGGCTGGTGTCATCCACAAATTTTATAAGCATACTCTCTACTTCCTTATCCAAGTCATTAATGAAAATATTGACTAGGATTTTCATTAATGATTCGGAAAATGGAGTGGAGAGTAGTGTTACCCCAAAATCTGACGTTCCTGCATGAACCCCAGAAATTGACAGTACTGCAGTCAACCATTTTTTATGCTCAACCACTGCCAGCTGAAAAACATATACTACATAGCAAGGAATAATCTTAGGCCTTTGAAGGGCAAGGTCAGTTAGCTGCATATTTGAAGTTTGCTAATCAGAATGGGAGGATGGGACAGAAAGTTATGGAAGAGAGTGCATGAATAACGACCTTGGTTTTAAATGCCCCTGACATATTGTTATGACTAGAAATGTTTTGAGATAATGAGTAGTTTTGCTAAAATTTGAGAAATGGCGACTTAGTAGAGATTATTATACTGACCCATGTGGAATCATTATGTGTGTTTTTTCAGAGTTAGCTATAAAAGATTAGTTAAAAGTAAATACCTCAGAGCAGTCCAAGGGAGCTTTTCTTTGTGCAGGAGTGGACATCTAACTCCCCATAAGCTGGATGGAAAGAGAGCCCCTAGAAGCCCAGCTGGTTGTCATTCCAGACGGTTCCTTGTGACCCGAGGTCGATTGAGATAAGGAAGTAATGTAAGGAGGAGAAAAACAGAATGTCAATTGAGAGAAGGAAATAATGTAAGGAGGGGAAAAACAGACAAAAGAATGTACTGACAGAGACAAAAACAGCAAACAAGAAAAAAAATTAACAGGCACAAAGGTCTATAACTAAAAAAAGGGAAAAACCCAAAACACAGATCAATCCAAAGTTGTACACGTAGCCAAGCCTGAGAGCAGCAAAAGAAATGCTGACATGTACCAGGAAGGCAGGTACAACAGCACCATAATTGGGCATAATTGGGTATGCAGATGTATAGGCAGGAGTAGAGATAAAAGGGGTTGTCAGGAACCGTAAGGGCAGAGAGCTCCAGGAACAGGACCCAGAATCATGCCTGCCTGAGGAACACATCAGAATCGTGTTGCAAAGTGGCCTGATCAACCATCTCGCCTCTCTCCACACTCACCACATTAACAAAAGAGAAAGGTAGTATGGGCTGACAACCCACACAGTTTAACAAACTGAGTGAGAAAACCCCGAGAAAAAAGGTCCAAGGACCACTCAGAGTATTAGTCCTAGGCAAAAAGGGTTCCCAAATTGGGGAATTTCAGGGTTTTAGGTTCAATCAATGTAAACATAAATAATAAAGTGTCAATAAACAATTAACATCAGTACTAAAAGAAGGTTTCCTTTGATTCATTCCCACAACCTTGCATCCAATACGAACCATACAAGATCAGGTTGTCTCATAATTAACACTTGTGATCACTCAAAGCCATCTCAGACTGTGGGTAACTATATCTGGGATATCCTAAACCTATTGTGTATGTGTGCTTAATACCTAATAAATACTAGTTTTAGATAAGAGTACTTGTTTATATCAATTATTTATCAGATGAAAGTGCTGTGTTCCCATTGATTTATTCTTGACACTACCTGAAGAGAAACAGTTAAATTACCACTGCTTTGTATTTTTGAAAACACCAGGTAACAATATACACTCACACATTTTAAAATGTTGAATCTAACATCAGAAATCATAGAAATCATCCTCAAACCACTCACCACACAAAGGCCCAGCTTCCTTTAGCACACAACTGACTTGCGCCAGAAACTCTTCAACATTAACAACCCCCCACAGAACACCATCCTTGCCACTACGGATGTCACTTCCCAATACACCAACATTACTCATAACGACAACATAGCTGTCTGCCTCAAATATTTAAAAAACAATGGCAACAATCAGATATCTGCCCCAAACACATCACTAAATACATCCATTTCATCCTCACCTATAATCATTTTACTTCAACAACAAATAATTTGTCCAAACCATGGCTCCCCAATATGCCAACCTCTTCATTGGTCACCTTGCAGAAGAATTTCTGAACAAAAGCATCAAGAAACCAATGATATACCAGAGATACATCAATGATATTTTCATCCTCTGGCTTAAACTCCCTCATAGATTGTCCCCACAACTTCAACAACTACTATCCATCCATTAAGCTCTCTCTAGAACATTCCCACACTAGCATCAACTTGATGGACACCACAATCAGCTTCAACAATGGAACCCTACAGACAACCATATACAAAAAAACCATGGATCACCACACCTACCTTCATAGGTCCAGTAACCACCCTTAACACACCAAGAAATCTGTTATCTGTAGCCAGTCACTCATATACCACAGAATATGCTCCCAGGAGAAAGTCTGGGATATACACCCTGACACACTTAACATCACCTTCACCAAACAAGGACACTCCACCACAGAAGTAGATTGTATCATGGAACAGGCCACCCAAATTCACCAAGAGAATCTGATTCAGTACAGAAATAAAACCCCCTCTGACTGTACATCATAGTTGTGACCTACCACCCCACACTGGAACCCATACAGAGTAACATCCAACAGCTGTAACACATACTCAATAAGGAACCCATCCTGAAAAATCTTTCCTGGACCCCCTCTTCTGGCCTTCCAACAGCTCTCCAAACTCTCAAAGCTTATTATCAGAAGCAAGCTACCAGACTAGGACACACCAACTCAAAGTGGCCCCAAATTCTGCCAGTCTGGATCTGGAGGGTGGGTAAAGAGGAGTCTGCAGCCCTTAGCAAAGTGGAGTGGGAAGTGAGTATGTTTCTATTTTTATTAAGTTCATGTTAGTTTTTTTCAAATAGCTGAAAACACCACATATGGCAAAGCATAATCTAGTCCTCCATTTATGGACTCCAATCATTCACAGTGAGCGTCACAGATCCATGGGAGGTGCATGAGCTCTGAGTCTTACATCTGGATCTTCTAAGTTTGCTGAAAGATGTGTAAAATTATTTGAATACTGACAAGCAACTTCTAATTGACTCCCAGCTGCTGAGGCATATGTGTTGCTTGTTTCAAAAAGCGTAAGGAATACATTTTAGTTATTTTATGTGCTCCCAAAACCAGAAAGGAGTGTGAAAATTACTGTGTGTAAGACTAAAACCCACCACACTTGACAAAACTATGCCCATTTTGTTTTCTTCCAGCATAGATATGAATATACACAGGAATTTATGTCTGACCTAGGGACTAAATTCTGCTGTCATTTACAAAGGTATAAATCCAGGCAGTTGAATTCCATGGGAATTTGACTAAGGACTGAATAAAAACTCTGCAAGGACATCAGAATCCAGGACAGTGTTTTTAATCAGTATTTGTTACTGGAGTAATATGCAACTCTAAATATGAGCACAAAAACATTGTGTACCAAATATATTGAGATATACTGCAAATTTTGATTCTAAACGGTACCCGTGTTCTCAGAGGCAGGAGAAAGACTAAAAGTTGAATAGAAAAGGAAGTTTAACTTTCACTTTTGAAGTGGGCTCTCCAGGCTAGAGTTGGGGTACAGTGGCAAGGTGATGTGGAAGAGCCTACACTTCCATGTATAGGATTCACTCTTTAGGGTGTTGGTTTAGTACCATGCACTAGCATTAAATTGTCATTTTAAAAAGTACTGTACATTACAAAGCCACTATTTCCCCGTTTACAGAAAATGGCTTTTTGGGGAATAGATGAGTTGGGGCTGGATTGTCAATGCACTAAGAATAGTTGGGATCAGATATGATTTAAAAATGGAATTTCTGTTCCTGGAAAGTCCAACGTTTTGATAATAGTTTTCATCCTGAGTCAAAATATCAATGCCTTTTCATATGATGAAAAAATATGACACATTTTGATTTGGGTTTCAACATTTTCAGTTGCTTTGGTCCAGCAATATCTTTAGCAGAGAATGGGTGCATGAAGGACCTGGAACTATAATTCCCAGGAAACCTGACCTGAGAGAAAACATTTAATTTCAAATTTCCTGACAGAAAATTCCACCAAAAGTCAATCTCTTCTAATGGAAAATTTTGATTTTGACAGAATCCCATTTTCTGATAGAAAAAAGTTATGTTTAAAATTTACTAAGAAGTTGACCCCATCTGAATGTGGATGGGGAAGACAAGGCACAAGGACCCTGTTCCCCATTGAACACCACAGAGGGGCCAAGCACAATTGCTGTCCTCATACCCTCTTAAGTCAAAGGACTGCTACTAGCCACATTGTTAAGGTGCTAGCCATTGGGGCGGGGTGGTAAGACACTTCCTCTTCACTAGGCAGTAGATTATCTGGCTTCTGAAGGAGAGTGTTTGTCACACCTAAAATAGTGTTGTAGTCAATGAGTTCCCCAGGAATTGCTCCAGCAAGTAATCTGCTTGCCTCAGTCACAATATCTGCTGGAGCTCTGGCTGGGATGGAGATAGGAAGAGGTCATTCTCAACATTCCAAGCTACAGCTCAGAACTAGTACTCCATCCTCATCTTCCTTGACTTGTCAGCTACTTCCAACACAATCAAACACGCCTTGCTTCTTGAAACTTCATCTCCACTGGCTTTCATGACTGTCTTTTTCTGGTTCTCCTCCTAATTGTTACTTCAGCATGTCCTTTTTGTCTAATTGCTACTTCAGCGTGTCCTTTAGGGGTCCTCATCCCTTCTCCAACTTTCTGAGGGTTGCAAAGGACTCTGTCCTTGGTCCTCTTCTCTTTTTCCCTTTACACCCTGTCTCTGGATAATCTTATCTGCAAACACCAAAGCTGTGCTAATGACTAACAGCTTTACCCCTTTACTCCAGATCTGCACCTCATCTTCAATTTGGACCTGTCTCTGTGTCGTCACATCCAGGCTATATATAAAAGTTGCTAATTCTTTCTACATAACATCTCTAAAATATGACCTGTCCCATCCATCCACACAGCAAAAATTCTCATCCAGACTCTCATCATCTTGTGTCTTGATTACTGCAACATTCTTCTCTCTGGCCTTGATAAATGCAGTCTTGCCCCATTCATATCCATTCAGAATGCTGTGGCAAAAATCATTTTCCTAGCCTGTCACTTTAATCATGTCACGCCTCTCTTTGACATCCCTTCACTGGATCCCTCTTCTCTACTGCATCAAACTTAAGTTGCTCTTCTTCACTTTTAAGGCCTTTAACACTCACTCCTGTCCCTGCATATCATCTGTCAATCACTAATGAAATGTCATCTACTGCCTTCGATTGGCCAATGATGCCAGACTCCATCGCTTGTTATATTTTCAAATAAATACCTTTGTGCATTCTCTCATGCTGTCCCACAATGCTTGGAACAACTCCCTGCAAACATAAACTGTTACCTCATTATTCATCTTCAAATCCCTCCTTAAAATTCTCCTTTGCCATGATGCCTACAAAAATCTTGGCAATGATTAAGCTGCTGGTGTGCTGATATAATGGCCTATCATACTTCCCAACATTGTCTCTCTGTTTCCTTGTACTCCCTATTGGTCTGTCTGTATGGATCTGTTGGCTCTTGCCCTATACTTGGATTGTAAGGTCTTTGGCACATGGACTGTCTTTTTGTTCTGAGTTTGTACAGTGCATGGCATAATGGGGTACTAGTCCATGACTGGGTGCCTAAGTGCTAAATACAAATAAAAATGTGATAGTTACACAAAATATCACAAACATCACTGGAAAGGTTGCATGTGGGGACTGTACCTAGGAATTCTTGGTCTAACAATGTGAGTTTTTATTGCTTCAGCTAAAGGAGGCAGTAGCTGACCCATACTGCTACCACTAATGGGGGACAAAGATACTTTGTTTTATCATGGGTTATATCAGCATAGGAAATATTTTTTCTAAGAAGGAAATAAGAAGTTCTTTGTTCACTAAATTTAAAAAGTAGTGTCATTTCTAACAAATGGCTGGTGCAGTAGGATTTTGTCAATGAGCTGGTTCAGATATGATGCTATAGCACATCTGAAAAGTGAGAACAAATGTATCAGAAAAGTTATTTCTAGAATCATATTAGTGACAATAATGTAGCTTGCACAACTCCCGTCGACTTCGTAACTCTTCTTCTACGCAGCGTCCTCACTGTGCTGAGCCACTTGAGGAGGTGGTTTTAACATATTGCTTTCCAGATTGATTAAGCAGATCCTCAGTGACCTCTCAATCAATCCAGATAGATCAATCTGACAGCGGTGAATTTGCCACCGTCAGTGAAGAAGTTCCCTCAATGAGTAAGAACCAGCTCCACCTGACCCTGGCTCAGCCCTTTTAATTTCTCCCTCAGGCTTGACACCTCCTGCAGGTGTAGCAGGGTAAGGCCAATTAAGCCCATATTGCTCTTGTTAACCCTTCGGGCCACTATGCTGTTTTCCCATACTGACTGAAATATCTTTCATGCTGCAGAAAATATCTGTTATGTAGAAATCTGATGAAAAATATCATTTTATCTAAACAACAGCAGAACAACTTGAACATTTACTATTTGTTTTCATATTTTAAATCCCTCCTTTCAGTCTCCTTCTGCCAGAATGCTTACAAAGCACTACTAATGGGCACCAATTTAGACCAATTGTGACATAACCCGGAGGCTAATAAATTATGCAAATGTGCACGTGTTACCTCATTTGCCTGTTTCTATAATTGTAGAATCTTCTCATAATCTACCCTAGACTGTTAGCTCTCTGAAGCAGGAGATTGTCCTGTTTAATCATTTCTACAGCAAAGAGCCCTGAATCTTTGGTTGGGACCATCAGACTCTAAAGCAATATAAATATACATTTTACTAATTATTACATAATTTTCTCCACTCTCTCTCTATTTTGGCATATCACCACAGGGAAGAAGGAACTCATGATCCTTCCACATTTGGAATGAAAAAAGTGTCACTTACTGGAGGCAATAAAGGCCATATCCTTCCAGTGTGTCAAATAAAAGTGGAGCATAGGAAGTGTACTGTATGTGATTTGGGGGCCATTATGAATTCAGCCTTGGACTGAAGTGTCTGAAGATAAAAAGCACACTCTGTACTGAACTGAAAGGCTGTGGGATGTGTGGTGTATACAAAATGTTGAAAGATCGAAAAGGTGGTTTACACAGAATAGTGCTCTCTATATATGGAAATATTAAAGAGGTTGTGACCCGCCCATGCCCAGGGTAGCCCACTGATAATGCCAGGGTCAGGGCAGGCTGTAAAAGGAGAGCAAATTCTCCCAGCACTGGTGGGTGATGCTCAAGTCAGACTTCCCAACCAGCCACAAACAGTGCTTCTGATTCCCCGACACTGGTTATCAAGAAGCCACTGTGCAAATACACACAGCCCCCTTTACTGCATTTCAGTCTCTGGCTCCCAAACTGACACTAGGTCCAGTAAAGAGACCAGTCACTTAAACTCTATGCTCTTTACTAAAAGATTCCCTCTGATCCCAAAGGATCAGCCACAATACCAGTTACTATAAGTTTAGATCTTACCCAAAATACCACGCTGCCAGCCAATCCTTTAGTAACTAAAACTAAAGGTTTATTAATAAAAGAAAAACAAACAATAAGAGAAGTGTTAAAGGCTTAAAGCAATCAGATATATACAAACGATTTGAAAGTCCATATACATCAGGTTTCTAGAACAATTGTGGAGTTGCAGGTTTGTATAGTCCCTCTGGTATACATCCAGTACCTGGATGGGTCTAAGTCCTTCAGTTCAGTTGCAAAGTGTGTTGATCCAGAGGTGTGTCCGCAGCTGGACAGGAACAAAGACAAAATGGTTTCTGTGGTTTGATCTTATATACCCTCTGTCACCGGCCATGTGGCTTGTGGAACTTTACAGGAACCCAAATGGAGTCCAGAGCCACATTGGCCAATCCTGGTAACTCTTCAGGTATGCCTTTAGTTTGTTCCTGGGCCTTTGGCTTCTGTAAAGGTCTTGATGGGCCATTGAGCGGGCTATTGTCCTGCTGCCTCTCTGTCTGGAGTGTGTCTTCTACAGCACAGTTTGAAATGCAGGTATATCAAAGATCTCCATAACTTTCCTCACACATATCACACATGAACACAAACATAATCATCTTATTCAGCATATTATAACCTGTCTAACAGTACCTGACATGGCATATCTTACATGAATTGTTATGATTTTGACATATTAATGTCAAACAACACAAATGCTTCCCCCCCTCAACCCAGTCTGCATGACAGAGGTACTAAGTCATTCTGGTTGTGAAAACAGGAGGACAGAAAAGAAGGATGATGTAGCCTTTTTTCATGTTCCCATCTCATTTGAGGATCAAACACCACCCTGACTTTGACTCTCAGATGTATTATTTATTATTATTCTTTTGTATGGAACTTTTGTACTCGGTGTTTTACAGGTTTGCACAGCACCTGCACCACAAAGCTTAAAATCTAGCTTGACAACATACAAGTAGAGGGATGAGGAGGGAAGGCACAAAAAGTTTCATGAATGAGCAGTGAGGAATGGCACACATCTTGTTAGTTGTGCAATTTCTTTTTCTTTCTTGAGAGGAGAGGTAAGGTTTAAAGAAAGCACTTGAAAGAGGACTGGGTGAGGGAAAGGTTCTAGGCATAGGACTCCCACTTGAAAGACACTGAATCAAAAGTGATAAAAGAGTTCCTGAGGCAAGTAGCTTTGGTAGCACAAAATGGTGATAATCCTAGTACATTTCTGGGAGAGCTCAGCTGTATAGTCTATTTAGGGAAGGGGTGAGGAAAAAAGCTCAGATATTCCAGATCTGAACTGTGAAAGCTGGAGCCAAGCACTCACAAGAAAAATCAAAGCCTACAGTCAGACATTGTGCTGGGATATGTTAAGAAAGGCACATTGCCTTTCAAACACAAATGCCACTCTCACTGAAATCCTGTGTTCTGAGAATCCCTAGCCTCATCTACAATAGGAAAGTAACGGATATCAGCAATCAGCATAGATGGACATGGGCTCAACATTACTTAACTGCAAGTGCAGACCAGGACAAACCATGGCGCAAGTGAACTAATGCTATTCAGCTGCACTTATTGCTGACACTCATCATCAGCAACAGGTGATTTCCCTCATGTAAATAAGGTGCACAAATACTGAATTTTAATAATTTGAAAGGAGAACATACAGAGTCTTGCTAACCATGGCAAATTTTCTATGGCCTTGGCTTCACAAGGGAATTTTAGCTAAAGATTCAAACCAATGCTACTGTGACAGTGGCTGGATTAGGGAGACCATTTATGATATTATTTAATATCAATATTTCAAAATTACAATACTTCATATGAGATAGGCCATGCCAGGTACCATTAGAAAGGTTATAATTTGCTAAATATGATGATATTGTTTATGTGTATGTGTCATATTTGCATTGGAAGTTATGGATATGTTTGATGTATCTGTATTTCAACTTGTGCTGTGTTTCTGGGCAACTCCCCAGACAGGATGGCAGCAACAATAAGCTGCTTAATGGCCCATTAGGGAAACTCACAGGTACAATGGGCCCAGGGTGAGAAGCCAGGGCTACACCTGATAAGTCACTAGGTCTTACTCATGTGACCCTGAACGCCATCTAATTTCTGTAAATTTCCATAAGCAGCATGGAAAAGGCCAAGGAACATAAAAGGCAGCTGTTATACATCCATATTGTCTTCAGTCTTCACCTACCTCTGGATCCACTCATCTACAACTGAAGCTGTGAAACAAAGGACTGACAGCCATCCAGGGTCTGGATGTACACCAGAGGGACTATATAAGCCTGTAAATGTCACAATTCTAATGAAAATCTGATATATATGGACTTTCAAATCATTTGTATGTATCTGATTGCTTTAATTATTTAACATTTCTCTTATAGTTTCTTTCTTTCTTTTTATAATAAACCTTTAATTTTAGTTACTAAAGGATTGGCTAGCAGAGTGGTATTTTGGGTAAGACCCAAATTTACATTGAACTGGTAATTTGGCTGACCCTTTGGGGACCTGGAGATCCTTTTTGGTAAAGAGCATAGCATTTTAAATAGCATATCTCTTTACTGGACCAAGTGGCTGACTGGGATCCAGAGACAGAAATTAAGTAAAGAGGGCTGTGTATATTTTGTTTTAGCTTCTTGATAACCAGTGTAGGGAATCAGAAGCACTGTTTGTGGCTGGTTGGGAAATCTGACTTCAGTGTCACCCACCAGTACTGGGAGAATCTGCTCTCCTTTTGCAGCCTAGCCTGCCCTTAGCATTTTCACATGGCTACCCTGGGCACAGACGGGACACAGCTACCACCACTGTGGTGCCTATAGCTCACTGGTAGTACCATCAGATAGAGTCCTAGTGTAGACTAAGTCCCAGCTGCTTCCACCATCGTTACTATCATGTCAACATTACTGTTACTATTACTTGTGTTCCCACAAGCATCTAGTTCTTCAGCAAGGACACAGTGAAAGGAAACGATGGTTGAGTGGGTAAACCACTAGTCTAAAATTTGGGAGTCTTGCGTTTGAGTCCCTGCTTTACTACAGACGTCCTGTGTGACCCTAGACAAGTCACCAAGGCCTAAAAGGAATTAGGTGCCCAAGTCCCACTTTTCAGACCACGGTGATGCACAAAACTCCCGCAGAATCCTGTAGGTACCTAACTCCCTTAGGTATGTCTACACAACAAAGAAAAACCCACAGGTTGTCTGCACCAGTCGACTCAGGTTCATGGGGCTCAGGCTGTAGGGTTACTTCATTGCTGTGTCGACTTCTGGCCTTGGACGCTGCAGACTGGGAGTAGGGTGACCAGATGTTCCTATTTTACAGGGATAGTCCCAATATTCATGGATTTTGCTTATATGGGTGCCTACTACCCCTCACCCCCACCCTGACTTTTCACACTTGCTATCTGCTCACCCTAGCTGGGAGGGTCACAGAGCTCAGGGTCCAGTCCAAGCCAGGAAGTCTACACAGCAACGAAACAACCCCTCAGACACAGAGTATATCTACACAGTAAGGAGAAACTCCTGGCCACCAAAATGTCCTGTAGCCAAACGGTTAGAACACTCACTCGAGAAGTGGAAGACCCCTCTTTAAATCCCTTCTCTCCATTGGGCAGAGGAGTCACCCGCATCTAAGAGCAATATCCTAAACACTGGGCAAAAAGTTATGAGGGAGATCTTCTCTCTTTCCCCTATCCACTCCCCCTAGCTTCTTGCTAATGTGGTATAGATACCTAATGCTAAGAGAGGGTTTCAAGCTCAGACTTCCAAGCAGAGGTAGGTACCCCCTCCTGCCCCAACCCAATTGCCTATTGCTGAAACAGGGGCAGGGCTTAGCCAATGGGAGTGGCTGACAGTGGGTTTTGGGCTGTCTTAGGCGGCTCCCTGCCTTGTGTGCTGGCTTTTGTGACTCTCGCTCTAAGGGTCCTGTCTCTCTCCGTGCATTGTCTAAGAGTGCAGGGCCTAAATCAGGCTTTGTAAGTTGCAGTCGTTTTCTAAAAGTTAGGTATTGTCATGCTCATCACCATAACACAACTCTTTTTGTGTGTTCAGGCTTAGCCTCACTGTGCCTCAGCTCCACCCCTCCAAGAGAATTAGGCGCTTATCTCTGCTGAGGAAGCACAGCCATGAACCTACTGGTGGCAGTACCACCCACCCAGTACTCTAAACCCCAGTGGCTAAACCTATTCATTGGAAAGGAGGAAGACCTGGGTTCAAATCCTACTCTGCCTCATTCGGAGCAGGGACTTGGACCCAGTCTCCCACCTCCCAGGTGAGTGCCCAAACCTGGGCCAATAGGGTGAGTCACTCTCCATCTCTGCTGTTTAAACTATCCCACTTAATGTAAAATACTTAAAAAGCCACTGGGCAAGTGACATAATGACTCTCTACAGTCCAGTGAGCAGGGCACTCATCTGGGAGGCCCAGGTTCCAGGCCCTGTTCCAAAGAATACTTAAGTGTTTTATGCAAAGAGGAACAGCTCATGCCCACTGGCAGAAATTTAGACACCTAGGGACTTTAGGCAGCAACTGAGCAGGTGTTTTAGCAGGTGTTTTAATGATTTAGGCAAACTGAAGTGGCAGTTAGGTGCCTAAATCCCTTTGCGATCATTTGATCTCTAGATTTCAGCCTTGGCAGGACAGCTGTATAGCTTTTGGCTGGAGCCTGTTAATGGGCTTTTCACAGTTAATTGCTCAGCCTTGTCTCCTGCTCTGTTTGTTGAGAAGGCAAGCCATCACCTATTCTGGCCTTCCTGGTTGTTTTTTCTAACCAGTTGCTATTAAACCAAACTAATATATGCATTCATTTCCCACTTACCCAGTATAACTGTAACTATCTCTCACTCCAATTGGACTATCATAGGAAATATATATATATTATTCAGAGATTAATATTTTCCTTGTGAAGGGCGTGGGGGGCTGCTTTGTATGAATTTGTTTCCCAGCCCTGGGTTCCAAATAATAATACATCAATAAAGTGTTCTGCGCATTATGTACATTTCATACAACAGTTGAAATACCAGTGTGTTTGCACTAGCACAGTCTACCTTTCAAATACTTTTGCCAATATTTTCCCATTGGATACCACTTAACAGATCATCTTTAAGGGGGCAAAAGGAGAAAGAGCTGAATGCAATTTGGGAATGTGTACAGGTGGCTAAAGTAACCAGCTCCAATTTGAGAGGAGATGGAAAGAGCCACATCTATGTCAGAAGGAGGATAGGGAGCACAGAGGACCCAATACAAAGCATTCAAGATGACAGCAATCATGATAATTGCATGTGAAAAATCAGAGCTCTTTAGACATTTAAACACTGGCTTAGCTGTGACCAAGGATGCCTGTGTATATTGTGTCCAGTCAAATGCTTTAAACATGCAACATTTTCATAGAAAGGTGTGTGCCCATGCAGAAAGTGGCAATAAAATGTTAACTAATGAGCGATGAAACAGTTTAATCTGTTACCCATCTTTTTATCCTAGATAGACCTATTTGAAGAAATTTAGAAAAGTTATAGTTATTTTCATTCCAAAGTGTTCAAAATAGAAAACATGTTTTTTCCCAAAAAAAACTTATTGAAAACATTACTGACTACGTTATCAAAATAGTTACTGAAATTCTTCATCCAAAAACCAGGTAATCAGATATGTTAATAACCATTTCATTAATATTTTTGACACACATGTGGGGAACTAAGTGACACACAAAGTTTGTTGTGAAAACCAGAAAAATGCCAACAATGACGATGATTTGTCATGGACATTTTCACTGTTGAGAGGGGAAAAAAATTGACAGATGTCAGCCAGCTCTAATTGAGGCTATCGTCTCCCAAATGCAAAACCTTCATCTTCTTCGCCATCTGTAATGATCACCTTCACAATAACTTTTCCCCGTATTTCAAGGGGCTAACATTTGTGATCCTTCATACTGCACACATCAGCCAGCAGGAAGTGAGAGCATTTTAACCCTGTCTGGAAGCCTCAGCCCTTCTTTTAAAAAGCAGGTGCTGTTTGAGAAGAATATTATCCTTTTTATTTTGAGTTATGCAAGTTCTTGATTTAGAACAGAAAATATGCACTAGGGAAAAGATCTTAAATAAACTGGGGGAAAAAACTCTGCTAAAAAAAGGTTTCTCAGAAAGTTCTGCATAATGAAGATGAAAAATGAATACATAATTAGCCTAGGACAATTTTATGAATCAAGCTGTTAGTTTTTATAATTTGTGTTGCATCTGGTACATGTACAATATGCCTCCAAATATGGACACAAAAACTTTAGAACAAGAGTGCTATAATTGCTTTTAAACATGCTTGACTTATGCTGAAGATTTCCACCCCCAGTATTACAGTTTCTCCTTCACTGACTATGCTCTTCACTAGTATCTACATATAAAATAATATGCATAAATTGTTTTAAAGACTTTTTTTAGTTTCCCCACAGCTGTTGTTTTTCCCTACCACTCCTTGGACCTTCATAGATTGTTAAAGCCAGAAGGGATCATTAGATTATCTAGGTCTGACCCTCTCTCCAGCACAGGCCACAGAATCTCACATAGTATCTCTGTACTGAGCCCAATATCTTGTGTTTGACTAAAGAATATTTTCAGAAAGGCATCCAGTTGTAGGCCTGGTCTATACTAACATTGGAGGTCAACATAATGCAGCTTATATTGACCCCCTAAAGTATGCATCTCCACTGGCACGTAGTTCTGCTGACCTAAACCACAGTAAAATTTGACTTAATAAAACCACCTCCACAAGTGGTCTTGTGCTGAAGTTGAATTCAGTGGGTCGAATGAGCATCAGTTTAGGCAAAGCGCAACATAAATCGACATCACTGGCCTCCAGGAGGTATCCCATAATGCGCTGTTCTGACCACTCTGCACATTCACACTCTGCTGCACTGTGGCCACGTAAAAAGGAGATAGTACCTCCCCACAAGCCCCTAGAAATTTTGAATTCCCATTTCCTGTTTGGTCAGAATGGCTGTTAGCTTCCCATGTTTTCTGATAAGCCTTCCTCAGCTCTTTGATCTTAACACGGCACTGCTGCACATCCCTGTTGTGCCCCTTCTTCAACATGCTGTGACATATCTTCTTGAAGATATCCAAATTTCTTTTGCTGGCTCGGGGCTGAGCCAGAACCAACTCTTCACCCCACAGACCGATGAGATCCAAGATCTCAGGTCGGCTCCCGGCTGGAGCACGTTTGGCGCTTGCAGTATCCATGATCAGCTGTGCCGTCAAGCTCTCTCCATGCTGACCACCTGCATCTTTTTTAACAGACCTGGGTTCCTAAAAATTTGTGCATCATGCACCTTTCCAGACCAGCCCACACCAATGTCAGTGAAGTGTCCCCTGTGATTCACAAGGGCCTGCAACACCATTGAGAAGTATCCCTTTTGGTTTATGTACTCTTTGGCAAGGTGGTCCGCAGCTAAGTTAGGGATATGCATGCCATCTATGACCCTGCCACAGTTTGTGAACCCCATTGCAGAAAAGCCTTCCACTATGTCCTCCACATTTTCCAAAGTCACTACCCTTCTTATCAGAAGTCTATTAATGGCCCAGCACACTTGAATCACAGCTGCTCCCACGGTGGCTTTACCAACTCTGAATTGATTCCTAATTCACCAGTAGCAGGTTGGCATTGCTAGCTTCCACAGAGCAATGGCCACTCCCTTCTCCACTGTCAGAACTGGTCTCAAGCAAGAATTCATGCATTTCAGGGCTGGGGAGATCTCTGCAAAGTTCAAAGAAAGTGGCCTTTTGCATTCGAAAGTTCTGCAGCCAGTGCTCATCATCCCACACCTTCATAACGATGCCATCCCACCAATCTCTGCTTTTTTTCCCAGGACCAGAAGTGGCACTCCACCAACTGCAGATGGTGCATGACAGCCTGCAGCAAACAGGAATTGTTTCTTTCTATGGTTTGTAGCAAGGCAGCCTCTGTAACATCGCAATTTTCAGTGCTGCAGCTCCTGTCTCACCCCTGAAAATACCGCAGAAGAAGTCGTGAGGTGTTTGTGATGCTCACAATAATAGTGCAGAGCTGAATGGGCTCCATTCCTCTCAAGCAATGGTGTGCGCGTGGCAGAGAGTGAAAGGTTTGGAAAAATGGTGTGAAAAGGAGATCGTCTGTTTTGGACTGGGGCAAGAAGACGGAGGGGAGTATGCTGCATCAGGGGAGGATGAAAGCCTTCCCAAAATCTTCTGTGGCTACTTGTACTGTAGGATAGCTACCCGTGGTGCGCTGCTTTGCTTGTCAACCCAAACACGGCTAGTGGGGACACGATTTCCTGATGCAATGAGTACGATGTGATCACGTGCTTCCAACTTCTAAAAATCGGTGTGTGAAAGTCGATTTTTTAAAAATTGACTTCATTCCGCAGTGTAGACCTACCCTCTATCTGAAGACAGCAACAGATGGAGAATCAACCACTTCCCTTGGTAATTTGTTCCAGTGTTAATCACCCTTATTGTTAAAGAAGTGTGCACCCTAACTTCTAATTTGGATTTGTCTGGCTTTAATTTCCAGCCATTTGGTTATTGTTATACCTCTCTCTGCTAGATTAGAGAGCCCTGTGGTACCTGGTATTTTTTCCCTTTTGAAGATGCTTATATACTATAATCAAGTCACCTCTAGATCTTTTATTTTGAGAAATGTAGTTTTCTGAGAGGTTTGACTGAATGATGTGAACCTCTTTTCCCAGAAATTGGCAACAATACAGCAGACAGTGGAAATTCAAGAGCACCTCAGACAAATCAGATTTGGGGCAAGCTGAATTTTACCAAAATTTTCTACAAAGTTCTCTTTTATAATGAGAATTAGCAAGAGAAATTTTTGAGCCCAAAGAGAAATTTCGAAATGTATATACTGGGAGAAGGGGAAGAGAAAGAGGATCCTGCATCTGATCACTGTCCTCTAGAAGTTTGTTGTGAAGTCTAGTTACTCAGTGAGTTTGTTAAAATCATGGGCACTCCCTCTCCGTGACACAAGCTTTCCTCAGCTTACATGGTGTTCATATGTTCACGTCTGAAAGACAATTCAAGATACTTTGAAATCTTAATTTAAATATATATAAAGAGAGAGGTGATGTAGTCAAGTCAAATATTTTTCTAATTATTCACAGGTTGGAAGTGAAATCAGACTCCTCCTGGGTCAAAGCTACATCTAGCATTCCATTGGAGCCCTGCTGCAGCACAGACTCACGAACAGACTAAGCCCTTGTGACAGGACACAGGCTTGCAGGGGTTTTTTCATTCTAGTGACCACTTCTTACTGCTTCCACAATGGTCTGCCACTTCTATGGCCTACCCCTGCAGCCAGGTAACTTCTTAGTCCATTCCCCTTCCAGGGTTAACGAAAAATGTTAATAAGAAAACCCAAAGTCTAGTGGACTCTGAGCCCAACCCTCAGCCTCCATTTGGGACTCATTCTTTCACTCCTGACACCTGTACTTCCCCTCTTGGTCTAGGGAAGAAGTAGGGAAACCCAGACCCATCCTCTCCTCTGGGTTCCATCCCAGGGACCTTGTTTTAGGCAGCTACAGACTGTTCCTTCAGTCCCTTTGCCACTCCTACCTTTGCCCTGCTTGTTGGTGTCTTTACCAGGTCTGTTGACTGAACTGTCCTCACCTTGGAGTTGTGATTCCTCATGGCCTCTTCTTAGTCAGCTATGGAGGTGCTTCCTCAAAACCACTCCTTCCCACTCTGCCAGTGGCTTAAATGTATTTCAAACAGTCCCTCTGTTTCTCACCTTAAGGCAATCAGTATCTCCATCCTTCAAACAGGAGTGTCCCCCCAGACCTCCTTTAGAAGCTGAAGGTGGGTTTCAGGCAATCTCTCTGACCCTTGCTTTGTGGCTGTCAGGATCTCCCTCCTTCAGACAGGAGTTCTCCCAACTCTCCTCCTAGGAACTGGAGTTTAGACCAGCTCTAGAATCTAGTGAGCTTCTCCTTCAGTTGGACCCTTTTCTCCAATTAGCCCTCCACTTTGGAGGGTTCAGCAGGCCAGCTGTCTCCTACCAGTGCCCACCTTGCTATGAGGGAGGAGGGGATATATATGTTGGTCCCCTTCCAGGAGCTCATCCCAATTGGCTGGGAGAGTGGGGTGCCTTGCCCCACCCACTCGATCAGGCTCCTGGTCCTAGACCCTTAAGGAGACAGTAACAACATTCTGCCCAAAAACTACTTATTCCTAGGATCATTTCCTCTATCTCAATATCTCCTCCACATCTGTACATAAGATCATCCAAAATCTTCAACAAGCCAGACCATGTGACAGGGATGAGCTGACTCCTAGCCACCACCATCTTTAAGGGACAGATCACTCATCATAAACCCTGATGACAGAAGCTGTCTAGCTAGGACATGGGTTGAATCTGTTTGGAAGCCATCTGAAATAGCCAATCTCTCTCAGGTGCCCTGAGTCCATCTTCACTGATTTTATGGGCTATGATGGCCACGCCAGAGTGTGCAGTCCAGTGGAAGGGGGGATGCAAGCAGTTTATAGCCCGTGTCAGTGCTCTTGGTGGACTTCCTGTAACTGGGATCCTGCACTTTGGGTCCACTGACAGGCCTGAGGTAGTGAATATGGCTCCTAATATTTAAAGGAAACCTTACATGATACCTAAAAGGTGATAGAGAAAAAGATTGATGTAAAATTGAAAATTAATACCTCCTGGACAGAGTGAGGAACATTTTGATCTGGAAAATACTAATCCTAGGTGCCGCAGACTCATCAAATTTGTTTAATAATGTGAGGTCCTACCTTGGCTTGCTCCATATCATTTTTTAAATTTCACAGTCCATTAATTTTCTTACATCATTCTTAGCTTCAATTTTGTGGTGGACTAATTTATTATCCTCATTTTAAAAACAAATCCCTATATATATTTTTTTCCAATCCAGAAATCTGTTTTATTTCCAAGATTTATGTCTAATAGACCCTATAAATGTAAAACAGAGTGGAACTGAGAGCTGAAAAAGGAATGAAAAATTAACATTGGTGATAGTTTAATGGAAAGAGATTGATAGGAATGTAATAAAAGTCATGTCTAGTATAAGGCAAAGGCCTATGCAATTCAAAATCAAAGCAGGAACAGAACTTAATTTTCATTTTAAAGATTTTGAAAACAAAAGGAAATTATTTTAAAACTTGGAAACCCAAAGTTAGGGTCTCAGATCCAAATTTTGGAACCAAAACAAATGGTCTGATTTTTAAAAGCATTGAGGAGTTTTCATTAGGCCTAATCTAAAGCCCATTGACTTCAGTGGGCTTTGGATCAGGTTTATTGACTCCAACGGGAACTGCAGGGCTCAACATTTTTGAAAATCTGGCTACTTATTAAGGTGCCTAAATATGAACTTTAGAGCCTGATGTTATTTTGAATGTCTTGGCCAAAAAATCACTAGCTCAGACAAATGCTGGGGATGCAACATCAGTTCTAGGAGTTTTGTATATATATATTTTAGAGATGTCTGGTAGCTGGGAAAAACTGGGTAGATAATACTGCCTGGATAATAATATATTTAATAAAAAAAACTTAGCCCTGTCCCAAATTCAGACATGTTGGGGACCCTTGCACTTACAGATAAGTCTAGTTAAAAAATAGCTGCTAAGAGTGACACTGATGACTGGTAAAAGAAGAGTTTTTGTTGAAACACACAGATTCTCCCACATTAATGACTTGGAAAATGTTACTGTATGTTAGATCTGCTGAGAAAACTATTTGCTGTAAACAAAACAAAGTTTACATTTCCCAAAATTTACCATAAAACAATTGAGCATTTCACTACATACCAGCATAGACAAGGCTGAGTCCTAACGTTATTGGCTTGCCTCTCCAGGCCTCTAGAAAGGGTGGACGTTTACATCGTGGGACCAGATCCTGCCCCCTCAATATCCACACTGGGATGGAACAAGATCCTTCCTAGTACTCCTGCTGAGATGGCATGGCTACACATTGTTTCTACTGTGGGACAACTGTTAAAAGCACCATATAAATCCTAATGTACCAAACTCCTCATTACTGAATGGTCTTTCCCACGTGTACCAAATTCAGCCACTCAGCTAGACAGCTAACGATCAAGATGCACTGAGTGTGTGCGCCTGGAGAACTCAGTCCACAGCAAATACAACAATCCTCCTGTCCACAAATAGGATGGACAATTAGACACTGTCCATTGGAGCAGTGGTGCGTATACATATAGAGGCAAAGCCTCACAATACACAAAACTCACATCTACCTAAAGACCAAATGGACACAGATTGACAAGAAACCAATAGAGAGATTTTCTAAAATATAAATGGGAGTTGGACACCTAGTTGCCTTTTGTGTCTTTGAAAATCTCCCCCTATATTTGTGACATTGGTGATCCCAAGTCCTAGCAAGCACTGGACATATCCTTAGATTGGGGGGGTTAAACAGTAGGGGTTAGTGTTGTGGGGAGGGTGGTTGCACAGACAAGCAGTTACATCACTCCCAGGTTACTATGGAGATCCTTGTTAGTGAAGTAACAAATTTAGAGTTTTATTAGACATGTCTGCATTCTCTGAGTACTCACACACTACTGACTAAGCTTCCAAAGTCCTGTCTCAACATGCACTGGGCCAAATGTAGAACCTGGGATGGATAATCTGGAGGAAGTCTCCTTTGGTTGTTCCATAGGCCTGATTAAGAATCTGGAGAGGATGTCTCCATTTTACAGCTCTCTATGTTTCCAGTCATGAAAGTTGTCTTCTGTTTGTGGGAAATAGTCAATTAATTGATGGCTTTTGGTATATTCAATGAGGGTATCAGGGTATTATTCTTAGGAAGCAGGCAACTCCGGTCATTTGGGGTTGTTGTAAGGAAAGTCTTGTGAGGAAGGATGTCATTATCATTCCTTTCCAGAACTGCGTTCATTTTACTGAGGCTTCGGTAATGGCTGAAGATGAGCTGTAAGGCAAGGGACCTAGCACGTGCCTTTCCTGACTGTCACTATTATACCTTTCATTTTCTTACAGCCAATGGGGATAGCTAGGGAGTGGACAGATTGCTATGTGGTCATGTATTCTTCCTACCTAATTTCCACTTATCCACCAAAGAGAACTGAAGGATCCATGCTCCTGCTTTTCATTCCACTGCTGTTCATCCATATCCTTAACTTTTAGCATCATTCTTCAACCCCACTGGTCACCATAATATGGCTATTGAAAGGGCACAGCCATCTCCTCCCAAACACTGGACTATATATTAAATTTCTTTCTAGCAAATGTTTGATTCAATTATTACTTAGTCAGCATTCTAACAACCTAACTTTATAGCTACTCTAAAGACAGTTCCACACATAGGGAATTATAACACTGGACCCTGAGGTACAAGAATAATCACTGAAGTAGTTCATGAGGAGATACATTTCAGTGAGCTAAACATGTTGACAGTCTCTCTTTCACATAACCTGGTGTGATTTCCAAGTGCTTTTCGCCAAAGTTGAAATGATCATCAAGCAAAACACTGTGCTCCAAAACAGCCTGGTAAATAAGGAGTCTGCCATGCAGAAGACCTCATAGCCACTCCAAGGAAGATCACTTTTTAAATGCTTCAGATGACAAATGTCAGTTTAATATGTACATACCTAACACAGCAACAAGTATAAACATTCTATTAGCCCTCAGCAGGAAGGATTTTTCAAAAAGTGTCATACTCAATCAGCACAAATTACATACATTCCCAAAGCCACTTGAATAGTGTTGAAATATGCTCAACTTGATTAGCATATTTTCCAAACTCTTTCAAAACAGCAAAGCTGAAGGACTTTCAGATTAAAAAAATAAATTACCTCAAGATCAAATATTACAGAAAGTAATAAAGGAAAATAAACAACAGCAAAAGAAAGAAGAGTTCAATGTGAAAGTCCAAAAAGTGTATTTAAAACAGAATTTTCCTGGAAGAAAGACAGCAAGAGGATATATAGCTACAATATTACAGAAAGTAGGTAGAACTAATTTGTTTTACTGTTCTCCCAAACTGACATTCATTCTCATAAACTACCAGTATTCTAGGTTCTAGAGATAGTCGTGACAATGAAAGATCACGTGCTAACCTCTGTAATACTCATGCTATTCTATTTCCCCAAGAGTAACAAGTTTCATTAGTGAAACAGCTAAGTTCCTTGAAATTGACACTAGAGTTTATATTACTCACTATACTCTTCAGTGTATCTGTATTTTCCAAATACCGTGGCCTACTTCAACAAAATAAATAAATAAATCTATTTTTCTGCTAAATAAGTTCATACAATACTGTGGGAGCCTCAAAAACATCTATTACACATTCCAAGGTCACTGCGCACAGGACTATATAGAGCACAAATGAGGGGGTTTGAATCTGAGAAGGATAAATGTTATCTCTGCTGAGTTACTGAACAGGGAAATATTTAGAAAGGCATCAGTGACATAACAGATTGTTCAACAAGCCCAGATTAGTCAGTGTAAAATTGCTTGGAGTAGGTCAGGATAATTAATAGCATAAACCCATATAAGGTTAAAAAAATTCTCTCCTGAATGCAAGATCAGTTACTTTGCCTGAACAATAGTAGCTGAAAATATGTTAATATGTTTTAGCATATTAATACCTAGTTAATATGCTAAAAACAAATAATTATTACTTCTGACTGACAGATAGCTCCAGTGACAAATTACTACAAGAAGCAGAGCATTACACAAATTTATCACGAAAGCTCAGATTTCTAGAGCTGGTAAATAACGTGTGCATAAATTGTGTGCTGTTTTAAAATCCTTTTTCTCTCAATGCTATTGACTAAAAGGTATAGCCAATTGTTTGGCTACATTCACGGTTCATTCTCAAAAATGCTCGAGAGACCAAACAACCAAACTTAGCCAAATGTATTGTCTAAAGAGAAAACAGCACAAGAAAAGGAGTTTTTTTACATCCCCCTTGTAGGTTTTTATACCGCAATGAGCACCTTCCACTAGTACGTTAAGGGTTGTATTTGGTGTGTTGATAAGATAATTCATTTCATGTTTTCCTTTTCAGTTGAGAGTTAACTTTATGTAAGCAGGTATATTTAATTAATATCAGAACTTACTGTAAAACATGACACTTTGGTTTTCTATCCATATTTATTTTTTTGCAATAAGTGACGGTTTAGTGGAAAAAGCAAAGAGCAGACAAATAAGAAAATTCTTTAGCTTTTACTCCACCCTCTCCTCAAGTTCTGCTTGGTGGAAGCTAAAGCTGTCATCTGTGAAAAACTGTTAATGGTACCATAAGACAATATGTCATCACAGCCACCAATTTTTGGCCTGTGATGGGAATGACAACCCAATAGACCACAAAAGCAATATAACGGTGCAGCCATTTTCTGACTGGTAGCTTTCCACACCAAAAATTATCCCTTCCACTATGAGTGTGACTAATTTGTGATGGTTGGGGATGCAGTTGTCATTGCCACCATAACTCACACACGCACAAATGAATGAACAGCACGCCTTGATCCTCAGAGCTTATCCAGAATGCCTGGGACTGCACAGCAGCTTCTTTGTTTCCATCCATACCCATCAGCTAGTATGTTCTCATTTGTTTGTGAAAATATTAGTGAATCACTTTATTATTTGACCAGTGTAATTTTCAGCCTTAATCCAATAGATGTGCAAGGTAACAGTTGCCTGTACAGCCTGTTGCCAATCCAGTTTCTTGATAACATGTGAGTGACAGACAATGCTGTGTCTGGCAAGTAAAAACAAAGGTGCTGCGGCCTTCCTCAGAACCTGGGCCTGAGGAAGGGTTCTGATGCCCCTGCAGGGCAGAACAAGGCCCTACATGCCAAACACCCTGGGAGCAGAGGGCTGGAGCCAGGGCAGGAAAGAGAAATATAAAAGGCAAGCCCAGCCGCTCAGTTGGTGGGAAGCTGCTGCTGCTGGAAGTAGATGTGCCTTCCCAGAGGCTGTGGTCTGGGCCTGATTCAAGCCCTGCAGCTGTTTGTAGCAACCACCCCACTGACCGGAGCCTCCAGAGCCGGCCTGGGCCACCAGGCCTGAGTAACTTGATAGGGCCGCTGGGCCTGAGTGTCTGGAGAGGCCGCCAAGTCCTAGTGATTGGGTAAGGCCACCTGACCCTAATAGCTGGAGAGAGCCACTCAAGACCACTGAGAGGGAAACCCCCCCCGGAGGCCAGCCCTGACCTGGAGGAGCTGCCTGATGTCAGGGACCCATTGGAGCTTCCTGAGCCTGGTGTACCAGAGGACCCCTTGGAACCTGGAGGAACTGCCTCCACTGATGACCCTGAGGAGTTTCCAGACCTGCCGCTGGTCAACGGTGAGGGACTTGCGGGGCTCCACTTGCTGTCTACCCCAGTGACCCGAAGGGCTGCAGATACCTGGGGAAAGGGTGGGAAGAAGTAGCCCAGGGACAGCCGACTACAGAGTGGCTGAGTCAGAGGCTAAACCCATCAGCGTGTTGCAGTTGGATCCCCGCTGACTCAGTGGCAAACCACTTTGGTAGGGCCTTCGGCTGGGATGCAGTGGAGTCAGGTGGGCCTGTGTCCCCTGCCCCAACCTTCCCGGGAGTGCTTGGCTTCCTCTGGACTTACATACCAGACCGTATCAAGCTTTACTAGCTCCGCCTGCCTGGAAGACTGGGGACACCAGACTATATTGCCTGCCCTGCCCGCTTGAGGGCTGAGGGCTACTGACTACTTGAACAGCCTCACCTGTTGGAAGGCCCAGGGCTATAGACTGTCTTGCCTGCTCCGCCCTGCCTGAGGACCTGGGGCACCAGACTGCTTGCTAGCCCTGCCTGTTTGAAGGCCAGGGGCTTTAGACTCCTGATCAGCACTGCCCTATGTGAGGGCCAAGGGGCTTCAGACTGCAAGGAAAGTCCGCCCCACCTGGGGCCAGGGCTAAAGACTTATAATCTGCAAAGTTTATTCCTCTAGACCAAGGCTCTGTGGCCTGCCTCGGAGCCTGGGCCCGAGGAAGGGTTGCGATGCCCCAGCTAGACCGTGCCATCAGCCTACACCGCTCCTTCCAGGAAGCAAATTCTCAAAGCGTGTCCACCTTACACAGAAGATGTGTGAAAAAGATATGCATTTCAGCTAGCAGTACTTGTAAGGTAATTTTAAAAGTTACAAATCCCTTTACACATCACTGAAATCTAACCCAACATTTGTACCAGTTCCTTAACTTGGTCTGTAACTTCCTTACCTTTGTTATGGATACCAGCATTCCAGGTATTGGTCTGTGAAAGCACCTTCCCAGCTTGTACCAGAGAAGAATACTGTATTTTTTTTTGACAAATTTCTTATTTTCTAATACCAAAGCTGACTTCAGCTTTGCAAAACGTTGTGGGATATGTGACATGGGTGAACAGAATTGTGGGGAAAGCACAATAGTCAATTAACGTAAGTGTTGGGAAGTTATACAGTAATACAGCTCAGGTCAGACAAGGGTCAGAAGTGCAGCTAGCCCTGTGACATACGAAGTAAACAATTCATTGAGAATTACTTGCTCATTTCCAATCTAGATCAGGTCATTTTATCAAAGTACATGAATTTGCAATGTCAGCTTCTCAATATCCTCCTCAATATCTGCCACTAACACTGCTTTCCATAACAGCACTAGAAGGAGTATTAATCCTCTGGCTGCAACAGGAAGCTGCATTTGAATGCAGAAAGCTACAATGCCTCGTAGCTGTAGAAGTCATTTGAGGTACTTAATATTAGAAATGATACATGGCTCCATCCCTGGAAATGCTGGTGACCCATGATCGTAAGGATGGACTCAATTGCAGTTCACAGAAACTCAGTCATATCACATCGTTTTTGCCATTATTTATTTTCTGTTTGATGGATAGTTGTTGACCTAACTACACAGTATGTATATTTCATTGTCGAGAGAGGCCAATAAAGTCACAGATTTAGGCTATTTTAGACCAAGAGGGAGTGAATTTCAAAACCGAGAGCTCCTGTCATGAAGTCAAGGTGAACTCCATCCTAACAGCTTGGCCTTAGATCCTTTCATTTGATGCAGCTAGCTGAGAGATCCATGGTCAATATACACAGTAAAATGTCACCAGAACAGATATGGTTTTGAATTTTTAAGTGCACGTACTATAGCAAGGCAGCCCTTTGGAATAGTGGGCATAGCTTTATTCCTGGTCCAGAAATTTTCTGTACAGATACACAATGTGGTGACTCTTTCCCTGAGCATCAATCTGCATTTGCCCAGTGTTTAATCCTCTGTCCAAGGAATCTGTGAAAACTCTTAAAAGGTTTGTCAGGGTCTGGATTTACTGGAACCAGGTCTTTGCTCAAGGCTTCCTTCAGTTGCCTGAAGGCCTTTTGATACTGTTAAGTCCAGATCTCTTGGGTTTTTTTGTTTTTTTTATGGTTCAGTGGTGAGTAAAGCTAAAGTGAAATACAAAGCTCCTATAATACCCAGCCATGCTGATAAATGATTGAGTCTGTTTGGAGTTTAGAGGACAGGCCAATCCTTAATAGTCTCCATCTTCACCAGTTCTATCTTAATCTGGTTGCTTCCCACCTTACTGGCCCAGATAAGACACCTAGGCTATTGCTACTTTACACTTCTCCTTCTTTACTGTCAACCCTACATCTTGAATGCATTTGAGCGCTTTTCCAACCTGACTCACAAGCTCGTCCCAGAACTGGCTAAATATAAACATAATCAATCTATGCAAAGGCAAACACCTCCTTCACTTTCAGTACCTCATGCACCAGCTGCTGTAAGGTAGCTGATGCCCCTGTAGCACAAAGGGGTAAAAACCACAAATTCAAAAGCCCTATACAGGTGATAAATGTAGATTTAAGTCTAGCGTCCGAGTCCAAAGGTACCTGTGTGAGGTAAACTGTGGTAAGGTATTGGGCAAGCTGAGAGGAATATATATATACACACATACACACATGGGAATGTATATATATATACACAGACACACACACGGGATATATATCAGATACTGTGAAAGCATTAAACTCTCTATAGTGCACACAAAAATCTGATAGTTCCAAAAACAGTCTTCCAAACAAAGCATTACTTATTGATTCCCCAAAGATACAGAGCAAAGAATTAAAGAGTAAGCTGCCAATATGCATGGGTCGTACACCTTAAACTGTGCTTGCAAGCTTTTGGAAGAATCTCTCAGCCCAACTAACTTCACCGCTGGCCAGGAGAAGCAGACTAGCCGACCCACACCTTCTGGGATGCTCTTTTGGAGTCTGCCAACATGCTGATAGGCCATACCCAACGTTCCTCCTCCCTAGGCTAGCACCTCTAAGTTTTTAGTATAGCCTTTGATCCTAGGTTCAGTCTGGGAAAGGGAAACTTTGCCAGCCTGGATGGAGCTAGACTGGGGGTATTCTCCAACTCAGCCATCCCCCATTGTTTCATCTAGGAGCCTTATCTTTGCCATTGTTTAATTTTCCGTTTGTTTCCCCTTACCCGCCTTGATTTAACTCCAGAATAAAGTCACATGGACAGATTGAGGCACATACGATTGTAAATAATATTACAGATGGAATCACAGAATTGTAGGACTGGAAGGGACCTTGAGAAGTCTTCTAGTCCAGTCCCCTACTAGCCAGTTCTCCACTGCTCCCCACAGAGAACTTCTTGCCAGCAGCTCCCCTCTTTCACATCAAGGGAACTCCTGCTCAAATATCTCTTCTGATTGCAACAGTGGTTATATGGCACAGGGAGAGAGGTTATCCCTCAGACAAGAAAAGACAACGCCACCTCAGCCATGTCTATACTTGCAATTTAGATACATGTACCCCATCTCATCTAATCCAACTCTAAGAAGGATTCTCTAACATGGTACTAAATCCCCCTGTAGCTGCCTTAAATTAGCATTCATAGTGGGACATTTCCTTCAGATTGCCAACACAGATGCAGACTTCATAGGTCAAAAAAATAAATTTAAACTCCACCAGTGTAGATCACAAAATACTGGTATATCATGTTCACAGTGAGAAATCTTGCATAGCAAGTGGTCTGTTGCATTCTGTTCCAGCTTCAGTTTTCAAATGGACTCAAAATACTGTTCATAAGCAATGAAGCAATCTAGTCTTAAGGCTGCAGCTAGAGTTGGTTGAATTTTTTAAATAAAAAGGGGGAATGGATGGGGCAAAAAATAGCCTTTTACTCAAAAGCAAAACAAACAAAAAAATCACAAACTTTTTGTCACAAACCAAATAATCTTTAGAACAGTTTATCTTTTTTTTTTTTTAAAGCAAAAACCTTAACACCATTATTGAAAGTTTTCATTTCCCAAAAATTGTGTTTTGGTAAGTGTAAATTTTCACTAACTTCAATAACATGTTTTATTAAAAAAATATATTTTCAAATATAGCAAAAGGGTGAGGTGGGTCTATTTTAAACCCTTTGAAATGGAAACTTCAAAATCTCAGTTTTTATTGTGACATTTCATTTTCAGCCAGCTCTGGTGACAGTAGAGTGAGAGTCAATGTAGCAAGATCCTCTCACAAGCTCTGGCCAAAAGAAGATGGTAAAAGTCACTCTTTACTGCAATTTATCATCTAACAGCCGCTGGGAATCTAACAGTACTCTGAGACTGTAAATTCTAGTGATAAATTGCACATACCTTCTATCAAAGGGACAGATATCTCCATATCTTCCAATTGCTTTTCTCAACCTATCAGCATTACTTCCATTTTGTCAAGAGTGAGCTTCAACTCATTAGCCTTCATTCATGCCCCAGACTCTGCCATATACGGAATAAGTCATTCAGATATTTTAGCAAGGTCAGAAGAAAGACACTGAACTGAGAGCCATAACTATAAGCATATTGTTTCCTTATTAATCCTTCCAATAGCCCAGTCATATTCCTGGTAAAGCTCCCCCAAGCTGAATACTAACTAGGCTGCTATACTTGGACCTCAGACACTGAACCCATGTGTTAAGCTTTCTTTGGTTGAGTAGGCTGTGGCTCTGTCTCTTTCCTTGGCCTCTCTGGCACACTTCCTAGGCACAGGCTGTGTGCTACCACTTCACAGAAGTGAGAAACCATGGCCCACTTGTCCTAGGGCCCCAGGACAAGTGCTGACCCCCCACCTCCCAACCCCTGATTCTACAGCAGCTTAAGCACACCTTTAGCAGAGCTCCAACCTTGTGGGTACTCTGGGTTTACAGTTCTTCATGAATAGGTGATAGTGGAAGCAAACAGACACAAAGATTTTGCAAAGGATTCCAAAACCAATCACTCTTTACTTTAGCTATCAAAAAAAATATACTGACCTAGACAAGATAATAAAACACCTATATACATTTCCCTGCCTCAGTTTCCTCTCAACTATTGAGCATTCTTGGGCTCAGGTCAGAGGCCTCTAAGAAGTCGAGGATTTCCTGTCATGCACATGGCTTCCATTCCAACTCATGGTCTCTCTCTCTTCTCTGCAACCAGTTTCCTTCTTTTTGACTGGTCAAGCAGTTAAAAAGATCCTCTTTGCTACAAAAGCATGCTCTTCTGTTCTTCTCTCCTGCCCAAACTTTCTTTATTGCTGTGAGTCCCTTTGAGTCCCTCACCATTCCCCAACCACATGTCTCAGGCTCTTTTTAAGACCAAGTATTAACACCTGATATCTCTGTTCTCTTGTTTGGGATTTTCCACTTTCCAAACCCCAGCCTACTACAGAGAAGTTGGAGAAAAATGGTTTCACCTAGGCCATCCCCTTGTCCTAAGGTGCTTCCATTTCAATGGGAGTTATCAAAATGTAATGCCCCTGAGGTGGAAGATATGTGACACTGCCTTGATAGCAGATACGCATTCAACATACAGCCATTTCATCAAATCAACCAGAATTTATAAGCTGTATGTAGAGAGATACCTCAAATTGCCACAGGCCAGCAATACACACTACACAAGAGGATTGACAAGGGGAAATCCCACATGAGGATGCACATCAGGAAGATCAGTTCCCAAAATCAAACCCTCTGAACTCTCTGCAGGAAGGGATAGGAAACACCAGAGGCCAGGTCCTTTCATTCATGGTAGGGTCTATAGGGGAGTCAACAATACCTCATAATCAGTGGTACAAAGTACAAGTGATGGATTCCGTGCAGTCTCTGGGAGAGATGAGTTACCTGTTTCATGCAGTAGAGGTTCCACTTAGCACTAAAACTGTAAAGCAACTTTGTAATCAGATATTCAAGAAGATAACAAATTGCAGTTAATGTGAAGAAATATGTGAAAATCCAACTGGAGCATGGATTCTCCTTAAATAAGATTCTTCTCCCTTTGTGCTCTCCCACCCTTTAGATGGTTGTGAACAAAAGATCATTATGAAATCTGCTAACCCATCAACAAAGTGATTTGTTGAAAGTACAGCATTCTCCTTCAGAAGCCTCTGGAAGCCAATCAGATGCGATTAGCCTGCAAGGGAAGATCAACAAAGCATGTCCCCTAATACAACAGGAAAAGTGTGTCCCTCCCACACACTGCAGGCTGTAATGACAGTTGCAACACTAGCCTCCATATTAGATCTAGTTTTATTGATTGAGTCAACCATCACCTACAATAGTGCCATGGATAGCATCATGGCCATGAAAATCATCAGTGGACTCAAACATCAATTAGGAAGTCACTGAGTGCTGTCAACCTGGGCGCTTTCAAGGCCACAGCACAACAAAAAACTACTGCTACTTTTAGGCAGAGGTAGGTCTGTACCCCATAGTTAAAATCAAGTGTCAATTGTCCCTAAGTCCAGGGTGGTTGGATCCAAGATTTTGGTTCAGCGCATTACAGAAATAAGGGCCATTTGTCCAGTATGGATTGTGATCTGAACTTCTCCAAAGTTTAGGAATGCTGATATGCAGGGTGCTTGATTTGGGACCACTATTACTTGAAAAATATTTGTCATCTTTTCAGATGGAACCAAAAGCCCTGGCTTAGATGAAGTCTTTAGAGGACCTTGCTGCATACCTGGTTTTCACAAAGGTTCCTCCGCCCACTCTTGAGTGAGTTTGCAGTGGTTTATATCATGTCGACCTTGTCCTTTGACTCCCCCTCCACTGTGACGTGCACTCTTGTAGGGACGTTTTGCACAGCCTTTGACCTGCTCAGAACTCCTCCGCCTCACACCTCTCACGGTCTATCTGAGGAACAAGTAGTCCTGACTGAGCGCTTGACTTTAAGTGTGCATATTAATGTGCCCTGGGGCTCAAGATCTTTGAAGTTTCTGCCTTGGGTAAGGAGATCAGTATCCAACATCCAAATCAGCACAGGCTGGTCGGTGAGTATTACCCGAATAACCCCCCCCCCCAGAAAACTCGAAGGCCACTTGTTGCTCTGTTGTAACTATTTCTGCCCTTCACATTCGGGATGGAACGTAAACAAGCATCTAGGTGTAAGCAGACTGGGATCACGGAGCCTTGCAGCATCTCTTTGCTGTGGCGAATGGGGACGGGTTGCAGACGTCGGTTTCCTCTTCATCAACATTCAGGAAATGTCCGGAAGGAAAACAACAGACTGAGCCTTTGAAGTGCCTGTTTCCTCCCCCCTGCTCCACTCCCCCCGCAGCGTTCTCACCTGCAACCCACTGGGAGAGGGGAGAGTTGATGAGACACCATGCATTGCGTCCAGCTATGCCACCGCCCGCCTGTTGCAGTGTTGTGTGTGCACACATAGGGTTCCTTCCCAGGTGTGATCGGATGTGTCTGCCAACCCCCCGCCCCCCGGGGTCACATAAGCTATTCATGGTGCTTAAAAAACAACAGAGGAACCAAACCAAGGGGGCAGGCTACGCCTGTGCGCTGAGGGCTGTTAGAATGAGAGGCAGCAGTGATCAGAAGTTGCACGCGGTTGCTAGCCAGCAGCTCTGCTGATCCCTAGCGGGGGTCGGGTATTTGCCACCGATCTGCTGGCTGTAAGTGTTTGGAGCCGAGTGTCTCGCGTTTGTGGAGCTGCCGCTATCCTTGTCAGTTTCAACAAATGCTTTTGCTCCAGCCACCAACATAACCTGAGCGTAGCTGGCCGGCTCGCTGCTTCTCCTCGCCCCTTTCCTCCCTCCCCGGCAGGGGCCAGGTCCCAGAACACCTTCCACGGGAACTGGCCGTGGTGCAGGGAATCACCTGCTGTGTCCAGAACAACCTCCCCTGGTGGAAGCTCCATCCGGATCGACAGCTTCCAGCTGCACTGGGGACCGTGCTCACGAGGTGCCAAGCGGAGCCTGGTGCTGCCTGAGCCCCTCCCGCTGAGCTGAGCTTGTGCGGGGAAGAAACCCTTTGTGCCATAAGCAGGTGCTGCTCCGCGGACCCTGGCTGAAGAGCTCGGGCTCTCTCGCCTGTTCCACGCCAATTGTTTGCAAGGCACAAAGGTGCCTTGAGAGCAAGCGACCCCGCGCATGCGCTGCTCCACTGGGAATGACCGCTCTGCCTCTGGGAGTAAGTTGCGTTCCCGGAACCTTCGCCGGGAAGCCAGAGTTAGGGATGTGGCCAGTGCAGAGGCGAGGCTGGTGCGGGATTCGGTCGCTCCCCGTGGTGATAGCCCTGGTCTGCTGTGCGCAGAGGTGAGCCTTGCCCCGCTCTATCCTCCGCGCGTGCGGTCGGGCGCGGGGCGTTGTCGGTCTCGTTATCTGTGGAGGGGCCCGTGGCTGGCTGCGCCCAGTTTGGGTGTTGTCTCAATGCAATCCGTGCTTCTTCCCTCCAGCGCCAACGAGCCGAGCAACATGTCCTATGTGCGAGAGACAGTGGACGGCTTGCTCCACGGATACGACATTCGCTTGAGGCCAGACTTCGGAGGTAACGTGCCAGTCTTTTTTTTTTTTTTTCCCCCACCAAACCGGGCCGCATCTCCCCTGCCAGAGGGGAGCGTCGGTTCCAATGCAAACGAGGCTTTGCAAATGGTTGTGGACAAGCTGGTGACAAAATACACCCCGACACCCGCGCGCGCACACCTGGCCACGGCTCCCGGTGCACCCACACTCACACGTGCAAAGCCACGCGCACAGATGCCACTACACAGCCAGGCACGTGGATGATGCATTCATACCCCCCCCCGTTTTGTACACAACAAACACCCCTGTTTCCGTTCGAAGGTGCTCCTGTGGACGTCGGGATGAGGATAGACATTGCCAGTATAGACATGGTCTCGGAGGTCAACATGGTGAGTACACGCTCCGGATTAAACCAGAGCCCTCCCCCCCAAAGGGCGCAGCGCTGAAGCCGGCACATTGTGCGGCTGCCCCTCACGCCTCAGCTGGGGGGATCTCGGCCTCGTGCCTGCGCAGCCTCGGCTCTCGTGCCAGAGCCAGGGCCGGCGGGCGGAGCTGAACATGTGCAGCGCTCTTTGCAGAGGAGCTGCTGATAGCTGCGCCGGGGAAAGCTGCTTGGGACGAGTTTGCACAGCACCGTCTCCGCCTTTCGTGCCCTTTGAAAATACGGCCTGGCGCCCTCTGCCGAGCCTTGCGCCGCGCTGCCTGTCAGCACCAGGGACAGCTCCACGTTGTCGGCTGGCAACGGGAGTCGGGGATTAAAAAAAAAAAGCAAAAGCATATTTGACACAACGACAATGCTGCGTTTCGGAGTCGGGGAGGGGGAGGGATCTGGAGGCAACCCTGCTTTACTTGGGAGAAATAGCTAGAGCTAAGGCAAACTGACTGGTAGGAGACAGAGATCCTTGGCAAAGGTTGCTGTCCAAGGAAAAAAGCCCAAAGGGGTGTTGCGGATTTTGCGTGGCTCTATATGCAATTTAGAGATCTACATATTCAGACTGCAGCAACATCAACCTGCTCTCTTTGAGCCTCCTGTTTGCTCTTGGAACCCAGAGACACCTGTGGGGAGAGGGGCGGGGGAGGGAGAGATCATTGGGTTAGGAAGCTAGAGGGTAAGGTAGTCTGTTTATATTTTAATCTCCCCTTGTAATTTGGCGTGGAGGAAATAGTCTAAACAACAGTAGCTGCTGCTACGCTGTTTTGCATAAGAAACACTGCTACGGAGACTCAGGGCTAGCAGCATTGGTACTGCTTGAGACACAGCAGAAGCCTGTTGCTTTCCCTCTAGTATTTCTGAGATCACTTGCCTGGGTGAATTGTAATTGCTGACTGACAAATCTTAGCTCTAATGTGAAGCACTCTGTTACTCCACACGAAGATATGTCTGTGAGGATTTTAACAGCAATCAGTGAGGCGGGGGATTGAATGGCTTTGATAGGTTTTAGGTCAGTGTCCAATCTCTCATAAATTGCCTGCTAAAACACAAACTGTTTGATATTGCAGACTGGATCACATACTTTGGAATAGCAGGATTAATAGCAAATATCTGTGTAAAGTAACTCAGGGCTGCTAAAAAGAAAAGTCATTTACAATATTTCTATAATTTGAATATACTTGAATCAGAATTTTGAAATTGCCCACTAAATATATTTAAATATATGTAATATATAAGGTTTTTGTTTTTTCTCTTGATGTTTTCACCCCAAGTCAACAACATATATTTGAAATACTAGAAATATTCAGAAATATTACAGATTCCTGGTACATATTTTTTGGCTGATGGACAGATTAAATTTCTATATCAACTGATTTAGAGGTAGAGATAAAGGCTATTATAAAGAAAGAACATCATCTTCACAAACTAAAAACTTCTCAACATAAAAGCAAAGAAAAAGAAAGCAGATGCCAGAAAGAACTTCTTTTCATTCGGGAAAAAGAAAACAGTATATAAATGAAGTATCTAATTAGCAAAATTAGAAAAATGAAACCTGGTTGAGGGTCAAATAAAATGCAACTTCTGACAAAGACATGTGCTACACTGTACTTGATTGTGTTAATTTCACTGCTGAAATGATTGCATTATAATAACTATGAATGCATAAAGTAAAGGACAAAAAAATCTAGTTCTGGCCTGGTTTCACATTCTCTTTCTATGCTACAGAAAATGAAAATCAGTACTTTTAATCCTAGCAAAATGATTTCGGCTTAATATACTACATGGGCATTTTGGGGAGGAGGGCAATCTCAAATGAAAATCTAAGGTACTTTTGTTCCATCTGAAGAGGAACATCCATGCAACTAAGAGGAACGGGAAAGCTGTGCTTTGTTTTGATATCAGCTGTCAGTTTATTGAAATTTCACAAAACAAAGACAGTTTCAAATTAATTTCCCTTCAAATGTTTTTCCTAAGATTCCTACAGTCTAATATTTATCAATGGAACTCTGAAAAAGACAGTATTTTTTGTCTTTACATTTATTTTTACTATTTTTAACTGTATATCTTAATTTTATGCTGTTGCTTAAATATAGTTATTATATTTATCTACCTAGCATCACAGTTACATTGTAAGTTCTTTGGGACAAGGACTGTTTTCACTATGTGTGTTATGCCCAGCACAATAGGGCCATGAATGGAATGTAGATGTTATATCTTAATACAAAAGTTAAATAATAAACAATAGGTGGGATAAGGGAAAACAAAGAACAGACTTTACAAATTCTAACTTGCAGAGGTCCTGAGGAAACTTTCCTTTCAAGGAGAACTTATTAGTGACTGTGTGGCTAGGGCAGAGGAAAGAGCATATGAACTTTGCATATCTCACTGATAAGCAAGGAGAACAAACCCCATCCTCACCCCCCAGATCATTCCCTGGGGGCAGGGCTAGCTGCCCCCCCCATGTGCGTGCACACACACTATACACTGAGTAAACCATCCCTTCTCACAAAATGGCTGCCTTAGATAACGTAGGGCTATTGCGTACCTCTGCCATGACTTTATGTTGATCGTCTGTGCAGGGATGCAGAAGCAGAGTGAAATTAATGCCACCACTACTGGTACCAAAGGCCTTATCCTGAGAGGTGCAGAGCACTTCCTATGAAGTGCTGAACATCCTGGATCCTCAAGTGGGGGTTGAGGAAACCAAGCTGCAGGACACACTCAGTGCTGTGTAGGGTTAATTATGTTGTATTTTCCAGCAGTATTTCTGCTCAGGGCTGAACAAAGCATGATCCATAATGTGTCTATCCTCCCCCTGCCTCTCTCCCTTCTCACGTCAGCAGAATAAAGTTTGCAGATGACACAAAAATTGGGGGAATGGTAAATAATGAAAAACACAGGTCATTGATAGACTGACCTGGATTGCTTACTAAGCTGGATACAAGCAAACAAATATGCATTTGAATTCAGCTCATTGTATACATCTAGAAACAAATAATATAGACCCTACTTTCTATGTGGGGGTCATGGTGGATAATCAGCTTTACATGATCTCCCAGTGTAACACTGTGGCCAAAAAAACGAATACAATCGATGGATGCATAAAGAGGGGAATCTCATGTAGGAGTAGAGAGGTTATTTTACCTCTGTATTTGGTACCAGCATGACCGCTGCTAGAATACTGTGTCCAGTTCTGGTGCCCCCACTTCAACAAGGATGTTGATAAATTGGAGAGGGTTCTTCAGATAAAAGAAATAAGAATGATTGAAGTATTAGGAAACAAGTCTTATAATGACAGATTCAAGGAATTCAATGTATGTACTTTAACAAAGAGAAGGTTAAGGGCTGGCTTGGTTACAATCTATAAGTAATTACATGGGGAACAAATACTTGACAATGGGCTCTTTAATCTAACAGAGAAAGATATACTATGATCCAATGACTGGAAATTGAAGGTAGCCAAATTCAGATGGGGAAAAAAGGTGTAATTTTTTAAAAGTGAGGGTAAGTAACCATTGGAACAATTTACCTTGGATCATGGTGGATTTTTCTATCACAGACAATTTGACAAAATCAAGACTGGCTGTTTTTCTAAAAGATATGGGGAAGTTCTATGGTTGTGTTATATAGAATGTGAGACTAAATCATTACAAAAGTTCCTCCTGGTCTTGGAATCTCTGGATCTATGAAAAAAACTGAAAAGAATTGAGACCCTTCACTCAAACGTTGTCTTTCCTACTTTTCTATTTCCTTCTTGCTTTACCATCACAGAGATGTACTTTGCAATCTTGTTTACTATAGTGAAATAAACATAAATTAACGTATGATGGTCCAATGGATACAGCGCTGGCCGGGGACTCAGCACTTCTGCAGATCAAGCCACTTACTTAGCTCCTTATTTTAGGTACCAAGTTTTTACATCCTGATCCAAACCTTCACTTCCTCTTTCTATTTATGCTTAGGAAATACTGACTGATATTCTGCCAAATGCTTCAAACCAGATAGTTATACTTGGTTTTCATTACATTTCTAAGGCCAACAAGGTGACCTTCTGCACATTTTCAAGATGCTTGTGCCTCATTAGCTAACTTCTGACCCCATGCCCTTTTCCATTCCCTCTGCTGCTGCTTCCCTTTGCTAAATTAGTTATTTATAAACATCCCCTTAAAAGGCTATTTAAAAACATTTCTAGCATAATAAGAAACAGCAGGTTTTTTGTTTGCTCTTTGTTTTTAAAGCAGCAATGAAGTTTCCCTGTTAGGAATTGTTATGCCTCAGGTAGCTTTTCCACTGGGGAATTTAATTATAGCCTATTAGACCCTAAGAGTAGCATTATTGCTTGAACTTAAACCTATGCTACTGTTTTCTCCAAGGGCCACTGAAGTTGAGGAAAGCCCATGTAACATATTTTAATATATGACTTTGTAATACACATTTCCAGTCTAGCGGAGCCAAATGGTGATGTTTAGCTGCCACCTTCAGTCGCAGATTGTGTGTAGCCACACTGTCCCAGTACGTGTTTAGGGAGGGGTTATACCTCTGGTATCATGATCTCTCCCTATCCAGTCCAATGCACAGTGCTTCTATGGAGTCTGCACTGCCTTTAGTTTGGTGCAATCTCCTCTCCTTACACTTCAGGGTCTTGGACCCGCCTCCTTCCTGCCTCACTTCCTTTACAGCTCTGTGCACCTTGGGAAAGCACTAAGAGAGCAATCCCTGTACTCTCTCCAGCACTAGTCTGCAACTGTGTCTGGCCATGCACATTTTTTCCCCAAGTTACATAAGACTTTATTGGCATGACAAGCTATACAAGTGTTAGAAAAGAAAGAGAAAACACAGGCTCCTCCCCCTGTGTAGTGTGTGTCCAAGTACAGGCCTGTCGCTATCTGGACCACAAGCAGAACAATCAAAACTACTTTGAAAATATGTCCTTAAATATTAATAAAATGTAAATACTTTTTCACCCTGGTTTTTAAAGACGCTGAGATCCAGATCCTCAAAAGTATTTAGGTGCCTAACTCCCATTGATTCCAATGGGAGTTAAATGCCTAAATACCTTTAAACCTCCGCACCTTAGTGCCCACCACTCCCATTGATTTTAGGGAGAGCGGCAAATACTCAGCATCTCTGAAATTCAGCTCCTTTATTTGTTCAGAATGAAAAATGTTGCTGCCTGTTAGTTTTCTTGCCATCTGCTTAAACATGCTTGCAGTCCTTGTGCTATGAAAACAATGACACCTTATTTGCAAACTTTGGTCTCTATTATATTCAAGTGATCTTCATGCTGGGGAAATTGCTCCATTGCTGAAAGATTAGAATCATTTTGAGCACAGGACACAGAGATGAGACTATAAAGTGTGAAGTAAGAGACACAGGACAATTGTGTTTTGTTAATGATGCTATTAACAGCTTATCATAGCACAACCACATCCCTCAAGGCACATTAACTCTGCCTTATGTAGGGTAATGTGGCTCAGTATCTCATGATGAGCAATATGAAGGTAAAGCCTGATCTTGCAACCCTTTGCTCAAGTGAGTAGTCCTTAGTGATTGACTTCAATGAGACTAGTTTGCATGTGTAAGGACTGCTGGATTGTGCCGGTAACGTGTACCACCACTGACTACAGAATCAGCTGCAGAGCCCTGCTGGTTCAAATGGAATAAGGGGTCTCTAAGTCTGCCCGGTAGAAGAATGTGATCTGGCTTTGTGAATCATAGCCATGATAGGCTGAATATTGCATCACCCTGGCTCTTGAGTTGAGTCACTCCTGTTGTTTCACTAGACACCATTAGTTTTCTGTTTAGTGTTTGTTTGTGTGTGTGTGTGCGCGCGCGTGCATGCATGTGCATTTTAGTTTAATTTTATTTAAAAGGGGCTGCCATTGCGGTCTGAGTTTCTGGGCCAGAATCAAAACTGGCATAAGACAATGCAACTTACACCTTCTGCTGCCTAAAGGGCACCTACTGCTGGAGGCATTCATTCGCACAGGACAGTTAGCAGCCTCCCCCCCCCAGATGAGAGCACTCTTCCAGTACAAGCTCCTTTTTATTTGGCTTGACTCCACATGTTCCCTCTTGAAGGAGTCTTCTCAGGAAATGCACTGAATCAGCACATCATCTGGATGACCTTCCCCACCTGGAGCCATGTTTTCAAAACAAGAGGAGCAGGTTTCGAAGTGCTCAACACACACAAATATGGTCAGATTTTCAACCTAGAGCTTATTTTGACACTTAAATAGGAAAGGAGTTCTTTTGTCAATCTGACCGTAGTGGAGCAGTGTTTTGGCAGCTGGCACTGCTGTGAATTTGCCCTCAATGGACTTGCCTTCACTGCGGGGCCAACAACTTGGTTTCTGCATCTGTGTGAATCCTACCCATGGATATTTTCTACAACTTTATCTTAAAGTCTAGGAAAAGGACTACTATGAATTATATGACTACTCTCAGAAATAACAGACCGTTTGTGCAGCTTGCCCAGTGATGGAGCCTTTTGAAAATATAATCTTCTGTTATGAAGCACCTCACCCATGTGGGTATTGAAACTCAACCAGCTTTGAAACAAACCATTCTGGTATTTTCCCCAAATTCCTTATTTTGTAAGCTTCCTTGGACTGCATTGTTTTATAGTTATTATGTTTAGTAGTTTAAAAGATCAATCCAAGCATTCATTCTCATGACCTCTCTGTTTGGGATGTAGGTATGTTCTGTTATACGCATTTAAAGGTGGGTCAACTGAGGCACTTGGCAAATATGACTTTCCTTATATCAATCAGCAAATCAACAGCACAGGCCAAAGTGGAACCTAAGAGTACTGGCTCCCATTCTCTTGTTCTAGTCATCGTACACACTACCTCCTTCCCTAATGTACCATGAGACACGTTTTAATGGGTTTATTTTTGCATCCTTGTTATAGTAATTGAAATTTACGAATTGTTTCCTTTCAAAACTACAAGGTGACCCTTTTGCTTTGTCTCAGTTAATGATGTTTGACTAATTTTCCACCATGACAGAATTCTTATGGAAGTATATTAGACAGTAACATGAATATGAAATGAGCTCATTAGGAACCAGGCTATGACAAAATCTATTAAGTTTCTGTGACATGATTTGTCTGGTTTACTGCAATACCTTGACCCAGGTTAACAAAGACTACTTATGGGAGATTGCAAGGAATACGTCCGGGTAGTATAATGCATTATAGTTGTGTTCAAGATTCAGAGCAAACAAATGAAGAGTGTATAGCTATATCTACTAGAAAATGGTCACTAAGAAGTAGGCCTAGGAAAAGAATCATTCACATGCAATAAATGAGTTAAAATATTACCTCTAAAAGCTTTCCCCAACAGTCTCCATTTAATGGAGCAGAGATCAAAGCATTACAAGACTAGCGAAAATCTTAGTTACCTGTGCTTGTAGAGATCTGAAAACTCATGTCTGATATAAAAACAGACACAGAATTTTTTATACAGCAACCAAATATAAGCCTGTTTCCATAGCGTGTAGGATTCAGTTCCTGATCTACAACGCTGAACATACTTTCATGCTAGAGGGGTTCTCAAACTTTTTTGCCGGGACCCCCCTTTGAAAATATTTGAGGCTGTGATGTCTCCCCCAAAATAGTGAGGACCCCATCATGCCATGCCATGTCATGCTTATTTCTGTGCTGCTGCTGGGAATGGCACTGCTTTCAGAGCTGGGCACCCAGCCAGCGGCTCTTTGACCACCCAGCTCTGAAGGGCTCGGGTTGGCATCCCCACACATTGCTGGCAACCAGAGCCTCAGCATGCATGGAGGAAAACAGCTCTTGACCCTCCTATAATAATCTGGCAACCCCCTGAGGGATTGCAACCCCCAGTTTGAGAACCCCTGTGCTAGAGCTTCTATACTGGCTTATTGGTACATGGCCCTGATTAAGCAAAGCACATGAATAGTCCTGTTTATGTTTTACAACAGCCATGAAGGAAACTGTGCCATCAGAATGACTTAGGATGCTTTCAGGGATCTTGTGTTAAGCACATGCTTAACAGACCTTCCTGTGGCAGGGTCAGAATGATCAAAGACAAGCCATGGGGCTAACCTTATCTAATAAGTGGGTGCCTAGGGCTTAAGATTGAATTGGCTTTTCAGTTGGCAGCAGATACTCCTCAATGGAATACTATCCAGTACCCTACAGAATGTTAGGAGCCATTAGGAAAGGGACAAATAAGACAAACTATAATAATGCAATTGTATAACTCTATGGTACGCCCATGCCTGGCATACTGTGTGCAAGTCTGGTTGCCCCATCTCAAAAAAGATATACTAGAAATGGAAAAACTACATAGACGGGCAAGAAAAATGATTAGGGGTATGGAACAGCTTCCATACGAGGAGAGATTAAAAAAACTGGGAGTAGAAAAGAGATGACTAAGGGTGATATGATAGAGGTCTATAAAACCATGAATGGTGTGGAGAAAGTGAATAAGGAAGCATTTTACCCCTTCATGTATCACAAGGTCATAGGTAACCCAATGGAAGTACTAGGCATTAAGTTTAAAACAAACCTAAGGAAGTATTTCTTCACACAATGCACTGTCAACCTGTAGAACTCATTGCCAAGGGATGTTCTGAAGGCCAAAAGGATAACTGGGTTCAAAAAAGAATGAGATAAATTCATGGAAGATAGTTCCATCAATGACTGTTGGCGATGATGTCTATGGCCAACTCCATGCTCTGGGTATCTCTAAACCTCTCAGTGCCAGAAGCTGGGACTGGACAACAGGGGAGGGATCAAATTGATAAATTGCTATGTTCTGTTCTTTCCTTCTGAAGCATCTGGCACCATCTTCTGTTAGAAAACAGGATACTAGTCTAGATGGACCATTGATCTAACCAAGTATGGCCATTCTTATGTTCTTAATTGTAATTTCTGAATGGAAATGTGGTCACTTTTACCAATTCTAACCATTTCCTGGGGTGAATTCCTGGGTTGAAGTAACATCTATGGAATTCAATTATTTACTTGTCATTTGCTCTTCATTCTGACATTTTAATCCTGTATTCCCTGAGCACAAAACCACGCACCTACTACTAATTCTCCCGCCATTTAAGGAGGTCCTGTCTCTCCCACTCTCCCTCCCTCACTTCTCACATTAACCCAAGATAACGTTTGTCAGCACTCTCATTATCTTTAGCTACCTCAGTCATAGCAAATACAATGCTGGATCAGATACTGCACAATTCCCAGCCAACTGCAATTGAATTAACTAGTCAATTAATCCTTCTTCAGAGTCCTCCTCAAGACCCACTTCCACAGGGACACCTACAAGAAAACTGCCAACAAATGATGACAAGGCGATACCACAATGACTGATGGCTCATTTTATCTAATTAAAATAACCAGACCACTTTTCACTGATTTGGAACTGTGCAATTTTACAACTAACCAGTGTTACTGCAATTTTATTTTCCATATCCCCTCTTTTGTTTGTCTCATTCACTTGCTGCATCTTCTTTCAAATTAGACTGCAAACTCTTCAGGGTAGGGACTGTCTCTACCAGTGCATTTGTACAGCAAATGCATAAGGGGCATCAGTCTTGACTGGAGCCTTTGGCACTACTACAATACAAAAAATTAACATTAACAATTTTCTATTAATGTAGCTGAAAACAGAATTAGTGGCATTCAGTGTTTTGCTTGCATTACAGGTAACATCATCCACTGTTTATTAATTTTAAAATATATACAAACAGTTGCTTTAATACAATGTTATGCTGAGGTCTTAAATTCACTGAAATCCAGAAATTCCAAATGTACAGTTCCTATAGCAACCATGACTAGTCCCTCTACTTCATAAATTTGTATACATTATTATTGTGTATGATTTTAGAACTATATGCCCTGAAATTTGTAGTTTGCAGGATTGCTGGAGCTGGGTTGGTTCCAGGATATTAGAGAGACAAGATGGGTGAGATAATATCTTTTATTGGGCCAACTTTATTGGAGTTTACTGGAGTTCATCCAATGAAAGATATTACTATACCCATCTTGTCTCTTTTGAAATTTGTGCACATTTTGGCTGAGTTATGGCTACTGTGGAAACCATAATAATGCATTTCCTGGCTTTTGAGCATTTAAATATCTCTTCAAGAATGGCCCTGAACATTTTTTAATCACAAATTTATTTGCCTGTTTTCCTTTAGAAAAATAAATAAGAAACCAATTTAGACAAAAAGGTAAAGGGAACATGCTGATGCATTGACCTAGCTTTATGGGCACTGACCATTAGAGCAAAGACAAATAAACAAACATCTATTTGAATGTACAAACATCAGTCCACATAAGTAAACACAACCAGGTTTATTTGGATAAGCATTAATTAGCTTACACATTTTGGAGGCAGATCTCCCCTTAACATCAATAGATGTTCCATACATCACTAAGGAGGGATTACCATTGATTTCAATGGACTTTGGAGGAGTCCCTAGGGGAGAAATTGGTCCACAAAGTATATACTGAGTTACTCAAAGGAAATGATAATTCTACAGATTCTCAAGCCTCTTATAGAAATGTCTCTGACTGTATACTGCACCGGAGCCAAGAGTATCTATTCTGCCAGGGCCCAGTGCAATAGAAAGTCTCCACTTGGGTTGGACTGGGTCTCTAACTAGCAGAAGGAGACACATTTCTACCACAAAGACAGATACATTCATTTTATAGCATCTGATAAAATTATTCAGGACATATAAAAATCTCCAGTAAATTGAAAACAACAGCACTGAAAGATTTTTAATGTTGGTTCATAAATTAAAGCAGCCAAGAGCAGGCCAGACTTGTGCTTTGAACTTTTCTTCTTAGTAGTCTAGAATCATGAAGAGTTACCGTGACAATAAATATGTTCTATGGCACATTCTACCTCAAGAATTGCTCTGTGAAGCTCGAAAGCTTGTCTCTTTCACTAACAAAAGTTGATCTAATAAAAGATATTACCTCACCCACCTTGGCACTCTACATTCTACCTCAGAAATACAAAAAACAGCTCCCCAGAAAGGGAAGTCCAGCAAGACAATTTACACATTTAAAGGCATCACAGTGTTTCAATTTCTGCTATGGGTTTTCAGATACAGTCAGACAGATTATCATAATTTTTAGTACATTTCAACAAATCCTTATAGATTAGCTTGTTGATGATTGAGAGATGTGTTTAAGAGAAAGCTGGAATGGCATCCCATTGCACTATAGTAGCTCTTAAATGTAATCAGAAATGTGTTGTGTATTTTGTGCATCTTGCCTAATTGCATAGGTTGCCGTAACAACTGAGCATAGCCTAGTGCCATAGCAATAGAGTTAGACTATTAGAGGATAGCTCAGCCATTCCTGGCTGGTTTTAGTGTTAGTTCAATAATGATGTTCCCTGTGTTGCATCTCTCTATGATCCTGTGCTGAATTCTCTCTCTGAATACAAGCAATTAAAAGGAATTCAACATAACAAAAGTGACGATGAAGGACGGGATTGACTTGTACTGCTCCAGCAAAAAAGTAAAAGTCAGTGTAAGAAAAAACCTTTTTGCTGTTTTGGGGGCTGGGCTGTTTATACTGACAGTTCAAACTGAAACTAAAACAGGTTCTGCTTTGTTCTGATCAAAGTGAAGCAGACAGACTGAGAAAGGGAGAAACAAAAGCAGTGCTAGTGAATGAAAATCAACAGCAATTGTGTGTGACTGACCCCAATACACAAATAAATGACACTAAAAGACAAGAGAAAGAAAAGGGGAGAAAAAAAATAAGAGGGACAGCAATCACTACATTTACTGTACCTTTGGGACCTTTTGATGAGGCTCTAGAGAATTGAAACTCATATACTGAGCGCATTCAGCTTTTTGTTAATGCAAATGAAATTACAGATGCAAAGATGGTGCCAATTTTCTTAAGTGTTGTAGAAGCTAAAACCTATATTTTATTGCACAGTCTAGTGCATCCTGATAAGGCAGAGACAAAATCTCAGTGACATTGTGTAAATCCTGGAGGCATATTTTTCTCCAGAACCACTGGTAATTGAAGAGAGATTCAGGTTTCACAAAAGGAATCAAGAAGACGGTAAAACAATTATGCAATTTGTAGCAACTCTGAAGAAGTTTGCTGAGCACTGTAAATTTAATGATGTGTTAAATGACACCCCACGTGATAGGTTAGTGTGTGGTCTGCACAATGAAGCAATACAGAACCTCCTAGGTCACCTGGCAGAAGACCATTGAAATTGCAATCTCTATGTAGCTGGCTGCAAAGGAAGCCCAACAGCTCAGTGCATTGACCAGAGTGCATAAGGTGTCACAAGAACCTACCCACAAGGCAGTGGGGAGCCAGGAATGTTACCACTGTGGAAAGCCAGATCACCATGCATCAGAATGCTGGTGTAAAGACCTAATGTGTTGACAATGTGGCAAAAAGGGTCACATTGGGCATGCCTGCAACCAAAAGAAAGAAGGGTCAAACACAACAGACAAATGAGAAAAAGAGGCCTGCTGTCTGGAGGACTAAAAAAGGAAAATCTGCATGCAGTACAGCAGACTCAGGATGATCAAAATGACACCCAGGCAGAAGAAGTGCCACTCCATGTCTTGTCCATGGCAGTTGGCTCACATGAATACTGGGTAACATCACTGTTGGAAGGTAAACCTGTACACATAGAACCGGACACTGGCACAGCAGTTTTGCCGGTCTCAGACACTGTGTATAAGGAGAAGCTAAAGCATCTCTCCCTTAAGCTGACAAAAATTGTTCTGAAGCATACTCTGGAGAAGCTGTACCCATGTTGGCCACTACTGATGTTACTGTAGAACTCAATGGACAGACTGCTAAATTGCCACGTTTTGTGATGGAAGGGAATTAACCCAGTTTTAATGGAAAGGTTGTGACTTAGGAAAATCCAGCTGAACTGGATAGACGTGCACAGGATGGCTAAAGAAAAAATAGGTCTGACAGGTTTATTAAAGAAACATGCTGCTGTTTTTGGAGAGGACCTGGGAAGTATGAAAAGAATCACGGTGAAATTGAACATTAGACCTGACAGCCAACCAAAATGTCTGAAGGCCAGAACTGTGCCATATGACATCAGGCCAAAAGTTGAAGCGGACCTGGAGCGCCTGGTCAAAAATGGAGTCCTAGTACCAGTTACCCATAGCCAATGGGCAACCCCAATCGTTCCAGGATTGAAGAAAGATGGTTCCATTCAGATTTGTGGGGATTTTAAGGTCACTGTTAACCCAGTGTTGTGTGCAGAGCAATACCCTCGTATCAATTACCTCTTTGCTGGCTTGGCTGGTGGCCAAAAGTTCAGCAAGATTTATCTGAGTCAGGTGTATTTACAGCTGCACATTGATGAGAAATCCCAAGAGCTGTTGACTATCGTGACACATAAAGGGATGTACTGATACTGTCGCTTGCCGTTTGCAATAACATTTGCTCCAGCTGTGTTCCAGAGGGCTATGGACCAGATCTTGAGTGGCATGTCAGGAGTCCAGTGCTATCTTGACAACATCCTGGTCACTGGCAAGAATGAGGCAGATCACCTTAAGAACCTGGAGGCTGCCCTACAAAGATTAGAAGAGTATGGCCTATGAGTCCTCAAGGACAAATGTGAATTCTTCCAGCCCTGTGTTGAATATTTGAGACATATCATAGATGCTACTGGCCTTCGTGAGGCCCCTGCAAAAGTCAAGGCTATTGTGGAAGCTCAACTGCCTCCAAATGTAGGCCAACGTTGCTCTTTTTTAGGGCTATTGAACTATTATGGAAAGTTTATTCCACAGTTAGCAACACTACTAAAACCACTACATGAACTCCTTGGCCAAAACAAGATCTGCAACTTGCATTGACCCAGTACTGTCCTAAGTTATGGACCTAGTGATGCATGGAACATTTCTACGGGACTCTCAGGTCTTACTCAACCTTCTTCCCTACATGTCCAGGAGGATGGAGTTATCAATCTATTCTGGTTGTTTGTTGTGTGGGATGAGCATCATTATTCCACCACTACTGATATCACAGATGTTTGAACAGCTACATTTAGGTCACTGTGGAATAGTGTGCATGAAAGAAATTGCACAAAGTTACTTTTGGTGGCCTGGCCTAGATAGTGCTATTGAAGAGAAGGCAACAGCTTATACTTCATGTCAGAGTGTGAGAAACGCACCTCTGTTGGTGCCCCTACACCCATGGGACTGTCCTGAAAACCCATGGCAGCATATTCATGTTGATTTTTCTGGCCCATTTAAAGGAAGCATATTCCTGGTTGTTATAGATGACCGCTCTAAATGGCCAGAAGTCACCGTAATGCCATCCACTACTGCTGAAAGTAGAAACTGTGTGAAATCTTTAGTCATTTTGGTCTCCCAGGACAACTTGTGAGTGACAACAGACTGCAGTTCATCTCTCAGGAATTTGAAAATTTTATGAAAACAAATGGGATACACCACATCACTTCAGCATCGTATCATCCATCCACCAATTGATTAGCTGAAAGGTTCGTGCAGACCGTGAAACAAGCTTCAAAATCTGCAAGGGGACATTTGTTCTTTCAAAAGCAACTGGACACCTGCATACTATCCTACAGAAACAAACCTCATGCTATGACCAAATCATCCCCGGCCTTTCTAATGATGGGACGACAGCTGCACACTTGTTTTGATCTGCTGAAACCTGCCAAAGCATGACAAGTTGTACAACGTCAACAGCAAAACCAAGCCATCAGATGTGCACATAGAGCAAAAGACCCAAACTTTAGTCCTGGACTGCCTGTCCTAGCTCAGAACTATGCTTCTAGAGCTAAATGGGTCCCTGCTACAGATATCGCCCAAACAAGACCAGTTTCCTACACTGTCCAGACTGCAGATGATCTCACCTGGTGGTGGCATGTAGATCAATTGTTGCCAGGTCACACATGTCCCAAGGACACATCTCCAGTTGAACTGCCTGACCATTACAGGTGAGATATCATCAAGTCAAGAGTCACCCGTTCCTGACTCCCCTTCTCCATCTACCTCTGCAGAAGACACAGCCCTCTCCCCTATTCAAGCAGATACAACATCCTCACCTGTTCGAGTTACAAGTCCTGAGCCTATTATTAGACTTGCACCAATAACATCTTCCAGTGCAAGAACACCAGAAGTCCACTGTAATCCACCTCGAAAGAGGCCTCCTCCAGAAAGGCTGGATCTTTAGCTAGGGCAAACCCACGTTACAGTGCAGAATAATCCCTGGGGTTTAGCCGGGAAATGAGGCAGTCTACCCTCGTTCCTAGTTTAGTGATTATTCTGTTAAATGGGCGTTTTCATTAAGCGGGGAGGAATATGTTGTGCATTTTGTGTGTCTTGCCTAATTGACTAGGTTGCCATAGTAACCGAGCTTAGCTTGTTGCCATAGCAATAGAGTTAGACTATTAGGGGATAGCTCAGCCAGTCCTGGCTAGTTTTAGTGTTAGTTCAATAAAGACGCTCCCTGTGTTGCATCTCTCTGTGATTCTGTGCTGATTTCTCTCTCTGAACACAAGCAATGAAAAGAAATTCAACATAACAAGATGCTTTATAACAAATTCATTTAAGAATAAAAATCACTCACAGACTGCATGCCATATATAGTCCTTAAGAGTTCAATTGTACCCAACCCACCCTACATAGATGTACAGCAGAGAGGTAGGATTGGAGAAAAGAAGAAGGAACCCTCCAACTCTCTGCAGATGATGGCCACATTGACAGCTTTTCTATTCAGCAAGTGGGATTGCAGTTCTTCTACCAGCATTGGTCTCCCTCAGGGAAGTTGAGAGTGCACTATCTAGCAGAGCTGCTCCCTTCAAAGAATAGTATGAGAATTCCATTTTCCTAGTGGCATTCTGGGCAAAGACTTCAGGAGTCCCTCTCTCGGGGGCAGTGCGGCTGGGTCTGAAAGGGACAATTGAACCCTGCAATTGCAAGCAATTAGAATTCAAAATAAAAATAGTTTTTTAAAAAATCCAGAAAATTACCTCCACTCAGTACTTCCTCAGCTCTTTGCATTTATTCCTGCTATGTTAATGCTTTAGCAGTGTACATAATGCAGGCAGTGCAACTAACTTTATACTTTTAGTGCTCTTTCAGCCCAAATTTACAGTCACAGTTATGAAACCTGGGCAATTTCCTTCAACCTTCCACAGCTACAGAGGCTGCTCCTTTTTTAAAGGAGCATATCCTTCCCAGATGCAGTTTCATAAAGCCAAGTTCAGCTCAATAGCCTGTCCATGTCTACTCCCTGCTCAAAGATAGATTTATAGACTCTGCCCTGCTTCCTTGCTGTCTATTGTAAGTGAATTATAGAAAATCACTTGAAAGAGGTAGTGAGCACATATATTACATTCTTTGATACTCTACCAGGAGATGTGTCCCTCCAGGGCTGACTGACAAGTGTCATGGCATTGTGATTTTTATCTTTCAGTAACTCCATATCAAATGTGCTCAGTTTACCCAACTAAAAAATGCTTTTCATAACTTCCAGCCATGAAAACTCAGCCTGCAATCCACACTTCCAACTGACTTCTTTCTGGCTTTTTTATCACAACTGCTAAAGCTTCTTCAATAAGAATTTAATTCACATTGGTAAAGCAACTCAAATATGTTTACTCCATTTCACTCTGTTGTCAGAAAATTAAGCAGATATGACTAAATATGAACCAGGAGCCCATCTTTTGAAGAAAAAGGAACTCTTGATACAGGAATAGCACGGTGAAATTCTTTGAGCCTGTGTTATGCAGCAAATCAGGCTAGATGACCATAATGGTCTCTTCTGACCTTAAAATCTGTGAAGGGGCCATTTCTTTCAGTCCTTTTACTGCTGATAATAGGAGTCTAAAATTGAACATTTGCAGGTGTTCCAGTTGAAAATTTCAGTATGGAACTGATGCTGTTAGCTCAGAGATGGGGCCCATTGGATTGAAGATTCCACCACAGCCCTTCCCTTTCAATGATATCACTGATTAAGGAGTCCAGATTCTCATTTTCAGCAAAGGAGACACCGCCTTATCAAGAAACTGCCAAAGGAGACACTGCCAGATACTAGGAACTTGAGCTAACGTCTAGTCTTCCCAGGCAGAATTTGGGATGGCAAAGATCCTTCTCTCAACAGCTACACCGGTTTTTATTTAAAAAAGAAAAACCAGGTCTGGAAACACAATGCTAATTCATACAGCATTATGGCTGTGGTAACTACTATAGATATTGTGGTCCTAGCAGGGGAGAAGTGTCCCAGGACCACGAGATACTACACTCTTTACATGACTTGTTCCCTTGTGTAATTCAGCTTTCACCTGTGGAGTGAGTGCTTCCCCCAGTGCATCAGGCTGATCTGTCTGGTTCTTATGTAGGTGGCCTTTGCGTGCAACTGGATTATGAGATGTCCGGGACTCTACACACCCCCAGAAGGTCACAAAATAGAGGCCTCAATGATTTTGCAGAAGATTCATAGAACTTGTTATCTATGATACTTCTCTGACTCCCTCCCCCACACCGATTATCATAATCTAAGCATTGCACAATCTTTTATGTAATTTGTCCTCAAAACGCCTCAGTGGGCTAGTGAAGAACTAACATTCAGTACAGCATCTGGAACCCAGGGAGACTAGTGATGTGCCCATGGTCACAGAGAGCAAAGAACTGAATCTGGGTTTCCTGAGTTCCAGGCTAGCATCTTCATCATCACTACAAACTTGAAGCCAAGTCTTAGCAGGTAAAACAAAAAGAAAATAAGCCATTCAGTTACTCTGTAAACACTTTTGGGTGGAAATACAATTGAAATAACAGAATAATTTTGATTTTCTATTTTGGATGTTTTTATAATATTACCAGTCACGTACCTCTAATACTATCAGATAAGTAACATACTATTCTATGATCATTAGTTAGATTGTAAGTAGCTCTTGTTGAAAAAATAAAGTAAATTTAAAAAAAAAATCTTCATATTTTTATTGGCTTTTCAAAATTTCATTCTCTCCTCCTTTAGCGCCCCTCCCCCTACCAACCAAAACATTTCAACCAGCTCTAATTGTAAGCTGCTTGGGACAGACTACTACATCTATCACATGCGGCACAAAGCACATTTAACAAATCATAAACAACAATAATGATTAAGTGGTAGCAGAAACAAAGCTTGAAAGAAAGAAGGGCTGATGTGAAAATTCTCATTAGTTACCTCAGCAAATATCTCAGTTAGTTTATCTTATAGCCAATCTTATAAAAAATAAAGAGAGATGACCTTCATGTCTATTTATCAATCATCTCATTGATAGTTCATCAAAGTAAACATGCAGTATAACCATCATGAAAAGGTGTAATCACCTAATCAACCTGATTATTTTGCTTCAGCATCTACAAAAGAAGCAGGTCACCCAGAAAGCATCCTGTTTAGTGAATATTGGTAGGGGAAGGAAGGGATGAAGGCTCTGTGAGGGACAGTGGTGGAGAATATTATGGCATATATTTCTTTAGAGCAAGGGAGTGTATACAAAAGGGGTGTATATATAAATGGAGACAAGGAATTTAGGCCTAGACTGTCATAAGGCTGAGTAGGAAAAGTGACTTAGATACTCTGATTCTCCTTTTTCCCAAAGGAGAATAATGTACTGCAGCACTTTGCTGGATGCAGATTGTTTCCCACCTTGTGTCAGCTCAGCCCTGCTGATTGATATGTTATGGAGAGTGCAGCCTAGGCTCTGCCTGCTCCCAAACCTTGTACCTACCTGCTTGAGGGACATGTGACGGGGAGAAGAGGCACACAGCCCCTGCTCTACCACTCTACACTCACGGAGACCTGCAGCCACAATGAGGGAAGAGCTGAGTAAATAATGGATTCTTTAGTTCAGCGCTGAGACAAAAAGTCCTTAATAAAAAAAGTCAGTTTAGTTCAAACCAAAATGGATTTTTTCAAGTTTTTTCTCACTGAAACAGAAGTCAAAAAACAAAAACAATTTTTTTGTTTTGAATCAAATGAAATACTTAGCTGAACCCTTTCCAATTTTATTTTTTTTTGTGTATGTTTTGGTTCTGGGGCTTTTTTCCCCCACCTTTTTCTAAAAAAAAAAAAAAAGAAAGAAAAATAGTATATTTATAAATGAAGGATCATTTCAAATTAAAAAAGTCAAAACACTGCAATTTAAAAAAAAATCCATTTTTTAAGCAAAATTCAGTCCAAATCCACAGTTTTGATGCCCTGAAAAAATGCATTTTTTGGTCAATTTAGTATTTGCCCCCCAAAAATGGCCCCGCTCAAGTTTCAAAACAGCTGTACGGGGCATATGTATGTGTCGCAGTCTACTAATTCCTATTCAGCCAGATAGGGTTGGGTCAAAAGCCCTTAGTGAATGGAGAAATTCTACTACAGATCTATAAACATTAAGAAAATTTACATTTGAAATTGCCTTTCATATTAGGCAAAAGATGGAAAGATGGAATAGAAAATTGAGTAACTAGAGGGAATCACCATCAGGGGAAGGAATGTGAAACCAAATGCATCAACCAAGGAAGTGGTGTGGGGTAACAGTATTTGGTAGTACCCAGGAGCAGTCTGAAAAATTGTGAGAGATAACAGACTAATGGTGAGAGATAACACACGATCTTCTGCAGAACAGCTGGGAGAACTGTATAAAAAGTTATTAAACTGAAATCCTTTGTACTTATATAATATTATACACGAAAACACAAATTAAATGAGTTATTTAAAAAGCAAAGTCAAGCATTCAAAAGTTTGGACATGTCAGATTTATGGGTGCCCATGCAATTTAATTCTGCCCCCTTCTATATCCATCTTGCATACGGAATGAGGGCAGGAATGTTGTGGAAAAACAAATAGGATGTGATCATGTAATTAAAGATTGCCTTATACTGCAAACTCATAAGGGGGCTGAATTAAGGTTGCATGGAGAACTATATATCTGACTTTTCTTAACTTTCATGTTCTTGGCTTTACAATGTAAATAACACTCTTTTAATGTAGTTGGTTTTGTGGATAATTTCCTTTGGTTTGATTTTTAAAGAAAAAGGTAAAAATAAACTCTATTAAGTGCAACTGTAAAAATCCTCCATGCTCAGAAATCCTGTTTTGAATGTCAAACTTTCAACACTGTAACACAGACTTGAGCTACAGGACTAATATCTTAGTGGCAGCAAAAGAAGGCTGTTGTATGGGGGTATGGGAGAAGGAGAAGAGAGGGGCTGACCCATATGTTGCCCCTGGAGGGGAGAGGGAATGGGGTCTTGGTGCCATGTGCTGGGTGCAACATTCATTGGATGGGGGAGGATACTGCTCTGTTCATACCCCCTGGTTATAGCTGCTCCAGGATTACATCGGGATCTGGCAGGCCCACCACAATTGTGAGCTCAACTGAGGGAAAGTTGCTAAAAAAGTTAATAAAATGTTGCAATCATTTATAACAATGGTTCCCAAACTGTGGCCCGGGGGCTAAAAATGGCTTGCGGGGGCATTCGAAGTGGCCCATGGCTCCTCTCCCGCTGGCTGCAGAAGGGAGCCATTGCCTAAGAACCCAGGTGAAGCACGTTTCCGTGCGGCTAAAAGACCAGTGAAGGTTCCTTGCTGCAGCCCAGGGGCCAGGAGATCAGCACTCCCCTCTCCCTGGCTGTAGCAGGGAACACGGCAAAGCACTCTGCCTGGGTCCCTAGGAGCTAGGGTCCCTGCTGGAGACAAAGGAAGGGGAGCATTGATCTCCCGTCCCCCTGGCAGCAGAAGGGAGCCACTGCCTAGGGACCCAGGTGGAGCGCACAGAGCTACAGGACGCATGCAGTTTCCCTGCTGCAGCCAGGGGGACGGGAGATCAGCAAGGAGGTTCCTTCCGTCTGGCTGCAGTGGGGGGGTGGGCTGCTGGCAGAGACTGGTGGCCCTTCAGAATTGTAAAAATGATATCTGTGGACCTCGAGCCAAAAAGGGTGGGAACCACAGACCTATAACAGTAAGTGTTTATGTGAGAGGTACAAAAGAGGGACAAAAGACTGGGTTAGTCCAAACAAAAAGGTCTACCGATACAACCCAAAGACTGTGATGAGATAATGCCTAGTAAAGAAGAGAAGTGAGAGACTGAAAATCAATGGACCAAAACTGGTGTGTCAGAAATTAGGCCTAACTGGTGAGCAGAATAACGAAAGGCATAACAATGCTCAGAGAGGCACTGAAAGAAATGCCATAAACAGCCTGATTCTGGTACAAGTTTGCCCGGTCTCAGTGTGGCTGATCAGACTGTGTGCTTGGCCCATGTTTCTCTATCAGTGAGGCTGCAGATGCTGCAGTGAAGACATACCCTGCAGGTACAACTACACTGGAATAAGAGACCATGGCATGGCAGCTTACCTGGGTCACCTGACTTGGGCTCGCAGGACTCAGGCTGTGGGGCTAAAAATTGCTGTGTAGGCATTTGGTCTCGGGCTGGAGTCTGGGTTCCAGGATCCTTCTCCTTCCAAGGGTCACAGACCTTGGGCTTCAACCTGAGCCTGAATGTCTGCACTACAATTTTACAGCCCCACAGCCTGAGACAGCTGACCTGGGCCATCCAAGGCTGTTAAACTGCTGTGTAGACATACCCTAAATGACTGAAACTTACTCAGCGAGGGTCATGCAAGCATCCTTAGCCAGGACTCTGCCCTACCAGGGAAATAATGTGAACAACAATCTAGCCAATGCTTTTTGTGCTCAGAACACACACACACACACACAATGCTATGGGTTCATGCAACAAAAGAAAATGAATCTCAGACTTAACTCTGCCTATAATATTACAATTGCCTAATTTTTATAGAAGTGCTGTCTCTGCATAATGCAAAGTTCCCACAAGGAGAAAGATTTAATGTCTAAAAAATTCCCTAGCCTGTTACCCATCCAAGAAAGGAACAGTAATAATACCATGAGCAGCCACACAATGGTAATAACAGTAACTGCAGGTAGCAAACACAGCTTATGTTCCAGGCTGAAATGCGCTTGCATGAACAAATTCATAAAGATCAAAAATTGTTTGGAATTGAAAAAGAGGCAAAATCATCAAATAAACCATAATGAAAAATTCACCAAGCTCTAGTGCAGAAGGTGTAAAGAGAGGCCCATTTATACTATATAGCAACTCTGTGCTGAAAGGAATGAAGGACATGCAAAAATATTTGAAATGAATACTAATGAATGTACAGCAAATACAGAAAAACAGATCAAGTGATAATATAATAAGGTCAAATCATTTTATCACTGTCCATTCAAAAATGGAGAGTTATATTAAGAGTCAGACACAGAATGCATTCTTAAGTAGGCAGCTTGAGGTTAAACCACCAGGTCACTGTTACTGAAAAGCGTTTCAGCTTATTTTTCATTGGTCTATAATGGGCAAGTGGTCCTTCAACAAAACAGGACCCAGACAAAATGAATAAAGTAAAGCACAAACAAAAGTCCTTCTCTATGCCCCTGAAGGGGGACTTAACCCAGTTTCTTCAGAGCTTAAATAAACTGATGACTTGTCTACACAGGGAAATTTACCAATATAGCTATGCTGATATAATTACACCAGAATTACTAAGTCAGTAAATTTCCCCCTATAGACAAGCACTTAGTCCTAAAGCTCTCTGACTTTGGGGTTAAAGCAAATAGTGTTCCAGATTCTGAATCACACAAATAGATACAAACTCCCTGGCTTCATGGTTTAAAGCAAACAAAATTCACAAATACCCTTTCAAGAGGGTGTGAAACAAATAAAACTCTCAGATAAAACTTCCTCCCAACTGAGCGAAGCCTCAGGGTAATTACTTGGCTCTCCCACCACTTCCAGCAAACTCCTCTTGATTTCTGGTTTCATTTCATGGGAGGCTTTTGGGTTCCAGCTGCTTCTGGTCCCTGTACATTAACCCTTGTCTTCTAGAACAGGGTCTTAGCTCTGAAGCCCCAAAGCTTTCTGACCCTCTTGGACTTCAGCTAAATAATATAACCCATCATGGTGGACAGTGCTGAAGGAAGTATATATAAAACAGTAAAGCCTCCCTTTTATATTTGCTTAGAATGCTGCCAAATAGCATAAGATACAAAAATCCTTGTGATAATGAAAATGGAAAAGAAAATGACTGGAATGGCTTGATTGTTTCCTGTGAGCCACCTCCTCCTTGTTGTTCATCCCTTTTTTTTCCTGAGCCTGAAGTTGGACAAATGGAATGGGAACCTTGTCGCTATTGCTGTACCACATGGCCAAAAATGTAATGCCAAGGCACTGTCTGCCTGTCTCTGGCAACTGAGAGTTCATTTCTGAAATGAGCCAGTTCAGGCACATTTTCTGGCCCATGCTCATCCAGGTGTAATTCTTGGTGGCTACAGCTACTTCCGCCACAGATGTGACCAGAGGTGCAAGTGCATAGAAAATGTGTGAAATCGTGGCCCTATTAATGTTAATGGGAGTTTTGCCGCTGACTTGGATGTGAGTAGGATTTCATTCAATGAGCAGGGGGGTGGAAGAGGAGCAAGAATATGTTCAACTTGCAATTACATTTAGGGGATCATCTCCATAGTAACAACTTGTCCCCAGCATTCTCCGTCCTGCCCATTTACTCCAGCATTTGTACTCCTGGATACAATGACTCCTGGTGTCCTCAGCGGGTCAAACAATACTTGCATCTGTTACTGCACACACAATTGACAGATTTAGTGACACTAACCTTTTGAAACTATCCAGGACCCTTAATATCAAGCCCCTTGTTGAACCCCTAATATTAGAACTGGTCAAAATTTTTCATTCAAAAATATTTTTTCAACAAAAATTTTCCTTCTAAAATAATTTTCACAATTTTTTAATGTTCTCAATCGCCAAAGAAAAAAACTAAGCATGAAAATGTGGGAGTTTTGGGGTCAGATTTATTTTTTTCTCACTTTCTCTGCCCTTCCCAGCCTTTCTGACACTTAAAAAGCAAGAGCAAGGAGGAAAATTAGAACTGAAACCCCAATACCAAAACTGTTAATTTTCTTTATGAAATAATATCGGAACATTTTAAACATTTCATTTTTTTGTGAAACATACTGATCATGTTTTGACCAGTTCTGCTTAACAATATATAACCCAAGAAGTCCCCCCAACACACACACACAGATGAAGCTGAGAACACTGTGGCAACAGCTGAAATGGCAGTGTTAAATCAAAATAAAAGATTTTCAAGTTTCTAAAGTGGCTCCAGCTGAGGTATGCTGCTAATGGGGGTGTTAAAGACAATTGCTGCTGAAGAGTGTTTTCTAAGATTTCTTGGTTCCCAGGATGTTAAATCTTGTGGGATCCCTGAGTATGCTGCACTTTTAAAGTGACAGCAACATATGAAATCTAGCCTCTTGATGGATGAAAAGGGCCAAGATGGTGGCCTGAAGAGAGAGACCTTGTGGATGCTTTTAAAGCTCAATAAGGATCTCCCCTCCACCCCCCAGGCTTCTTTTCCAGACTTCTGGAGATCACACAAACACTTTCAAGCTTGTAAAATTCCTCTCACTTAAAATTCCTCCTTTTACATGGCCTGTGCTCAAAAAGGCATGTTAAATAAAACCCCCTCCATACCAAGGTTTTAAAGCTTAAAATATAGCCACAAGGGATTCAATGACAGCTACTGTATGTTATGGTGGCATACAGTCAACTAATGCAGTTTGTTCCACAGTTTTTCAAGCAGTAGTCCTATGTAAAGAATTACATGGACTAGGGTGGAAAGGTAGGTCAAATTTCAATTTATCAACCTTGAAAGGGTCCTTTTAAATGTAAAAGGTTGGTTGCTCTAAAGCAGGGGTTGGCAACCTTTACTATCAAAAGAGCCACTAAAGAAAAATAGTCTGGAGCCGCAAAACATAGCTTACCGTGGCTGAAGAGCCGCATGCGGCTCTGGAGCCGCGGGTTGCCGACCCCTGGTCTAAAGCAATGTCAGAGAGTTAGTTTTCTCCATCTCTGTTTTAGCAAAGCCTTTATGGCTTGTGTTGTGTCACGAACAAAGAAAGGTAATGACACAAATGCAGCTTCTAGAAACACAGTATTGCGATTCTGCATAAACATCCAATATAGTTTGTACATTCACCTTGTAACAAGGCAGCGTGGTGACTGGAAAGGTTTTTCAAAATAAAATGTTCAAGAAAGACAGTGCAGCTTCAAAGCAAAGGATGAATGATTTCAGACTGCCAAACATAATTATAGGTTGGAATAAATGTTCTCCATTAAATGCAGCAATCCATTGGACTGAAATTGAAAGCTCTCAGTAGTGTCTTTTTAAATTGTCTATGTTAGAATAGAAAGCACTCAAGTGGCAAAACAAAGATGAGATCATTGAAACAGATACACACTGTGTCTAAATGTTATTCAACATCTTAATCATATTAAAATAATAGAGTGATCTGTTGTTTTCCCCCCCTGGATTTCAAACTGAAGAGACTCAACAGTATCAGTAGAAAAGTGAATGCTAGTCACCTGCAGACATGATCACAGATGTATACAATGGCACTGAATTGGGCTCTTATTAAGTTGGAGTTGCTCCTGCAAAAGGCTGAGCTCTCTGGCCCAAATCCAGCAAAACACTTAAAAAATGTGCTTAATACTAAGCATGTGAATTTCACCTGCACTGCTCATGCTTTGTAGTTTTGCTGGATGTTCAGCAGCTTGCAGGACCAAGCCCTCTCCTTTACATCAGTTTTACAGTTCTGTAACTCCATTGACATCAGTGGAATTAATCCTTATTTATATCATTGTGAGAGGAGAATATGAGGCCCTACTTACCATCCCTCCCCTGGCTCGTCTGTAGACTCACCAACGAAAACATACCAACTTTTTACACCCAAACAGCAGATGAGTTTCTTTGGCCCACAGTTTTATAAACAATTTACTTTGAATATCTTTAGCAATAAGGTTCACATACCAGACAGTGGTGTAACCGTATGCATCTCAGAGCAGGTGGCTTCATACTAGACAGCTGAGAAATTTAGACAAGTAGTTTTCATTTGAGTTTGAAACAAAACAAATATTTTTTTAAATTTGCCATGAAATGGAAAGTCTAAAGAAATTCTATTTTGAATTTCTTGTAATTTCATTTCAATATTTTTAATTTTTATATTACTTTTACATAGTTATGATGCATCATCATAAATTATGACATGTCATGACAAATATTCTATTATTCTATGTTATTCTATTTTTAAAATCATTAAGAGCATCTATACATAGTACTGATTAAAATATCTTATCTTCATTTCTAGATCAAAATGTCTCCTGTTTGTGTTGTTATTAAACAGTTTGACACTATGATCTAGAAAATGAGATAAAGCATTCCGTGTACTAATTAGATAAGCAGCTGTTTTCAATATCTTTGTGTTAGCCTGGATTAATTTTCCATTTAAATTCTTTTTTTTTAAGGAAAATGTCATAAAAATCTACAAGATTCAATGAAAAATTGCACTTTTGTCAAAGCAGCATTTTGCTACAGAAAACCGTTTTGACAAAAATTTTCCAACCAGCTCTACTTCACACATATACCATGCTTCACTGGCTGTGTAACAATATTGCTAGCTTCCTCTGAGGGAACTGTAACACTGAAAATATATTCACAGACATCTGTAAATTCTGTGGTTATTTTATCCATAGGATCGACTAGAAAAAAAATGAGTAAGCTGCAACAGATCAATAACATGCTGGGATCTCATCTAAAGTAGAAGGTTTCAGCTTGTTAGTGCTCAGCTTGTTAAATGTTCAACAGACTCCTCACAATGCAGTGGTCTTTTATCAAATACAGCCTTATAGACAGTGAGCCTTATGGTGAAACGTTATTGATTTATCCTTTTCTGCAGCAATCTATAAAGGCTAACTTCAGTACAAACTGTCACTACTAGTAATGACTAAATTATGGCAGAGACATACAACATGGATGAGCAGTTGGATTACAGCATATATAGGCAGATAGACACTGAATTGTCATGTGACAATAGTAAAGACTCACAGAAATAGCCACTTTCTTCAAACACTGAACAAGGAATTTTATTAGAATAAGCAAAACCATGTAATCTCTAAGGCTACAGTGTTTCTTTCTACTTCACCATACAATTTTCACCTAAAGCCCACCTGAAATCCTGCCAGAGATTTAAAGACACAGTACACATATCCTCGCAGCTTACACTCACACTGTTCCTGCTTCTTCAAGCCATTATGTACAAATATTAAACCAAAATTAATATTGAACCAATTCTAAATCAAGAGCAGCCACTGGTTTTACCACTTGCCCAGATTCAATTACCATCTGCCCTGGAGAAGAGCTTTATCCAATTGACCCACTTGAAATATCAAATCAGGGTTCACATGCTAACTGTAACCATAAGCAAATATCTCTCCTGTATAATTTGTACATGATCCACATTAGCTAGTTTTGTTTTCTTTTAATAATAATAACACTTTGCACTTCTCAGGCACCATCAGTTTCAGGATCTCAAAGTGCTTTAAGTAGACAATGTTGTCTCAACAGTTTTAATTATTATAATCTCCTGTTTGTTTGTTTGTTGTCAGTTGCTGTCTCTTAAATGTCAGAATGCTGATGAGTTCTTTAAAGCAGGAAGCTCGTTGGCTCCTTTCCATGAGCATAGGATCAAATTCTGGTCTTACTATTCTATAGGTTCTTGTATCATCCTCATTGCCACTGTCTGTCAGTGCACTAAAGTCAATGGGAGAGTTACCCAGAGTTTTACCCAGGTTGCAGGTGATACCTTACATTGTTGATCATTGTGTGTGCATTTCTGGTTAATTATTTTAGCTAACGTATGGATTTGGTATAATACAAGAAAAAATTCCTAGTTCAAATGCCTATACCTACATTTCATACATGGGTATTCTGAATAGAACATCTACTTTCTTTGTACTTTATTAAATACTATTTGCAAATGAATGATGTTTGAAGACTAAGAATGATGTTTGTTTATCATGTAGATACATTTATTCTTTTAACTATCGTCATTAGAATTTCAAAGCAGATGGTTAAAATGACTGTAGCAAAGTAAGTCAGGAAATATAATATAAAGGTAGCTCTGGCTAAAATAGTACCCACATATATCATATTTGTAACACATTTGACCAAGAGCTTATGGCCAAGAGAGTTAGCCTATCATTTTACCACCTGATATTTGCACTGTGAGGAATCTTTAACATACAAGACCAATTTTAATATCAGGTCAGTTTAAAATATGAAGCTAAAACTTCTGCAGCATGCTGCAGAACTTGATCCTGTCAGTGTAAGACACTGCAGATCAGTGTATCTCAAAAATTTCCTGGGAACCCATTCTTTCCCCAGATACAGTACTTGTAAGAGATGCAAACCTTCAATAGACATCACAAAGAGAAAAGAATTTTACAACATAGCAATATTAATTCTTTTATAAGCCATCACTTTTGGGGGAATTTTTACAAGACAAGGAAAAAGCCTAGCCTCCTGCTAAAGGTGGTTACCATTGCCAAGGACATCATCAACAGTGCCCAGTCCACCAGATGGTGAAAACAGCATGCACAGCACTGGCAAAGAGCAGCCACACAGCCAGCTGTGTTCCTAGTACCAGGTGTTAACTTGCAGCACCTGTGGCAGCAACCAGCCTTCAAAATGTCAGGTCAAAACATGGACATCAGCCTCTCCCCAGAAGATAACACCAAGTAAGACGGGGATCCTAGCGCTATATCTGCTATGAAGTTATCAGACTTAGGAAAGTTTCATTTTATGCAGGGATTCTTCTCAGAAGCATAAAGCGAAAACAAAATATTTGAATTACATACAATTTCCTTAGCAAACATTTTCCTTCCTACAACCACTTCCCAGTCTCTGTGACCAGCCCCTTCCCACAAAATGCCATCTATTAAGCTACTGATTTACTGGAAATAAGTATTTGTTTTAAAATGATTAATTATTAATCTGAGGATGATGCAGACATGAATTATTTAGACAAGCTTATTATATGGACAATGCCTTCACTTCCTTTACAAGACTTAGCCATTTCAGTGAGTCCCACACAGTTGGTATTCTGAAATCCTGGCAGGAGGGTAGCTAGAAATGATTAAGGCTGGAGGGACCAACAACCAAGTCCAAGATAAGCAGGGACATCATTTGCTATGTGTGCAAGGGGTCAGTTGCCCTCCCCGATCAGATTTTTCATGTCTATGTGTTTCGTTATGTTTTCCCTTTTTTTGCTTCACTTCCCAGCTGTGCAGGATATAATCTAACCACATATTATGTTTTTAAATACTGACAATTTTGCCCCCCCACCAGAAATTTTCTGAAATGATGCCCCTGTCACACTGGAAACAGTCTAAAGCCTCCGTCCTAACTACTAGCTGTGTGTGGGTGGAACCCTGTGCCCACGTGGAGCCCCAGCAATATCAGTGGGGTTCTGCATTGGCAGGATAGAGGCCTACTTCTTCTCACCATATTTAAAACAAAAGAACATATGGGGCCACATTCTTCTCTCAGGTTCGATTCAATGGGGTTTCTCTAGATATACATTAGTGTAATGGGACCACATAGAGCCGTCTACCTGAATATATAGACAGGACATGCCATCTGACCTTTCTGATCAGGCTTATGGGTTGTTTTTCTTGGCAGGACGTGGTCTAGAGGGGTAGATGGCTGTTTGTGCTAAAGCAGGGCAGGGGATTTGCAGTCTTATTGGTTACTCTTTTCCTTTCCCTTCAAATGTTTAAATGTTTAGTTCAGCATGATTTTACTGGAAGGGCTGAAAAAAATTAAGTATTACATACTAAACTGAAAATACTGTAAATCAACCAAGCTCAGTGGGATGCTTAATTTTGCACTATAATCAGACATATTGTGCGTCAGAGTTTCAAATGCTTTCCAGGTAAATAAATTATCATGATAATACATTGTAACATCCAATAATTTAGTAACATCAGGCCACAGAAATATTAGACAACTGCAGAGTGATGCGCTTTTAGAATCAAGGTCTTCATTAACTTGAAATATTTTTGAACATGTTAATGTTTAGATTTACCCATGTGCACTTGAGTCATTAATTTTTTGTAAACCCCTTCTGGAGAAAAAGAGTTATACACGATGTCTAGATGGGGAAATGAGTCATTTTCAGTTCACACTAACTATTCTTTCACTGACAATAGAGTTATACCAGGGATGAATCTGGCCAATTTTATTTAAACTGATAATATTTTATTGCAATAATTGATGATTTTCAACATATATAAATTCAAAACAAGCTGACCTGCTCTGAACACATTTGGGTATTAAGGAGAATCTTTAATGGCTATTTCAATGCCAGAACTTCTGAGAACAGATAAAAAAAACTCAAATGCAGAAAAAAACCCCATGGATTTGTAGGGTTTCCTTGTCCACTCAATCATACACTCTCCTCCATTACACCCATTTGGCACACAGACAGCATGGTTTTCATGCAGCTATTTTACAGTTTACCTACTGCTACATCCATCCATCCATCCTAAAATACCATTAGAATGTTGTTTTAAGAGGCTATCACTCCTCTTGACAGTAATCTGAGGCCTCGTTCTCTCTACTCTACCTATAAGAAACTCCCACTGAAGTCAAGATAATCAGACCATCTACCTATCCATCATTTTTATATCTCATCCACAACTGCAGTATCAGAGTGCCCTACTAGCTTTAAAAGACAAGGTAACAACCTCTCTCCCTATTCCTTGCTCCACAGATATGAGTCATTGGCTAGACTTGATCACATTAGTATTTTTTTTTTAAATAAAAAAAATAAAGATAAATCCACAATATGAGTTTTGCATGTAGTTCTGAACATGGTAAGATCTCTGGGAGGGTAATTCTTCTCTCTCAGGTGAGCAGGTTTCTTAGTTTCCTTTGATCACATCACCCTCAGCGGTCAACACATTCATTGTCACAGTGGAACAAAACTGGCATGGGAGGTCATGGTCACAAAGGGAGAGGCAGTTTTTCAGACAGCTTGGGCCAGTTCCATGAAGGGCTTTGAAAAGCAGCAGAGAGACTTGGAATTTGACTTTGCATTCAGAGGAAAGCCAATGCATGCAACCCCCACTGCAAACCACCCATCGGAACTCAAGCCATCAATTTAAATGATTATATATGATTGGATTTTGAATGAAGGGCAGACTGGAGAGGGAGTGCTTGAGGCACTGTTTGGAGACCTGGGTTCAATTTCCAATACTTCTACAGCTTTCTTGTTTGACTGTGGAAAAGTAACAATTCCTCTGTGCCTCAGTTTCTTATCTGTTAAAAGTAGATATTATTATTTCCCTACCTCACAAGGATATCAAGGGGATAAATCATTATCCTTTTTGATACACTCAGCTATTACGGTAATGGGGCCAGATAAAATTCCTAAATATATTGTGGGTGCATGTTCGCCTGCACGGGGATGGAGGATGGTTGTCTGCCTGCATTCAAAGAAAGTATGTCCCAAATGGCTTGTACTCATGGCGGAACACCCTGACCTGTGACCCAACCAGTCTGTTCTTGCAGATGTACCACAGTATTCCTACAGCACTGACAGGAATTCATTTCTTACTTACCATGTGAGAAATCCCAAGACAGCACAAGATGTTCCATGGTAATTACAATTTACTCAGTGGGATTACTGAGTGACATGTTGTGATATATCAAGAGGCAACTGTGACGTTAACTTGAATCACCACAGTTGTCTCTTTGTCCATTGCAGCGTGTTTACAGCCAAACACAGTATGAATGTGGAGATAAAAGGAAGTTGCTAGATAGTGACAGAGTGCACGATACTGTGAACTATTAGCCTTTACAACAAGGATACTTGCTCTTCCGCTCTTTTCTCCTGGGTGTATTCATAATTTATTTAGTTTAGCTATTGGTTTTAATATGTTAGGCCATACTGTTTTCAGAACAGATTCACAGGCGAATGCAATACTAATACTCATCCGAAATGAGATTCAAATTTGTACAAAACGTGTTATTTCTATTTGTTCTTTACATCTAAAACGTCTGGTGCCATTAAATGCAGAGAGTATTTCTAGTGAATACCTGAATAGTCAAGGGAACAGATATGATGTGTCTATTCTGTATAAGGGCTAAAATGTTTAATCAAAAATCAGGTCATATTTGTACAACTTTCGGAACATTATACTGGTGATAGCAAGGGCAGAAAGTCTTACTAATAATTAACATGTCGACTGATTTATATCCCTCCATTGTCTATCTGTCTTTGGCTTCCAGGCAGTTCTTATCACCATAGTTATGCAGAGCTGCAAAATATTAAAGAGAACGAAAAACTAGAGCAAAAGATGTTTTCCTCCTTGCCTTCCAGTAGGGGAGATGAGCTTGACTTTGTGTGTGAAGGACTTTTATTATAATTTCTTTTAAGAGCTTTCCTACATAATGTCACACTATGTCCCTTCCCCTTCTCTGATGTGGGGTTTTTGAGAAAATGGATCTTCATAAATGCAGCGGTCTGTATCCTGACCTGCCATGTTTCTCACTAGGACGGCCTAGTTTCCTTATCTGGCTGTCTACAAATTTCACTCAAGATCACAAACGTATAGACATAGTGGCTGTGCCATGCATGATTCCTCTGGGCTACTCAGCTGAGTTGTATCTTACTCTGTGAGCAACAGTGTTGAAGTCTATCTGGCCCTTAGGGAGTTGGACCATCATTAATTTCAGTTGTACAGCTGGATCGATCAGTAAGGTAAGCATCAGTAAACCTGAGAGCACCCTCAAGTCGCATCGACTTTCAGCACTTGCAGAATTGGGCACCTAGGCCCGGATCCTCAAAGGTATTGATTTCGCGGGGAGTTAGACACCTAAATACCTCTGAAGATATTGTCCTATGTGAATAGCTTTCTGCCCTGCTGCATATTATATTACCTTTTAAATATGAAGAACTTCATTTTTTTGCCCAGTGCAGCTCAGCTGTATTGGTGTAAAGGTGGCTAAAAGCTTAACCCTGAAGGACCCTTGATCCTACAGCTACCAGACCAGTCCCAGAATACAGCTTAGAGCAACCTAATGGCTGCTCTATGTTGCATAGCTGATATCTGCGGGTTAATTGGATGTAGTGGCTCTTCAGCCAGGGAATGTGGGGTGGGAGAGTAATAGGATATATTATGCCAACCCTATGCCATCAGGAAATTTTCCCATGCTGGAGGAATCCTTAGGTAGCTGGTTACATTGGGTCTGTAGCTGCCTTACATGGAAGGACCAGTACTAATCAGCCTCAGTAAGGGTGGGAATCTGGCCCATGATGTATAAAGAATTATCATGACCAGAGAAGAACTGCTATATCCAAAAACAGAAAAGTATAGAAACACTCAAACTAGAGACTCCTGCCATCTATCCATTCCCCCTGGATCCAGTACAGGACTGTTCTCTACTATGTGTTTTCTAGTATTTTCTCTAGGCTAGTTTAAAGTGTTCCAAAAGATGGGACTAGAAGGCTATTACACAATCTAATACATCTCACTATCAGGATGTTTCCTCCCTCCCTGATATTTAACCTAAATGTTTCTTTTCCTAATTTTATTACCCCTTATTATACCCTTATATACCATCCTAAAATAATTACAGCCCCCCCAGTATTTACACCTTTCAGATAAATGTAGGTGGTTGTCATGTCCCTCCATTAGGTACCATTTTAGACTAAATAAATTCAGTTTCCTCAAACTTTGTCAAAAATCACGTTCTGAAATCCCTGTACCCTGTTGGTTGCCTATCCTTGAAATTTTGCTATCTATTTTAAAGTGAATGATGCAGAATTCTGCATATTATTCCAGATGTCAGCCAATGTAAAGAGATAAGCAGTCATATGCAGTCTTACCAATGCATTCTAAAATAGCACTATGGCCAGTGTAATTGTGAGAAGAATTAGACCCACTATGTCTTGTAGATATATATACATAAACACACACAAATGTCAGAACATAACTCTTTCATATTCTTGACATGAATTCATATTTTCATCCCCAACTCTCTCTCTCCTTCCCTATCGCTATTTCTTATACATCTCACCCCTAATTTACCCTTCTGCTGTGTTCTATGCTTATGCCGGGTTCTGTTTCCCAAGTTGCATCATCATGCATTTCTTTTACACCAAAACACTCTCACTTGAGTCCAAACAGTCATCTAAGTCATCAGGCAACACCTTTGTTTTTAATGTGTAACTTGCTGCATTCTCTAAATCTCCTAGCTGTGTTTCATCCAGGGGGCGAGTGCAGTGTTCAGGAAGTGCTGAAACACAAGTATTGGAAATATCACAATATGCTTTTCTGGCTCCCAGAAAAAGTCCTGGAATGACATTCCAGACTGTTTCGGCATGACTGAAGCATTGGTGTCATCCTATATATTGGTCAGTGTTGAAGTAACCTTCTCTTAGAGGTCATTAATGAATATAACAACTAGTCCTTGTCCTGGATTAATACCTTCTCCAGTCCTACACTATGCTGAACATCTCCTGCCAGGTGCTGAGTGCCTCCAGCTCTCACTGAAGTCAGTGAGGTCACTCAGTACCTGGCGGGATAGTGTCCATAAATAGCAGATGGACCACGGGCAAGTTAGTAAGCAATTTATTCCTCTGTTCCTCTAAGAACAGAGCTAAGATCAACCAGGGTCATAAAACATAAGATGCTTTACAGGCATAAATCATTCCCATGAGTTTTCCTATCACTCTTATTAAAGCAATATTTGAACCAATGTCTCAGATAAGAAAAAGGATTAAATTCTTTAGCCACTCAGCCCTACATTTTATTGCTGACATAAATGAAATATGTTCTCCCTGAAGATGCAATACATTTTACAGTATGTACTTTTAATGGCATTTTCTCTATTGCTTTCCATGTTGAAAACATAACATGATGCAAATTCTTTTTCAAGCAAGCATGAGTGCAAAGTATGTTATAAAAAGTTAAGGAATCTCAGACTTTAGAATGTGAACAATTCAGTTCATTTTCTTGGCATAGGACTTTGCACTATGTTTATAGCAGCAGGCAATCACAAAATGCAATTTGATTTTCAGACTATTGAACATGTCACTCAATATCTTCTGCTTCCTGCAGATCAGATATGCATGATGGGGAAGAGGGCTGGGCGGCAGGGATTCTCCAGGTGGCTGGTTCATAGCACAGAAGGGAGAATAGAACACCTGCATGGCAAATGAGAAGAAAGAACTCTGGCAGGGTGTAAGAAGAGATCCAGCTGGATGTAAGTTATGTGTTTGCTAAAGTTGGCTTGCACTCAATGAGACATTTTGGATGACATTCAAGGGTTTTATCTAGCCCCAGGGAGAAAATTATGACATTTTAAAATGGCAGTGGATGCAGAGAAAACAAATGGTGAATAAGTTTTAAGCCCAGACAGCAGAGTCCCAAACTAATAAATGAAAGCACTCTCTCATCTCCAGCATGTTTCAGAGTTTTAGGAGGAGAGAGAGAGATTTTCCTACAAAAGTGAATTATCTATATCAAACAAGCATATGTTTCCGTCTTCAGCAGGGGTGCTGAACAACGGTGCTGGTGCCTACAGGCATTACCGTAACAGAAATAAATTAAATGGCAAAAAACTCTGTCAATGCAGAGTGAAGCTTGCTTGGCGACATGTCGTCCCCTTGCAGAATGCTGAGTTGAGCAAAACTCATACTTCTGAAAACTAGGAAAAATGCACAGTTAACATTTCTGAAAGAGATTCGGGTTAAGGCTTCAGGGGCAATGTCCCAATATGCCCCATTAATACACCTTTACTCTGTCAACCCGACAGTTGTTGAAATGTACAAGCTCTTCAACTCCTTTTACAACCCATTCACTCTCACCCACAGAATCCTTTCTGACACTATTAAAGGACAAAGAGGGGAGGCAGGAAAGTAAACTGCACCAACTTCTTTCTGTTCCCTTGGAGCTGGCCAATGGGAACTATTTGCATATGCTCCAGGTGCAGTTAATGTATTAAGTGTGCCAGCACTAAATGGTGGAGGCAGTAGTTGGGCCTGCTTGGTAAAGGTGTGTTTGTTGCACACGAATAAAAGGATTTTAAGAGAACCTCCGCTTCCTTCTTTAAAGCATTGAGTTTCCCCTCCATTCCCTCCATTTTTTGTTCATACTTTATATAGCACACCAGCTGCATTGGAAGTTGAATTGTGGTCTATATGCCTATGAAAATGGAGAAGATAGGCCTTCCAAGAGAACCTTATTAATGTCATTTTTGCACTAGCCCAAGGAGTTGCAAACCCTGCAAGTTAGAGACTGTAACTGGAGACTCATATCAATTCTGGCATCTCCAATGCTCTGTTATACATGTTCTGCTTATGAAATATCGCAGCCCACAACTTATCCTAAAATTAGAATTTAGGCAAGAATGTGAGGGATCTATACACAGAAATACGATGGGGAAAATATCCTACTCTATTCTAACAAAACACTAACACATATTCACTTAGGATTACATTATCCTTGTGCAGGGGACCAATACAACGCTTATGTACCAGTTACATCACAGTGTTGTTGCTGGTGATGAGTATTGTACTGTAAGAGTGCCATCTTTCCCACTATAGATAAATAAAAATGGCAAGGGAGCAACCAATTTTCTTTGTTCATTAATTTGCTGTTCTGGAGGTGTGTTACTAGATTATGGACTTTACCACCTAAGAACATTCCTGAGGCAGTCATCTTGGTTTGACATCACTGGCATGTTAATCTTGCATTCATTTCCTCTGCCATTCTTGCTGATGGTACTTGTTTTATACCTCGAGAACTTTGGAGACATTGAGTTTTCAGGAAACTGTAGTGTTAGTACACACAAGGTCAGTAAGTACTGTCCATTTTCTGGTGCCTCTAACTAGGCGTGTTGAGAAAGTTTCATTGAAACGTACATCTTCCACAGATATTTTCTTCCATCAAAATGAACCTTTTAACTAATTATGAACAATTACTGGAAAGAGATTTGTGAACAAATCCAATTAGATGGGTAACACCTTTTAGCAAAAAGCAGGAAGGCCAAGTACCCTGGATATTAGCAACAGCACAACAGTGTGACATTCCACCTAAAACAAGTTTTGCCAGAGCTAACTGAACAGCTCACTTCTCTATTAAGTCATTAAATTTGCCTGCACTTTGCACAGAAACCAAAGTACCTATAATAGCAGATCTTTTGACAGAAAGTATTACATTAAGGGGGACCATTTATATTAACCCTGTCCTACATTTTCAGTGTAGTTATTATTTGCATTGCAGCAGTGACTAGTGTTCCTAAAAGCCATTGGGGCCCCCTCTCTATTGCCCATGCACATAGTAAAAGACAATTCCTGCCGCAAAGATCTGACAGTCTAAAGACACAAGACAGATGAAAGGTGGGAGAAAGGAAGCCTTATTTCCATTTTACATATGGGAAACTGAGGCAAAGGAAATTAAATGACTTGCCTAAAGTCACGGAGAAAGCCTGTATCACAGCCAGGAATTGAGCCTAGATTTTCCTGAATCCCCGTTCAATGCCTTAACCACAAACTATCCTTCCTCCTTGCATGGGAACTTAGCCACATGAACACTATTAACTTGAATTCTATCTTTGGAAATGTGGGTTCCACGGAAACCAATGGATGTGGATTGCTGGTGTTACCTTCATATATATAGAGATGAACATTTGGTTATTAGTGTCTCCTCCTTGACTGGTAACAAATAGAATACATAGACAGGAGTAGCCAAGCTCGGTTGCCTTAATTTTAAGACTATTTAAGAATAGCCCATAATAAGACTAGATATAAAATACTCAATATGTATGGAACCAAAACTTGCAGCCAATGACAGTTTGATCCCAATTCTGAACGAGTCACAGTCTGGTTTGACTAATAACCCAAACTTGCAATCTTTTATAAAGAGGTTGCTGACAACCCATAACTTCCTTTCCTCCCCACCTCCACCCCCAGTGGACAGTTATGCATATCTAAGGTTGTGAGTCTGTCATAAATGTCACAGATTTCATGACTTTCCGTGACCTCCATGACTTCCACAGCTGCAGAAACTGGTGTGGCTGACCTCAAGGCCACCCAAACAGCTGGCCCCATGACCAGCCACACCAACTGCTCCAGCGGGGGCCAGTGCAGTTGGTCCCAGGAACCACCTGAACAGCAGACCCAGGGACCACTGGGGCAGCAGCAGCCCTGGGGACAGTTGGAGAAGTGGTCCCGGGGAAGCCCCATAGGCCATCAGAGAGTGGATCCCAGCAACCTTGGAGCAGTGGGCAGGTGGGGTCAGTCAGTACCCACCAACCGGTGCAGGGGCCAGCCATCAGCTCCTGGGCCACCCCAGAGATGCAATGCCCTGGAAGCAGCTAAGATTTTCTCAGTGGTATTTATAGTAAAAGAAATGGACAGGTCACGGGCCATGAATTTTTGTTTATTGACAGTGACTTGTCCATGACTTTTACTAAAAATACCCATGACTAAATCTTAGTCTTACACATATCCTCTTTTGTCTGGTACACATTGCAGATATCCAGGCACATTGTACAGACTTGCCATACTATTGTGGTTACTATAGTTGTATTCAAAAAAACCTTGTTCTGATACATAGGATATTATACTAAACATTCAGCAACTAAATTTTCCACTCAGTATAGGTTACACCACTTAATATTATTATTGCAAATCATTCTTACTGCTTACTATGAGTTTGGTTCACTTAACAATAGGCCTTTTCTGAGCAATAGCCCTTTGACTTAATGGTTAATGGTTTTAAGCCTTAATGTTTAAATTTTTTGTCCTTTGCTTTGAATTTATTTAAGCAGAATTAATAAATCATGAATACATGCTAATATATGCAAAATATTCTTCCCTGTCACAATATTCCATACTCCACATAAGATCACAGCGCCAACACACCAATATGATTTTGAACCACGAGACAATGTTTATCAATGGGAAACATAATGAAAGACAGATTTCATTGAATGTTCATTTAAATTTAGTCACAGAAAAAGAAATACTTTTGTCTCATTACTAGAATATAGATACCTCAAAAATAATTCTCATGGAATCTGTGTGTCAATATGTTACTACATGATCAGAACAAAAGTGGCAAATTATCTCAACAAAAGAGCCAAATGAGTATAGTTTGAGTTCATTCTTTCCCTTCAGAGATTAGGCCTTTTGATAATAGTGGAATAGCATTTAATTCCATGAATACTCCAGGGCAAGGTTATAAACTGGATCTGTTCTCAATAGGTTAAACTCATACACCTGTACTTTATGTAAAACCAATCTGTCTTTTTAATGTTGAACCATTAAGCCAAAGAAAAGGTCTACTGTTAAGTGAACCAAATCCATAGCAAAGAAGCCCCTTCCAAAATCTCATGTCCTTGGCCCAATATTACCACCAGTTTCTTTTCTCCCTGGGACTCTCCTGTTACCATCTTTGATTGGCATCCTCTCCCTTGTTGTCCAAGGATGACCAGATCAGGTTGGGTGAAACAAGCTCCAGGATCTGCTGATTCTATTCCTGACCTTCTGTGATAGCTATGTTCCACGACAAAAATGGAACTGTTGACCAATAGGTGAAGGTTCATGAGTATGTTAGACGGAACTCTGACAGGAGCAGAACCTATACAACAGAACTCACTCCCAACAGAGATAAGAATGACTATAGACTTAATGATATTCAGAACTACGTGCAAAATTAATTTCCCTATATATGTTCTTCACTCACCCAGCTAGTAAGCCAATCAAGCTATTTCTCCTACAGAAAGGGAAAGGAAGAAAAGGAGAGATTGTTATTTCTGTTTAAATTTGTGAGGTGCATAGATACACAGATAGATAGAATAAAAGAGCTGCACAAGAAAATAATGTGTGCAAGTTCATGGAATTTAATTTGAAGCTGAGATGATTAAGGAAAGCTTCAAAAGGTTATGGTCCCTTTCATTAGCATCTGTTAGAAAAGAAGGATGGCTTTGGGCTAAGGCACTAGAGATCTGGTTTCAATTCCTAGTTGTGCCACAGACTTCCTCTGCGACCTTGGCAACTCTCAGCCTCTCTCAGACTTGATTGCCCATCACTAAAATGGGGATAATAATAATTCCTTTCTAGCACCTTTGGTCTGTCATGTCTGTTTAGTTTGTAAGCTCTGGAGCTAGGGTCTGGTTTTACATTAAGTGTCTGGAGCCTAGCACAGTAGAGTTCCTGTCTAGGTTGTGCCTCTAGGTGCTACTGCAAAACAAATAATTTGTTAATGTGCCATGGTAGTGATGAAGTACAACTACAGCAGAATGGGGTAAACAGATAAAAAGCATATTCAATAAATTAGTTTAAATCATGGACCAAACTTGAAATATATGGATGGCCTCAATAGCTCCACTTTTAATTAGACTATTGAAAAGTTATTCAATGCACTAGAGAAAACTAATCAGGCAAAGAACAGAGAAAACTAATCAGGGGAAGAACACGATATTACAATTATATTTTGTCTGGCTTTAACATCTCTCTGCTGAAGCACATTCAGTTTTTTAAACTGCTTTGTGTTCTCTGAGCCTATAAATGTTAGCAGCTATGACAACACCCAACAGATTTATTGCTGAAATACAATACTATAGCTTAGTGATGAGATTACATAGGAGGCATCAGTGATTTCTTTTACAACTAGGCTAGCCTAACAAAATCGGAACAGAAACATCATACAGTATGATTTAGTGCTCTGTGTAGAGTGTGTGTGTGTGTGTGCGCGCGCGCACATGCAGGTTCATGGACATGTATGTTTGCTGCCAGACAAGAGGGACACTTGCTTCCAACTTTTTCAGATTTCTGGAGAGTTTCTTTCAAAGCTTCTTCTGAGACACTTAATTCAAGTTGCTAATTTTTCCAAAAAAAATCATTTGTGTTCAAATGTTCGAAGAAAATGAGGGTATTTTTTAAAAATTTCCCCCACATGCTGTGTTCCACTGTAATATCTCCTAAATCAATATAAATAGTATCATATATTTCTAATAGTTGACTTGGACTTGGTCTATTTAAAACAGTCTGAAAAAGTTCTGGACATCTTTGTTTTTGTACTGTACTAAGAGTCTTTGCATTTGCATCTTTAATAGGGTCTCCAGTACTAATAAAGTTTCCTGTTAGTTGTTTTATGGTCTTATGCAAGGTTGTAAGATCATTTGTTTGGCTAGCATCTAGTGACATGAGTGTGACATCATCAACCAATGCTTTGAAGTGACAACTGTAGAAAGGCAAGCGTGTATTCAGTCCCCACTATTGTTTGCACTGACATTGACTATGTCATGAGGAAAGTAAGTGCAGAAGGCAACCAAGGAATGGACAAATGATAAAGCACAACTGGCTGACCTCATCTTTGCTCATGACATTGTCCTGCTTACTTCAATACATTGCTTAATGGAAGAAGATGGGACACAGTTTTTGGCAGATAAAGCAAAACAAATTGTTTTGTTTATTAACATGGGAAAGACAAAATATCAGGGTCCCAAAAATAACCTTTAGTTTAGTTGAAGGAATGGTAGGAAAAGTACATCATTTTACCTATCTAGGGAGAGAGATGAGCAATAATGGCGACAGCATGCGAGATGTCAAACAACAAGTAACAAAAGCAGAAAACTACTTTAATAAATTTGAAAAGATCTGGAAAAGTAACATCGCTGGCACTGACACAAAAATAAAAAATTTTAACACCAGCATCATGCTTGTCCTCCTTTCCAGCAGAATCATATAAATTGACAACAGAAATTGATAAAAAGATCAACTCATTCTAAAGTCAATGCCTGCAGCAGATCTTCAGAGTCCATTGGAAAGAGCTTCTTGTAACATCAGAAATTTTAAGTAGAGCAAACCAATTAAAAGCATTAAATGTGGTAAGATGATGATGGACATATTTAGGACCCCACCACAGAAAGTGATAAAATAGACACTACCTAGAAAGAGAAAAAGAGAGTGACCTAGAGAAATATTATGAAGAACAATAGAGAAAGAAACCAAATCAGCATGACAATCAAGCCAGAACAGATCAACACAAGAAGAAATAAATGACAAAAACTAGTGGAAGCCCTGTGCACCTAAGGGCATGGGAGGATAAAGAAAGAAGGGAAGAAGTGTTGTGTTCATCCTTTATTAGCTGGGCCAGTAAATTGATGAAAGGACATCGCCTGACGGTGCTACAAAACAGCTTGTGTCAGTTGTCTCTGTGTTGGACTTGGTAAACCAGCAGATTCTTGCACACATCACTTTCCATGCATATATTTTACTCAGTATGTCTCTCTCTTTATATGGTGACCTAGGGTGAAATTCTGTCCTGTTAAATCAATGGAGGTGTTGCTGTGGACTTGAATAGGATGAGCATTTCATCCCTAATATGACAGATGAAGAGCACAATCCATTGATATGGTAGGTAGGTGTAGGGCATTGTGTTACTTCCTCTAGATTATTTCTATTGGGTCATCTCCCCTGGCACTGCATATAATTTACTTTTTGATTGGTTCTGTGGGACAGGAGTAGAGGCAGATAGTGTCATAATGAAAAAAACTGGGGGAATGAGCTGAGGATCTAGGGGTCCCTATGATTCAGTTAGCTTTGTTCAGGCTTTCAAGTAAAACTCTCTTTCCCCACCTGAGCTTTGCAATGACCGTCTTTTCTCTAACTTCCGTTGTGGTCAGTCGGACTGAGAAAGGTGCATCTACAACTTGTCCAAAGTCTACCAGGAAGCTGAGTTTGTCTGTGTTGGTGAGACTGTGATGTTAGTTGTTGGGAAGGAAGTAGAAGGAACACAGTATGCTCGACCATGGCTGCAGCTACATGAGCACCAAGCTGTGGCAATTGCAGTTCTTCAGTTGCACTCATTGGGAGATGTGAGCAGGATGAAGTATCAGATCCTCCTTTTATTGTTGAGACTCATTTGGAAAAATAAGAGGGGCCTGTTTGGATTCCTCTAATTTATTCTATACACTCAATATTTCCCAGAGAGTGTCTATTGAGAAGGTCGGATTCCTGTTATATATATTTTTCATGCCAGATGCATGAAATGCTGTATCCAGAAACAAGACTTTTGAGCCAATGCTATGATTTTCGTGGAATATTCTATTTCTATTTTAATTCGGTGCCATCAGATCGATGTCTCTGGATCGACTGAGCGGCCTGCGTAGACTCGCTCAGTTGATCCAGAAATCGATGTAGGAAAACCACCTCCATAAGTGGCGCAGCGCAGTGTGGACAGTGCACAGAACAGATGCAGCAAAGTCGACGGGAGATACGCAAGTTTTTTCCATCACTTCCGTATCTCCCGTCAACTGACACCAAATCCGGAAGGTAAGTATAGACCAGGCCTGAGTATACTTTGGTATATCATCTAGCCCAGTGCGAATAAACCAATAGGACCTAATTCTTTAGTGTGAATCAGTGACTGAAGTCAATGGAGTTAAACCAACAGAAGTTAAATCAGAATCAGGTGCAATAACTATAAAGGCATAATATTGGCTTCCTTATAACATTTTGGTGGTTTGCATAGTATTCACGCTATCCATTGGACAGCAAACTGCATCGATACTATATTTATTATAGAGTCTGCAGTGTAGCACTGAATAAATTAGAGTTTTTCAGTTTGGGGCCCTGTGTTGCTCTTGTTGGAAATCAATGACCAAAATCCTATGTGACTTCAAAATATCATATGAACCAACCAACTACAATATTGAAAACCAGTTTAAAAAAAAAAAAACACACAACTACACAGCAATTTTATGGCTTTCTAACTAAAAATAACCATAGAGATTCAACAGAAAAGAAAGAGAAAAAGGAAAAGGAAAAGAAAAAGAAAAGAAAAAAGAAAACATTATGGGCTGAAGATTCATATTCCAAGTTTCATTCAATTGAATAGCTGTGTTGTAACCCATCAATTCTTCACTATATTCACACTGCCAATAATTACTCTAAAGGAATAGATTAGAAATGCTCAAATCTATTACCAAAGCCTGCCAGCAGTAATTCTATTAATTCAAGCAGTTAATGACACTTAATAGTAGAGCCATGCTGTTTATTGCATTTTTGAAAATAAATGAAAATATTCTACAGTATCATTCTAAACCGACTGAGGCTTAGTACACACTGATCAGGAAATTCAGCAGCAAACGGAAGTTACACAAGCTATGCAGGGTAGCTTGCGTAACTCCTGTCAACTTCTAACTTCCCTTTAATGCTGTCTCCACTGTGCTGCACCAACAGGAAATGCGTTTCTGTTGACACAATGCTATGCCTTTTGAGGAGATGGTTTAATTAAATTGACTTCCGTATTGATTGAGCAGGTCTTCACTGCTACTCAATTGATCTGGGTAGATTGATCTGACGGCAGCAAATCTGCCATCATCAGTGTGTACATATCCTAACTTTAGAGCCCAGTTCTCCATTCTTTGTACTCTGTTTAGTCATTTCCATCCATGGTAATATTTTGCATCCACTTTTCACTGCTGTAAATATATATATTCAAACCAAGGGAATGGTGAATGGACAACTGAGACAGACTTTTACTCAGACTTTTAAGGGAATCATTATATATGGTGTGTACTCCTTGTTTTGTTGGAAACCTGAAACTAGCTAAGAAGAACACCAGTATTTTCTACCTTATTCCAGATAGGACATATATGGAAGGACACTGTTTACTATGTCCAAGTACTCAGACTTGTAGGTGTTTAGCAAGTTCTACTGTAAACTAACCTCTGTCTTAAAAGCCTGTGTCAATGGGGTTGTTGTGCCTTTGTGGACAACTTTCCAACTATACTTAAATTTCCTATGTCATGCAGAAGACATGCAACAATGCAACTGCCCACTCATTCAGTGACAAGGAGGTCTTCAGAGTTAATACCTTCATCACAATCATCGACAACCTGAAGAGTTCATTAGAACAACAGATCAAGGCTTACGAAAATATTTAGTGTAGTGACAAATATTTTGCCTAATATTTCAAGTTCCAAAGTCAATGAAGATATCAAATATCTGTGTCAGAAGTACCCAGGTGACCTCCTAGTAGATTTTACTAAAGAACTTCAATTTGTTGAATTGACATCACTCTCAGATACAGAGAGAAAAGATGATGAAAGCAAATCTATTTGGATGTATTGAATCATCACTGAATCCCATGTGATAGAATGTTTCCCAAATGTTGAAACTGCATTACGGCTGTATTTGTTACTAATGATCACTAACTGTAGAGGAGAACGTTCCTTCTCTCTTCTAACAAGGATAAAAAATATCTTCTGATCCACCATAACTCAAAAGCATCTCAGTGCTTTGTCCCTCTTGAGCACTGAGAATGAAATTGTCAGGTCTTTGAATTACAATGACATCATTCATTACTAAATGCTAGGGAAAAAACATTGTGTGTTTGAAGAATTGAGTTAATTTTAAATAAATAATATGTAAATATACACGTAAATAAATGTTAGATACTTCATAATTTTTTTTGCAATATGTAATTCATACTTAGGCCCTTTCCCCCATTAGCCTTAGGCCCCTTATAACCTTAATTTGGCCCTGGTGGCTGTGACCCCTGTAGAGTGTGGAAGGAAACTTCTACCACTACCAGCTACTACTGGGCATGCTCAAATGCTGTGGGATTTTGCCCAGGCATTTCAGGACAGGTGGGTGTGGGTCCCCTGCAAAAATGGGAGCTGATGGCCTGGGCTGAGGGCCAAAGGCAGTATGCGACACGTGCTAGCCATGCAATTTCATCAGCCCTGAGGAAGCAAGGGGGCCCCTTGCCATGGTGACTGGCTCAGTTCCTTGTGAAGGTGCAGGCTCAGAATTGAGTGGGGTTTGCTGGAAGGTGTGTACAAGGAAAACAATATTCACATGGATCATAAGCCCAACTCTCTTCCGCCCTACCATACCCTTTTTGCTTTCAACCCACTATGTCCCTCGCTACACTTCTGCTGTTTCTGCCTACTGCCTACTTATCTGCCTCCACCACTCCAGAGTTTGAATGCATTTACACCAGTAGCTGTCAAGAAAGCAAGGCCGCCATCTACTCCTTCATTAGGGATAGTGACTGCCTTCCCAATGTGCTGCTCCTGTGACTGGTTGATGGAATACTGTAAAATACCTTTATTTTTTAAAAAAAATTTAGTGTCAATGTTCTAAGGTGTTTTACTTTAAACTCACTGTTCCTTTAACATCTTAAAAATAAGAGTAAAGCCTTGAAAACCACACACACCTGTGTTTAGACAGATCCCCACCATTCTGCCATCATTCGGTCAGAGAAAACACATTAACATGAACTTTATGGCCCGTGGGGCTCTCAGATAGCGCAGTAATGATCATTGTCTAGACAGATCAATTAGAAAGACAAATAACATATTTCGTCCAAAGTGGAAATTCAGATACTGAAGTGATGGGCATGATATAAGCATCTGAGTAGGTAACTAGGTAACCCTCAGGGCTTCTTCCACATCACTTTGGTGTGCTATCAGAACAACATATATAGATACAATCGAGAGGTAGACAACTGCACTGAGAAAAACAATCCAGCACTACTGCAACAAAGAACTTCTTTATTGTGCATGAGCAGAGGGCAAGGTGATGAGATGTCCAAATTCACTGTTCAGAGACCTTGGGAAGTGGGACTCTATTTGTCTGGAAACAATCTAACGTGCTGTTTGTTATGCAACTAATAGAAATTTCAAAAGTCAAAGTCTGCACTGAGCCCCAGATGGCTCATCAGACTGATGTGGTTTAAGGCCCATCAGTTTCCATAACCAATGAGACACCAGGGAGTGATGTGGCCAGCATCACATCCAACAGCCTTTGACTACCCTAACACTATCGATCAGGTACCATTTTGCAGCAGGGTGAACTGAAAGCAGCCTTTCAGGGTGAGATTGAGCAGGACTGGAACCCACAACCTGAGTCTGGTCCGATTAACTGAGACTGGGCAAACTGAACACAGTCCAGACTATAATGCAACCTACTGCTGCCCTTGTCCCCCCCTTCCAGCTCTTTGGGGGAGCTTCAATGCTACCTGATGTACAGAGGGGGCTCACCTTCTGACACCTCTTTCATTTGTTGCAACATACTGATGTCTCTTTCATGTATTTGCACTCATACATGGCCAATCAAGGGCTCCAAGGCCAAGTCCCTGAACAAACAAACTGGAGGCAGAGCCTCAGCTCATGTAAATTTCCATAGAGCCTTTGATTCCAATAGTGCTGTAACAATTTATAGCAGCTGGGGAGTTGCCCTCTGATTTGCACATACATGTCAGAAGTGTGCAAACATACACTTAAATGCCTAGCTTTTAAAATGTTACCCATTAATAGTTAGCACCAAAGGAATATATATAACAAATTACTTTTCAGTCTTATATTCTACATGAGTGACTCCAAATGTAGATGTACAGAGATTGCAAAAATGGAACATACCCTCCTTTTCTTGCTGCAGTACATGATGAACTTGTTTACTGTGTACTTACAAAATGCTAATATTTAATTACATCTTATGAAAATACTGGTTAACAATACAGCAAGTTCTTAATCACAAAAGGAGGAAATGGTCTCGCATGTTGGTTGAGGTATTTGTAGACTATGCACTCATAGATTCCAAGGCCAGAAGGGACCATTTTGATTATCTAGTCTGACCTCCTGTATAACACCAGAGAAATCTCCCAAAATAATTCCTAGAGCAGATCTTCTAGAAAAACATCCAGTTTTGTTTGCCAGTGATGGATAATATTCTACATTTACATTCATTTTTAGTAAGCCATGCATGATGGCATGTTTTCCACTATTTACCCCTCATTATAGATTGTCATAGATAATACATATATTTTATGTTTAATTAAGCTACTAGAGTGCCAAGGTTTTGGGGCATGTGATACTGCCAAGTTCAGAAATTTGACTTTGTTTTCTTTGTGCATTTAGGATTAAATTCAGTTCAGTCATATAAAGTCTGATCATTCAAGCGTTATGTGGATTAAACTTGCAGTATTGGGGATGTTGGCCATCAACAGAACTATGGCAATGTTCACATATTAAAGGCAGAAATAATATAAATTATATATAACAAAAATATGCACTTGTACAATACAGGACTGGAAAGATATATAATAAATGTATAGTCGACTGCAATTATAATTTTGCTACACCTTAGATGGGCTCTCTATTTAAGCACTAGATGACGGTTGATTAACCAAGTGATGCCAATGTTCATGTATTGATGAATCTTGAGAATGGCCATATGTGGATACTGATAAAAATGAAAGCCAGACTCATCGATTTATTACAAAACAATGCAGTACTTGTCATATGTACTAAAAGAAGTTACTGAAAGTCTTCTACTAGTTAATAATTGGCCCCTACAGAGATGCACACAAGATGTTTCACTGTGAGAGACATTCCCATAGCATATGAGCTTTCTTCCTTTGAAGTCAGTGAGCATTTCGAGGTTGATTTTATTGGGAGCAAGACTGGGCCAATAATGTTCTGTAATTCTCTCCCCTATCAAAATTCTAAACACTTTTCCTATACGTTTTTTTGGCTGCTTGCTGACTAATATGTCTGACTTGCTTCTAAAGCTTTTTCCATCTGTTCCTATATAATTCACCATACCATCTGGTGTATTTCTAATTTAATAATCCTCCACCCTGAATATTATATCAGATTGCCCAGATGATCACACACTGTTATCAAATCATTGCTTCTCTCTCAATTTACTTAGTCCAGGATATACCTTCTACAACTTCCTCTAAAAAGCTAGTCTGTAATGGCCTCCACTATACTGTAAATATAAACTGTGCTATCATGCATACACATACACTCTGGGTGGAAGTTTCAAAAGCTCTCAGTGTTGGCCTTAAGTCTGTTCCCATTGTAATCGGTGGTAAAAACTGGTGTATAGTAAATGTTTACTTACTTATTAAAAGTGACCTGACCGCTATAAATCATTACTTCTGAGTCTGCTTCCCTGTGAAGTTCTCCATTCATTAAAAAACAATCTCATGGCTTTAAATTGTACAGCTAGTTCAATGACTCCTTTAGAACCCATAAACATACATAAATCTTTCATATTGGTCAATAGGTATCTACATCTATGGACCACATCAATGTTGTATGGGAACAAGTCTGGTTTTCACTTGGCAGACAAATGATCTTGTCCCAGTAAGATTGTTTTCAGTAGCTAATACTTGATGTTATCCCCAAATGGCCCTGAGATTAATAAGAGTTTAAGGATACCCAAGATGCACATACGAACACGAAAGTATTTGCACTTTGGATTTCCAAGTGTGTCTCATCTTCTATGCACCTAACTAGACTGTCAGCTGGTTGAGGTTGGACCTATCAGTATATTTTACAGTGCTGAGTAGAGCTAGTTGTAATTTTTCGACTGAAGATTTTTCCCACTGGCAAATGTGGTTTTCTTAATATCTTCCATAGGAAAAATGTAGATTTTGTTGGGTTTTTTTTCTTTCTTTTTTTTTCAATTTTCCAGACAGGTTAATTTAAACCAAAAAAGGAAACATCTAGGGTGCAACTGACAGTCCACTTATCTTGAAAGGGGATCACAGCCAACCTGGCTGTAAAGCACTGCAAGGACTGTGGGTGAGCAATACTATAGTATGACATGAAAGTATCGTATTAAGTCTAGCTTCTCGACGCATGTTATGATCTTATTTTATATGTAACCCTTTGTTTCCAATATCTCTGCTTGCTATCACTTGAATCTCTGGGCTTTCTTTAAATAAACATACACTTGACTTCACTATAAACATATCTAAGTGCTGTGTGTAAAGCAAAGCGGTGATTCAAGGTGCAACTGGTAAGCTGGGGTATCCTGTTTCTTTGGAAGCAGAGAATCTAGGAATACTGGAAGAGTCCAGTAAACCAGGGTCTGGAAACTGCAGGAAGATGCTCAGATAGCTGAGGGGTTGGGGAATGCCAATTGCCAAACTGTTCAGTAACATCGAGGCCTCGATGGGAGTGTTTGGGTTTCCCTTGGGCAGCAGAGTTGACCCAAGACAGATACAGAAAAAGCTTTCTCACACTAAGGGCAGGTGGTAGTCAGGTGCCTCACAATCAATCCTAGTGCCCCTGGAAAGTGTCAGAATCTTACCTTCTTCAACACTGAAAGCTCATGGAAAGGGGAGAGAGGACCTAAGAAATGCAGCAAGGTTCACCTCATGGAGTTTCTAGTGAATTTAATTTGCAGGGGAGAAGGGCTGTGGAATCATGAAGGAGGCCAGAAGTGTGACCTCAAAATCCAAGGCTACCATAAAAGCATCCATTATAAAGGTTAGCCATTTCAGTCATTCATTTAAGGAGTAGAAATAATACCATATGACTTAGGTGAGCAGCCACTCATTAAAAATAGCAGAAAGTTCATGAACATCCCTTAGGATGAAACTGTTCAATGATCATGTTATGCAATTTCCAACAACAAACCCATTAATGAAAATCAAAGTCCATTCACTGATAATTTGTGAATAGGAAAAAAGAGACTAAATTAACTGAATAAATTATTCACCACAGATAGTTGGACTTGCTGAAGTTCAGAAAATATAGAGACTCCAACCGTTTATTCAGTTGACTCAGTCTTTCTGCAATGACTTTGTATCTGACTCTGGAATGTAGGAATACTAAAGGCCCAGTTCACTACTGTGTTACTACATGTTTTGCTGGGGTAACTCTATAGATTTTGGTGGCATTACAATATTACAAAATTGGAGTAACACAGCAATGAATTAAGCCTTAATTCCCCACAAAACTCAGTCTTTAACTAAGATAATAAGCTTCTTGGTGCTGGGATTGTCAATTTGTACCTTCTACAGAGCCAACTCTATATTTTTCTAGTGAAACCCTGGTTCCATTTAGGTCAAAACAAGGTACCTAGGGGGGTTTTCAAAAGCACCTAAGTGTGTTAGGTGCTTAACTCTCACTGAAATCAATTTATGAAATTTTAAGATTTGCAATCACTTTCACAAATACCCAGCAGTTGTTTATGACGATTCACAAGTGAAGAACAACATAACCTCTTCATTCATACTAACCTCAACTCAGTGCTTCTGCACACAAAAAAGGGTTCCTGGAACAGGTTTCTGCTTTTTTACTATTGTATTCAACCACTGTTGTATTCTAATTAAAAACACAGGGGTGTTTTTTTAGATCAAACTTTTTAAAACTGTGATGTCTGGAAGCTTTGAGAAGAGACAGAGAAAACATTGCTTAGTGAGCTGTTTGTACTGTGCTAGAATCAAAAGAGGAAATCCCAGTGTGTTAGATACATCAAATCAAAAAGAAGCCTACTGATTAATACATCTTGCAGTAGGCACTGCCATACTCCATCTGTGAGCTGTAGAGACAAGACAGAGCAATTAGAAATTATACTGTGCAGGGGTCAGAGTGGGCTTCTTGCATATAATATTTATAATATATTTTACTCATTTTATGTTATATTATGCTGCAGTACATATATCAGCATTATGACATTAGGAAAAATTGACAGCACTGGAGTCTCCAAATTCTTTCAGAGTTGTTTGGAAGAGAATGAATTTTAAAAGCCCATGCTATTATGTGTGTTCCATCAGAAAGAATTTAGCTAGTAGACAAAGATTAGAGAGAGGTGAATAGTTGAGTCCCAAGAGCGTTCATCATCATTATTTACATTACATTAGTACCCAGAATCTCCACCCGGGATTGCAGCCTCATGTGCTGAGTGCTGTACACATCTGTTAAAAGACAGTAGAGCAAAGATTTATTTCAGTGTACTTCCACTTTCTTATTTTTTTTTCTACTTGTGAAATAAACATTTGAGATTTTAACACTTTGGGCTAAAATAAGATGTTCCCAGCTCACATGAAGAGGCTTTGCCATCCAAGAAACAGTCCAAGGAAAAAATTGTGACTCAGAATCATCACTCCATCCTTGGTCCCCTCCTCCCCCTGCTCCAGGGGGACAATACTTCCTCCTCCATGCCAGCTCAGGTCTTAGGGCCATGCATTGAGAGCCACAGCTCTGCCCATTCTCCATCACCTTGCACAAAGTTAGAGGGTGAGTAGACCTCACAGTGCCTACTCTCTACACACAGTGATACAGTAGCCTGCTAAGAGGAGGAAGAATGTGCCTTATGTTCTCGTGCCCTCATGAGCAAGCGTGTAGGGCAAGTGACAATATTGCTTTTTGGGATTTGTCCCCCTGCCAAGGACAGGTTGTTTGAGGATTGTTTTGCAGTACTGCCCACTGAGAGGCCCGTAAAGAAGACTGTGTTGTATATGTGACACCCCTCATAACCTACATGGAAAAACCAGCTCTGAGAAGTTGCTAGGTAACAGTCTTGTCCTCAGAATCACTGATCTGTCAACCATGATTTGTTTTCATGTCGTAATGCTTAATATCCATGCTAGAAAGCCCTGCAGGTAGATTTTTTTTTTAAATGAAAAAAAGGGAGAACTGGTTTTGTTTAGGAAATGCTCCAACTGTCCTGCTCATGGAAATGGATTGCTTTCTTTTTCTAGAAGCACTTGCCAACATTCTAATGCACCAATGAATTCTTAACTACTATCCCAAGCATAACTCCTTCCAGCCAATGGAAAATATAAAAAAAGACCATTCTCTCTAAATCCCTACTCCTCTTGAAAGATCTATGGAAAAGTCTTAGTGCTGGAAAGATTGCCTCAATAGCTGGTGCTTATCTGATGATCAGAAATGTCCCTCTCTAAAACAATTGAAAACATGTATTAAATCATGATAGCACATACTGAAATGAGTCTAGTCGGTTATTCATTCTGTAGGTTATAAGATAATGCATTATGTATAGTATTGTGTGCTATGTACAGAGCTATTTGAGTGGTGGGAGGAACTGCATCTGAGGTAGGTTCTAGATCAAAATAGGTATTTAAACAGCAGCTATGGGAGAGTGGATCTGGAATTTTTAAGTGCCATCCGCAAAGACTCACTTCCCAATAGGATTGGAATGGGACTTACTTTGTTTGGGAAGTAGGCATGCTAGTCAGTGCCACAGTAAAGCAAATTCCCAAGAGCTCATAATGAATAATAAAAACTCTGTAGCTGACAAGACATCATTAGGTATTGGATGATTTGATGTGGCAGTAACTGAGACTGACCCTAGCTCCTCTTGTGCTGTTTTCCCCCCAGTCTAATGTGTTAACCTAGCTTATCCATTCCTTTGCTCTGCTGGTGGTGGTGCTTGGTTGGTTGGTTGGATTTAAGAACAAACAATACAATAGGCTTCTGTCTCTCCCCTCAATTAGCATTCCTAGGCCTAGACTTTGTCACCCACTTTGGAGGTGGGGGAAGGATGGATGGCACACTACCAGCAGCTCCTACAGGCCTTGCTCCTGAGTTGGGCGCAAAGCCTCTGAGCCTCAGCAGCCCTCTCTGTTAACAAAGTGAATTGCTGCACACACAGACCCAGCTCTTAGTCAGTGGGGCTGTGGCTTACCCCTTCCATCCACTTTGGGATTTCTAGGAGCACAATCAATAGTCATGGGAATCTGGTACTGACAGAAGTTCAACGACCAAATTTGTGCTGACCCACTGCCCCAGGAAGCAAGGGACGGGGGAGAAGAGATTACTCAGTTTCTCTTGCTTTCTCCCCTGCCCCCCACACCCTGGCAGCTAGCTCCTAACAAGTGCATTCTCCTTAGGAGGGATCCATTGCAAATGGATACAAAATGGCAGTTCAGGTTATTCTCCTATTTCAAGTGATGTGAATAATTCCCTATCTGCCTGGCACTAGTGTGGGCTTTTCTAGCTAATACACTTTACCTGTGACAGTCTCAGGTCAGCCCCAGATAGGACATATGTCACCAGTTAAGTGGATTCTGGTTAACCACCTGCTTATAACCCAAATGTTCTTGAAAACATGGCTCTTAGTGGGCTTTTTCCTCCAAGTTAATTAATAACATATACGTTGCTATTTTATTCTATTGCTTGAAGTATTACCTGATATGTATAAGACTCAGATCAACAGGGGTCTGGTTACTAATGCAAATTCCATTACACCTTTTTCCCTTATATCTAGTCTTCGGTTCAGGGGTGAGCTGCCCCAGTCCCACTTTAGACTGGATCACCACGACACAATACCAATGTTTCACCAACCATGCCATCATGGTTCGGGTGAGCTGCGCCTTAGACACCTTCAGCATCCCTCCAGTGACAGGTTTGACTACTTTCACCTTTCCCCAGTAGGACCATTGCAGTTCCACCTCTCTTACATTGAATCTCAAAGTGCCAGCCCCCTTCTCCAATCATAACAACTCACCAGGCCGGCTGGAACCTCTGACTAGCAGCTGACAAAAATAATTCCAAACAGTTTCTTCAAAACAAATGTGTTGTACATTCACTCAAAAATACACAGCAAGCAAGTGGAAGGGTTAAGGCAACACAAGCCTACATGCCTCTGATCTTACCTAAACCTTAACCCACCCCTTACAAGTTCCTGTAAATTCCAGTTAACCCAGATACCCCCAGCTCTGGGCTGGGAGAAAGACTGCCCTACTGCAGACTCTGCCTTCATCAGTGGCTCTCCTTCAGCATCTCCCATGGAGCAACTGCTGACAGTCCGTCTGCACCCTCTTTCTCCAGGGGGTCTTTAACTGTTTCAGTTTTTTTGATCTCATCATCTTGGCAAAGCAATTCAGGCATTTGTTTTGGAGCCTGGAAGTCATCTCTTCACAGGTGAGAGCTCTGTTATTGTCTTTCTAGGGTTTGTTGTGCTACTCCTTATCTGGGCTATTGTGTTGCCTGCCTGCTTATTTTTCTGACAGCTTGCCATTACCCTGAACCCATATATTCCCACGTTTCAATAACCCAACATTGCTATACATTGACTAACTTAATAGTTAGGTCACATATTCATCAAATTATTACAGATTAACTCCACCTTCTCCACATCAAGCAAAATTCAATAATTTTAAAAAGCCTTTAGCATATGGGATGATGGATTAATACCTTTGTCATATCCTACTGTGGTTTGAATTTCTGTTTCTTCTAAACTACAAAGACAAATTCGACTGAATCTGAATAAATGAAACTGTTCGCAGATTTTCACCTAAAGCTTTTCTCAGGGATATTATAAACAGATGGAAGAGTTCAAAGAAAACAGCCATTACATTTCTCAGGAGTTGTGAATTAATTTTCTATCTACTTCTGCCTTTTTTTTTATCCAAATGTAAAGAATTATATCTTAGTCATGTCCTATTACCTATCACAGTTGTAGATTTACTCAGATTCTCGCTGCTGACATATTCTTTTTTTATCACATTATTAAGTCTCTTTCATCAGATGTCACTGCTGTGCTAGTCTCGGTTGTAATATATTTGGTGATGTGGGTATTTAAATAACGTGCACACAGCCAGAGCTTTTATTTAATACAATTGTACATCTCACTGTGGAAACCCCATTATTTCTATTTTGAAAACAAATTTCAGACATACCAAATCCCATACCAAAAGTCTCCCAATTTCCTGCTTGTTTGCCATGGATGAATGCTGTCTATTAAAATATATTTCATTTAGCAACACAGTACTCATCAAGGCTTTTGCATACTAACACAACTGCTGATGCTGGAATATGATTCTGGCAATTTTATCTGACTTGGTGTAGAATTTATTCTTCACTGGCCTTATTTCAATGTCATTTTAATTTCATTAACCATTCAGAACCTTGCATTATTAATAAAAATCTTTACCCATCAATCTTGCTCTTTTATTTTGTGTGTGTTCATATATGCTATGTCTCAGTACTCTCACTTTTAAGGTTTCTACTGGTCTGATTTTTTCATAACCAGTTTCAGAGTAATATCATAGAACATGTAAAAGCTTTACAGTCAATAGAAATTCTGGGAGTGAGTCCACTCTGCCAGCACGTGGGCTGGCTTTGGTTAATGCCTTTTGGCGGTTTGATACCATTCATCTCTAGGAGTATGTCTACGATCACGACGGGACTGTCAGCACCGCTGGATTGATTCTGCAGGATCGATTGAGTGGCAGTGGAGACCCGCTCAGTCGATCTGGAAGATTAATGCTGCATTGACAGGAAGGCATTTCCTGTTGGCGCAGCATAGTGGGGACATCACACTACGTAGAAGTTAGGAAGTCGACGGGAGATAGGCAAGCTACGTAGAGCTTGCCTATCTCCCATCAACTGCTGCTGAATTTCTCCAGCAGTGTAGACCAGGCCTAGATCACTGGTTCAAATCTGCTTCAGGTCAGTAGTAGCCAAAAGTATCCAACGATTGCCTGTAGATCTATGTGAAGTAAGATGGGAATATCTGATTCCTAGTATTCAAGAGCCCACATCATACAAACTATGGACACAGCTAGCTTCATTCTTAGGGGACTTCAAAAGCCAAGGACAGAATGGATAAGTAGAGTGTCACAGTAGCTCTCTCCTGAACCACAGAAGTGCAAGCTGCAGGAGTAAGGCATATTGGAGGGGAGGAGGAGAGAGCTTGCTCTGTTGTTGTCTTCTTCACTTCACTTCTTCACTGGACAAGAAGGGGAATTTTTTCAGTGATCACTGAAAGCAAATTTAGCTGACACCTTTGTCTTAGTTTTATTCAGATTTTCATGTTTATTGGTTCAAGCGTAAATCCAGGTTCATCTTAAGCCAGACAAGTCCAAAGCAAAAGAAAATCTGTATTTCTCCTGCACTGATGCTCAAAACAGAGAAATAGAGTTGGTTGAGTTATCACAGAGAACAATTCCTTACTTTCATTTTCTTTTGGAGATTTATCCACAGGCAGGTGATCATTTCCACCAAAATTATTTGATGAATATTTTATGCATGCATAATTCAGCCCATAGATTCTCTTCAAATTGTTTGCTGCAAGTATTGTTTCAAGCAAATGTTTGCAGCTGGAATGCCTCTGGTCACATTGTACATTTCTGTTTGCTGATGGGATGAGCATTACTCTTAGAATCAGGGATACTCTGTGAACATTTATGATTATGGATTTCCGCAGATATTCTACAAAGCCCATTTAATATTCCCTGTTCCAATGACCAGTTGTGCCAGTAAGCTTGCTTGCTGGAATGTTACAGAAAGCAAACATAAAAAGGATGCACACACTGTTGAAGTTAATTGATTGAAACATTCAAACGCATAGTTATAAGTGTTTTTTGCACTATTTGCCAGCTCTACAGGGAACCTATGCAGGGAAGCTACGTTTCCAAGTATTTGCTTCAGATACCATAAATTCTCTATGGTAGGTTTTCCTAGAGCTGCAGGCCAGCTGGGGATTGAGCAGGTCATGCTCCAGACACTTCATCCACTTGCCCCTCCCCATTCCCAAGCTGCAGGGAGTGGGGTTCGGGAACTGGCTCTGTCGGCTCTTCACCTCCTTCAATCCCCTCCTCTTTAAACTAGAGTGCTGTTAGTCTGAGTATTGCCACTGATTGCAAGTGCAGTAGAATCAGAAGGGGGAAGACAGTTCCTTGAGATAACCAGGTCCCAAAACATTTAGTATTTTATAGGCTATAACCAACACTTTAAACTCTAGCAGGGACTCTAACTGGCAACAAATATAGACTACAGGCATGACGCCTTCTCTGGGTGAAGCATTTCTTCTTAGATCAACCGAAGTTCAGCCCTGATTTCAGCTTTCAGACAGTCTCAGGATATGATCCCATCTAAACTTTATTGCAGTACTCTAGTCTTAAACTGATAAAGGTTGGCATCCCAAAGGAAATGCCACAGTCTTTTCACCAGGGACCAATAGAAAACCATCCCCGGGTGTCTGATCATCCAGAAGTAGCCCCATGTCTAATAAGACCCTCAAACTGCAAACCTTTAACATATGGTGAATGCAGTTCCTGGATAAATTGATTTTCCTAACCCCCCGCCTGGGGACAGGACACAGAATACCAATGCAACTGGCCTCTGTTGCTGCAAAAAGCCAGTGGATTCACATAGACTTAAGGGATGTCTACACTGCATTCAGGACGTGTGATTGTAGCATGTGAAGGCATATCCAAGCTGGCTTTAATCTAGTTATTTTAGTGAAGCCATGGCAGCATGGACTTTATCACAGGCTAGCCACCTGAGAGCATACACAGGTTCTGGATGAATTCATAAACCCTCATTGAAGTCCATGCTGCTGCAGCTTTACTGCTATGGGTATCCGAACTAGCTAGATTAAAGCTAGTTTTTGTATGTCTACATATGCTGCAATCACACCCCCTGATTGCGGTTTAGGTATACCATTACTGGTCACCCCCTACTGTTTTCCTGGCCAGGAATCTTTTCATCATGGGCCTACAGTGACAACCACCATAACCACTATGTGCTGTAACTCATGGGCTGCAAAGATTATCTTCATGGCTTCTTTGCACCTTATTTCTCTCTATGCCATGAAACTATGTCAGATCTGATTTGTTCAGAGCCATCTGCAGCACTTAGCTCTAATCGAGCACTTATTAATTTAAACAAAATAATTTCATTTGTAATGTATTATTAAAAGTATCTAAAACCTTCTTACTAAAATTAGGTTCCCTTTTTAACTGTATATCAAGGAACTGCACATTTTTAACCAGTGCTAAATCTATATCGTCATTTTGTGGGGGGAGGGAGAAGGAAGGGTCTTAAATAACTGATGACAATGGGTTTGTGAGTCGTCTTTACATTTTTGAACTAATGTAAAGAATGAAAAGGCAGTATCCTTTCTAAGCAAGCTATACATCTCTTGAGATTTCAAATCCGTGAAGAAGTTGTGAGTGGAAATCTACTAGACCTCTGATGCATTGGTTAGAGTTAAAGTCATGTGGATTCAGTTCCCCAGGCAATGTCAAATAGCTTTTACCTTGGTTTTAAAACAAAGAAGATCCTCCAAAAGGCTACACTTCAAAAACATGGTACTTCAGTACCCAGAAAGATAATGGAAGAAATGGCTAAGCAATAAATTTGCAAACACCTAGAAGATAAGGCAATAAGTAACAATCAGCATAGATTTGTCAAGAACAAATCATTTCAAACCAATCTAATAGCATTCTTTGATAGGGTAACAAGCCTTGTGGATAGAGGGAGAGGAAGCAATAGATGTGATCCATCTTGACCTCACTAAGCCTTTTGATACTGCCTCTCATGACCTTCTCATAAACAAACTAGGGAAATACAACCTAGATGGAGCTACTATAAGGGGGGTGCATAACTGTTTGGAAAACCATTCCCAGAGAGTAGTTATCTGTGATTCACAGTCAAGATGGAAGGGTATATCAAGTGGAGTCCTGCTGGGACTGGTCTTGGGTCTAGTTCTGTTCAATATCTTCAGCCATAATTTAGATAATGGCATAGAGAGTACACTTACAAAGTTTGTGAATGATACCAAACTGGGAAGGGTTGCAAGTGCTTTGGAGGATAGTATTAAAATTCAAAATGATCTGAACAAACAAGAGAAATGGTCTGAAGTAGATAGGAAGAAATTCAATAAGGACAAATGCAAAGAACTCCACTTAAGAAGGAACAATCAGTTGCACACATACAAAATGAGAAATGACTGCCTAGGAAGAAGAATTGCGGAAAGGGATCTGGGGGTCATAGTGGATCACAAGCTAAATATGAGTCAACAGTGTAATACCGGTGCAAAAAAAGCAAACATCATTCTGAGATGTATTAGCAGGAGTGTTGTAAGTAAAACACAAGTAGTAATATTATTTCATTCTACACCGCACTGATATGGCCTCAACTGGAACACTGTGTCCAGTTCTGGGTATCAGATTTTTAGAGATGTTGACAAATTAGAGAAAGGTCAGAGGAGAGCAACAAAAATGATTAAAGGTCTAGAAACTATGAGGAAAGATTGAACAAACTGGGTTTGTTTAGTCTAGACAACAGAAGGGCCATGATAACAGTTTTCAAGTACATAAAAGGTTGTTGTAAGGAGGAGGGAGAAAAAATGTTCTCTGAGGATAAGACAAGAAGCGAGGGAGGTTTAGGTTGGACATTAGGAAAAACTTCCTAACTGTCAGGGTGGTTAAACACTGGAATAAATTGCCTAGGGAGATTGTGGAATCTCCATCATTAGAGATTTTTAAGAAAGAGGTTAGACAAACACATGGATGTTCTAGATAATACTTAGTCCTGCCTTGAGTGTAGGGGACTAGATTAGAAGACTTCTTGAGGTCCCCCCAATTCTATGATCTATGGTGTTGCCAAGTCCCAAAGCCACTGTTTTTCAATGGATTCTGCACATTGATTTCAATTAGATTAGGGATTAGTTGCATGGTTCCCATCCTTCATATTAATGCTAATGACAGTAAGATGCTATTTGGGGACAGATAGATGGATTGATTTATACGTTAGTTTTAATATACTTGCTTACCATGATTTGTGTGAAGTTCTCAATAAAATGGCTGTCCCACTGATTTCTGCAGACCCACCACTAATTAGCATTAACAATTTACATGAGAGTTAAAGGACCTGTGTACAATATGCACCACAAAAGTAAATCCCTCTCTCCTCCCATCTAGAGGGGAGATACTATTTGTATGTTGTTGTTTTTTTAAATATTGCTGTGTGACATTTTATACATATACAGTGTAACAATTACAGCTCTTTTAGAGATTAATTAATTAAGACTTCCAACACCCCTATGAGATAGATAAGACTATTTTATTATCCTCTTTTTACAGTGAATAAACTAATGCATAGAGAGGTTAGTATAAGGGAGAAGCAAGTAAGAATACTGAAGAAAAGCTTACAACCATCATTGCTTTTGCATGAATATTATACAGTTGTTTCATTTAGCTGCCACCTACCATTAATTTGCAGCAAGATGTTCAGAAGTGTTCACTAATTTTGCGGGCCTCTGTATTTGGATGCACAGTTGGAAAAAAGTTATACATCAAGTTCAAAGTCTCAGTCCCTATCTTCAACATGCTCCATGGCCTGGGCCCAGCATATCTAAAAGACCATCGAAAGCTCTAAAACAAATACCACAGCTGACAGCTACATTCCTCTGGCACAATCAGCAATAAGAGTACAACTCATCCAAACAAAAAAGTCTCGGGATTGGTCCGAGGCAGTGCTATGAACACCCAAAGAACTAGGCACCATCACAATATTCACCGTCTCCTGCTTCAAGTTCACGACACATTTCTCTGATCTTGCACTCTCTGACACAAACACATAGCAATAGGCATGTATATTAAAAATCAGCGCGCACACACACACACACACACCCCTTAACAAAATAAGACACTCCACTGCACATGCTTCTTGCTCTGGGGAGAGGATGAAAGAACAAACAGCACATGATGGATGTGTAGTCATATTGCAAAAGGAGCTCAGATGAGCGCAATATAAAAACAATATAGAATAGGATAGACGTCACTTGCAGGTTTTCAGAGGTGCGTAGGACTCATCACTCCAGCTTACTGAGTGGAGACTGATTCCTTAGTGCCTCTGGATATCAGGCACAAGATGCCTAAAGAGGAGTACCCAGAAACTGACACTTCTGAAAGTACTGGCCAGGCAGAAAAATGGGACTATGACTCACTCAGGGCACAAATTGTTATTATCGACCTCTTGCATAAGGAATGAGATAATTCTGACATTTTACCAGTATATATTTTTTCCAAATTCTATATCAGGTCTGACCAGAACAGTTCTTTCAGGTTTTGAAAGGAAGGAAGAGGTGATTACAGTGAGTAAAGTAAATAAATATGTGGAACAGCCAAGAAAGCAAAAGGTGGAATGCTGCAGTACGTTAGGCAATGGTCTAACCTTTTAACCTCTCTTGGCATTTTATGGCTTCAGAGTTTCATTTTTGAAGGAAATAAACTTTAATTTACATTTGGCACTTAAGAATGATGGAGGAAATAGAGAGGTTAATGGTATTTCCTGAAGGTTGATGGCAGATCTTAGCTTGCTTTCCATGACCTGGAAACCAGTGATTTCATCTGATGTGATCCAAGATCACTATCCCTCCCTCTCCCAGTTTAAATTACTCCATTTGGAACATGTCTCACTTGCCTAATTTTATATTCCCCACATGCCATAAATCTTTTATGCTTCTGCACTGCTGCCACTGCATATCAAAGTCTCTCAAGACAAATTTCCACAAGCACTTGAAAAGTAATTCTATAAAGGTTTGAGGGTTCATTGAATTTTTTAAACAGGTAACATGTTTTCTTTGGGTATCAGTGTTCATCTGTGCTATTGCCACCAGCCTTATTCCTTAGCATTTCTCTTTTTCCCATAATAACTGAGCTCAAGCAAAGAATGGAGAAAAATCAATAACAAGGAAACATTAGACAACTTTTTGATGATATAAAGTCATGGTTTTGCATCGAAACAGCTACGTTGGCAAATAGCAGAGCCAATTGAAACCACTGAAAGAATTAAATTGCTGCATCCAAAAATGGATATTAAATATTTTCAGTATCTCATTGCCAGAAGGTAACACCTATTACCAGTCAAACATTTCAAGTGAGTATCAATTCTCACCGGACTCAATCAATATAAAATCAGAATGGAATTAAAGAAAAAGGGAAATTACTCATCTGTGACTCGTTACCAAGCCCTTAGAATTCAATGATATGACTGCCACTGATTTTATGGGCACTAGATCAGGCCACTGGTCACCTATTTCAATATGCAAGATTTTGTCTTTCAGCTAATTCTCTCATGTTAAATACTTTAGAAAGGAGCGATTCAGATAGTGGAAAGCTTTGAAAAATCAGAAGAAACATTAGGCAGGAGCTTTACAATATTATGAAATCAAGATCATGACTCATGGACCCATACAATAGTTAAGATCGAAAGAGTATGGGCTAGCTCCTTTAGCTGGATTACGGTCACTTTTTTCCACACTGGTGACACAAAGGGGCAATAATCTGGCTGCAGATGCATGGAAAAGAATTCCCCAGGTGTAGGGTACATCTGTGCTTCTCCCTCTGCTCTCCCAGCAGTGTAGAGACCATGTCAGAGGGACAAAGGAAGTCAGTTATTAGAGCCAGTCAGGATTTCCTCCTTTCCCCCCAAAAATGTGATGAAAATGAAAACTAAATACATACGTGCTACAATTTTTCTGGAATTTTTTCAAGTTTTCATTGAGAAATCAAAACCCCCAAAATTGTACATAGTTGAAAATGGATATATTTAGCAAAAGCTTCTGCTTTACAAAAGCAATTTTCCACTTTAAAAAAATGCATTTGATGGGAAAATATTGACCATTCTGTTATCTAGATGGGGAAAATATCTTTATCCAGTGAAAATAAACATGCATAATCTTCCCCAATTAAATGAAAAAATATACACATGGAAATCTCGGAAGAGGAAATCACAGCAGCTTGAATATTGCCAGATCAATTAAATTTGTAAATAATATCAGGAGACCAATGAGTCAATTAGCTGTGCACGGTCTAGGGGATCCTCTTGGCCTAGGTGAAAATTTATCAAGATAATTCAGCTTTAGTTAGTTATTTGCTGACATTTCTACCACCACAGTGTAAAAGATTATTTGATTCATACCTGCCTCACTCAAGAAAGATTGACTACATAAGATTAGGAACCAGCAGAATGCCAATTGTATTTCCCCAATCCACTGAAAATGGATAGAGATTACAACCTCTGAGCAATGGATGTGAAATTTCCATAGAAAAATAGATTGGGTTATTATTTCTCCAGTTACAGATATGAATTTCATCCAGTTAAAGTTATTTTGTTGATACAGATACATTCAATTTCATCTGCACCTTTTCTAAAAAACACAGTCCATTAGTCACAGTATTACAAGAAAGAACTTCCTTCATTTCAGTGAGACAGATAGTGTGCTCACTTAAATCCCTTATGCCCTAAGTAGTAGGTAATAAAGCCTTTTTGCTACAGAGGAACCATTTACAATTACATTTCCACTGCCTATGAAAGAGAGGAAGGATAACCTTGTGGACTGGATATCAAGTGGCCTGAGTTTTGCAATATCTCATTGACAAGCAGACCATCATCAAGATAAACCCTTTATTATTAACAGGAACTACATACAGCAATGAGGTAGCAAAACTCCCTACTACTCTGTGACTGCATTGTCCTGAGCTTCTTCACGCCAGTTGGAAGTGTGTCACCAGAAACCAAAGACTGCATGAAGTCTGGCATCTGGAGGACTTAGTCTATAGCACAGGCTCTGTCCCAGACCTCCTCGTGTGACCATAGGGAAAAAAAACTGTGGTGGTGACTCTCAGAACACAGGTCAACTGACTTGGGCTACAGGGCTAACAAAAATAGCTGTGTATATATTCCCAGCAGGGCTGGAGCCTGAGCTCTGAAACCTGGCCAAAGGGGCTGGGCTCCAGCCCAAACAGAAACATCTACACTGCTATTTTCCTTTCCCTGATACAGATCCTCAGCCCTATGTAGGTTGTTTTTCATACAGTCTAGGAGGAAGGATATTGCCATGGGAAGTCGCTGAGCCCCCTTTCAACAAGAGAAGGACTATCCTAGTTTGGAGGGATCTCAGGAATATGATTTAGGTCACAGTTCCTGATTCAAAGACCTTTGAAGTTATTTCCACCAACTTTAAACAGCATAGCAACGTCCAGTTCTGCTCTTTGTCTTTCCTACCTTTTGCAGCTATGCTTATGGTTCTCTCTCCACTTCTCTGTTACACACTCACAGCTCTCAGCCTGTGCTCAGAAAGGGTCCAGGACTGCAACGGCAATGACTGCAGAAGTCTATACAAGTTGGCTAACATTGAGGTCAAGCCTGCAACTCTTACTGACAAGAGCAATCCTTTTTGAATGAACTATTCTAATGCAGAAGAGTTGCAGGATCTAGCCCGTTATCTCTGATTCTGGCAGCTCCTCTTAGTCCCTCATTTCCACAGTAAACACAATTACAAGAAGGATTTTGATATATATAAAACATGTTTACATTGTTAAGTGACAAATATAAGTGCTTACAAACTAAATAGTGAGAGTTAAATGAAACATCATATAGGATATTTCTAAGGATTAAAGAGAAAAAATAAAACCCATGAATGTCCTTTCTCAGAGCTGCTTTAGGATGCCATAGGATCATCACCATGAGGTTGATATGGTAACCAGTGTTTCTAAGGCAACTTCCTCTGCGTGGTGGGGATAAATCCAATGCTAATGTCTTTGCAGTGCTCTGCTATTATAGTGATGAGCACCATAACAAATACATGAATTATTATTTATTTGTATTGAGGTAGCACCTAGAGGCCCCAGTGAGGGATTGCAGAGGCACTATATACACAGAGAATGAAAAATACAGTCTGTGGCCCAAGCTAGAACAATAATTACAGGACACAAAAAGGTATCTTTAGATACATTTCAGAAACGTACTTTAAATTAAAAGGGGGGAGGGGGCAACCAGGATGTTGAAACCCTGGATGCTAAAGTTAGGCTTCTAAATCCATATTTAGGTCCCAAAATAAGTGACCTCATTTTCAAAAGTGCCAAGACCCAAGCAGCTTCCCCTGATGTCACTCAGATCTTAACTTTTCCAAAGTTTGGAAGTAGGTGAAGGGGTGTTTCCAGTTTGGGATTTTGGCACAAGCCACATCTACTATTAAACAGATACATTTGTTCTTAAAGGATAAGAAGAATGTCACACACATTACCTTTTAGGAAATAATGTTTGCTATTAAAAGTGATCTTTTGTTCAATTATGCCATATTTACTGGCTATTTTTCTCACCCTGGATTTTTGTATTTTCTGATATTTATTAAACAAAATGTCATAAGCATATTCAAAAATGCCCTCCTTGTTTGTAAAGCCCTCAGAGTAATTGTTCCAGCCTGCTTTGTGGACCCTTTCTTTGTATTCCTCACCTATATTCAACTTGCTTTGTCTCTGTTCATTTTCTCTCTATTTAGTGCATAAACCTATTTCTGCTGCCATCTGGATGATACCTTGCATGTGTCTCTGCCTTTTCCCATTCTTTCTAAATCTCATCTAAAAATCTCTCTTTTCAGACGTTTTTCATTTCCCACCTTAATTTCATTTTATTAAATGTATGATCCAGAAGCATGGACTCTATGAACTTCTTTGAGACTCTTCATGGTTCCAGGTGTTCACATTAGCCCATTTTGACCCAGGGTCATTTTTATTTATTTACTGTATAATCACAGTGCCTAGGAGCTCCAGTCATGGATCAGGATCCCATTGTGCTAGATGCTGTACAAACGCTGAACAAGAAGATAGTCCCTGCCTCAAAGAGCTTACAATCCAAGCATCAGGGCTTCACGTACTAACTGATTTATTGTAATCCTAAGAAGCAGTTTGCATGGAAGTTGCTGTGCAAAATACAGATATGCTTAGGACTTCTGGTTTTCCAGGTTTATTAATCTAATTTTTCAGGGTTTAAAAACAACAACACTGTTTTTGAGTTCTGTGTAAATGTCCAAAAATTGGGAATTTTGGCACACTCGTCTCATTGTATACACACAATATTGTTTGAAACAGCACTATGTTAAAGTGTACTAGGGCACATTTGTTGCACATCAGCAGGCTCTACACTGACTGCACTACGAGTGCAACTCAGTGTGCTTTAGCAATCACAGGGCATCAGTCCACGTTACTGCCCCATGCAGACAAACCCTTAAAAGATACAAGCCTGGAAACAGGGACCTTGCTTATATAAACAAAATGACCTATTCCTGGTGGTTTTTCAGAGTTTATTAGATACATACCATTTTCTTTTCTTGTACTGGAAGTGCTTTGTTAGTGTTTATTGATTACAACCAAAAATCAGAAGCCCCAACTATAATGTATTCTTTGTATCTAATGGGAAGTGTTTTGTATTAGTTAGTAGGCACAGGTTTATGTATTTTAAAATTCACAAAATGTAACCACTCTATGTCGTCTCAGATGTACAATATAATGTGATTAAAAATCACGAGTTCTGCAAATATCCATTCATTGACTCTGCTGACATTGGATTTAAATCACTACCACGTTGGTTAACCTCAGTGCAGCCATTGCCTGCCACCTCGCATTATGGCATGCAAGAGGGTTTTCAGTTTGGACTGCTAGCCAAAGATTCTGGCAAGTCCACCTGAAAAAAGCTGTACTTTCATTCAACTTCCTTTTTAGTAGGTATATGTTTAAGCAACTTCCCTTTGGGATTATATCAACACTACAAAGCATCATGTCCTGGATCTTTCCAGATTTGGATGGGGCAGAAGTAATTGTTAATCTGGTAATTTAGGACAAAAATAATCAACACTACAATGAGAGTCTGTGTAATGTTCTGCAGAATAATCAATGAAAAGAACTTTAAACAAGAACAAATGTCACCCCAGATTGCTGTTGGAGTGGGGGTAGGTATTTGCTCTAGTCTGTCTTTCCAAACCAAAGAGGTTGGAAAACATTTTGATTATCTTTGGATTGGATACTTATCCAAATAGAAAGTTGGTCTATTTCTACCCATGTGCCAGATATCTGAGGTGGTTGATTGTAAAGTTTTGTTTAGAAAATATTATCCTTTTGAGAAGAATATCATGAATATTTGCATATTGAGGCTGACTATTTAACTAAATAGTCAGTTTTGGTCACATACTAATCCAAAGATTAGTAAATCCATCATATTTTACAGATGTTTTTCTGCAGAGAAATCTTTTTTGGGTGCTGGCTGGTGAGTCTTGCCCACATGCTCAGGGTTTAGCTGATCGCCATATTTGGGGTCGGGAAGGAATTTTCCTCCGGGGCGGATTGGCAGGGGCCACGGAGGTTTTTCGCCTTCCTCTGCAGCATGGGGCATGAGTCGCTTGCTGGTGGATTCCCTGCAGCTTGAGGTCTTCAAATCTCACTTTTGAGGATTTCAATAACTCAGTCATGGGTTCGGGGTTGTTATAAATGTGTATGGGTAGGGTTTTGTGGCCTGCCTTGTGCGGGAGGTCAGACTAGATGATCATATTGGTCCCTTCTGACCTATGAGTCTATGAGTCTATGAGTCTATGAGATGGCCAAATAAAGAGAGTCTGCATGCCACAACATACAGAGAGAATGGTGAACCCCTTAAAGAAATGCAGCAGGAAGTATAGTTTTCCTGGCACTGGACAGCTCTCCAGTAGGCATTTTGCCTCCCTGCTGCTCCACTGGAGGCAATGCAGCTTCATCCTGCCCCAGGGCATGACCCCCATGTCATGGCTCTGCCATCCTTACTCTCCATGACTAGCACCACTGATGTAGGGTTTCAGTGGACTTTTTATGTACAAGAGTAGCAGAATCAGGCCCTTATTTATTGCATTGGTAAATATACACGTACTACAGAGGAAGAATGAAACATAGAACTCATAGACCTCATAGTATGGGAAGTCATTTGTGCTACAAAACAATAGGGTGATGCTAACTGTATGCAAGCCAATGGCACTTAGGAAACTCATAGATTGGCCACTTTAAGTTAAATTTTTCAGCCTGTTGCTCATATTATACAGAGACCATAAGACTCAAGACTTTATACATATAGACTACACTAAAATAACAGCCAACTACTTTTGTACTGATATGTCTTCATATTATATATATTTATAAAGTGTAAGTTAAGATGCTGGAAAGACTTATTTCTTCCTGTACTCAGTATCAGAAGTCAATTCAAACCCAGCACAAACTAAACATTTCTTTCGGATCAAAGAAGAACCAAGAAATCAATATGTTTAGAATCCTCCTGGCTGAAACAACAACCCCCATGACATTTATATAGCATCCAGCACACCCAGTAAAGACAGGAACTTAAGCAAATTGTCAAGAAACTAGCTAGGTGTAAATCAGATATGCCAGTTGGAAGATACGTTGTTGAGCTGGACATCTGAAGCAAGTATTTATTAACTGCAATCTGTTGGAAATGATAAAGAAGAATTCAACAGAGCAGATAGAAAATTGGCAGGAAAAGGCAGAGGTAAAATCAACATTTAGGTGTCCATTTCATTTTTTATAAAACTATGCTGTTATTTAAAGAAGATTCAGTTGTGTGTAAAAAATAAATCAAATCCCTACATTTAGGAGTAAACAGCCTTAGTCAAAAAGAAAATTAAAAATCTTGTGCAAAGCACTGAACTATAGAAAAATAAATGTGTAAGCAGAGCTAGCCCAGTGCCATCTGGGGCCCCAGCAAGCATGACACACATTCTCCACATGACTGCAAAAGCTGAACAGCTAAAATCTGCTGCTTTCATTATTTATGTATTACAGTTCATTAAATACAGATAAAGACTCCCACCTCTCCTTTGCAGGAGCCTGTCCCCTTGCATGTGTTTTGACCAAGAATATACACTCCAGCCCTAAGCCGATTGCCTCCTGCACTGTGCCCAGAGAGTTAACAAATCTGGGTCCTCATGGATGAAAGGAGGAGGGGCGTAAGTCCCAAAATGAGGACCATCACTGAGAAAGTCCTGCCAGAAGTTCCCTCTCATTTATTTCTAGGCAAGTCCAGCCTAAGCTGCATTCATTTGTGGCAGTAGGTCAGGTGGAGGGAGGGAGGCTTTCAGGTCCCAAACACTTTGGGTTTGGCTTTATTGGTTAAAAGCAACACCTGGAATTAAATGGGAGCCAAAACACTGATGTGGGACCTTTACCTATGTGCTAATGAGAATACTGGCAGTTAAAATCATGCTAGACTTGAAGTGAGTCGGGGCCGGGGGAGGAGGGTTGTGGGAAGAAGACAGCAATAGCAATCCACAGCACCTGATTTTAAAAATATAAGAGTCACCTAAGTATTTGGTTGAAGTCATAGGTTGATGATATAAGTATTTTGTATCTCTACACTCTCAAGAAGATACTACAGTCCACTAAGTAGAAAAAATGCATCAACTTCACCAAAATTCATTGGGCTGTCCTAGTCCCTCTCAAAAGGTGGAAGTAGTCATTGTTGATTACATCAACAGGAGCCACAAAGATTCATACAGCTTCTTAGACTTTACTTGGAGGGGGAAATCACAGCACAGGGATAAATATTAATTAGCGCTGGTCAGAAGAAGGGAAACACTTCTCATGAAAAAATTGAGAAAATTATGTATCCCTTTTTGTTGAAAAAAACCCAAATGTTTAACTTTTTTAACTAGCTATGCTCCATTTCCAGTCAAATCTAATCATAACTCAGCTCTCTTCCTTTTTTTAAGGTGCTGAAATTTTACATAACTAATATTCAATAACAATAAAAAATACATCAATAAATGTGATAACACTTATGTATTAAAGGTCCAATGTTTTTTGAGTTGGCAGGACAGAGAAATCCTTTGGCAGGCCAGTACAAATGCTTTAAGGACACTGAAGTTCTCTAAGCATACATGCAAGACCAACAACCAGTGTGTCAGATGGAAAAGGGTTAAAGTTGGGTGAAATTTTTTGTCCAACATTTTTTTTGAGGGGTGTGGGAGAGACATACAGATTCAGATCAACCAAAACATTTCACAAATGTGTGAATTTTTCCAAACTTGTTTTAGTTGGAAAAAAACAAGAAAAAAAATCCAACCCCCCCGAAACATTTCATTCTGACATGTTCAAACCAAAACGTTTCAATGTATGGCTTCAGAATGACTTTGTTTCAAAATTTCCTTCTGGTTTTAAAAAAGGATTAAAAGCCCAAAAATCAAAAACATTTTGTTTGGGAGCAAATAAAATGTCTTGTTTGACCTGAAATTTTTTCCCCCCCTTTTTAGGGAGAGTTGCCAGCAAACCAAAAAAATCATTTTTTTCACCAAGCTTTAGTAAGAGGATTCATGGTACATGCTCTGGAGATGAGGAACGGTCCTTGAGGCCTGTACCCACTATATGATCCTTGACACTCACACAGTGCTCTGCTCTGGTGCTGCGTAGAATCCCCCCTGTGACTGTGTCTGATCACAGAGGTCAAGAAGATGATTAGCTGTCTGGCAGAGAGCCAGGAGCAAGAGCAGGCAACCCAGCAGTAACTCGTGCAGCAACTGGGGGCTCAACCGCAACAGTTGCTCCAGGAACTGGGGGCCCAGTATTGGGAGCAACAGCAGTAGTGCCACCAACAGATGACTTCCCTGATGTCTGGTTGCAGCAGCCCCAGCCCTGCTGAGATGGCAACCTACCATACCTGTATAGTTAGCGAAGATGGGACCTGAAAACATCCCAACAGCTTTTCCCATGACATTCAAATGGGTCACCTCGGCTGTCCAGTAGCCCCCGAGTCAGGGATCACCATCCTGGCCACGTATCTAATGGGGACAACCAAACAGCATATCCTGGGCTCCCTGCCGATGAGGCCCAGGATTACAGGAGAGTAAAGGCCTCAGTGCTCAACATGATGGATATCTCCCTGGAGACAGTCCCACAGAGGTTCCAGGGGAAGGGGTACCCACCAGTGCCTGTCAAGCCTGGATGGTCACCCAAGAGCTGAAGAACACCTGCTGTTGGTGGCTCCAGCCTGACTGGCACTCTGCTGCCAAGGTGACCAAACAAGTGGCTCTGGAACAATTCTCCCACACACTCCCAGCCTGAGGGAGGGCCAGGGTGCATTGGCACTGCCCTGCTAATTTAAGTGCGGCAGTTCTCATAGACTCATAGACTCATAGGTCAGAAGGGACCAATATGATCATCTAGTCTGACCTCCTGCACAAGGCAGGCCACAAAACCCTACCCATACACATTTATAACAACCCCGAACCCATGACTGAGTTATTGAAATCCTCATGGAGGACTTCCTGGCCATCGAGGACCCCATCGGGCCAGGGACCTGAGCCAGGATAACCCCGGAGAAGGGCTCCAGCTCATGGGTTGATACTCATACCACCCTGTAGAGCCAGGGCAGACGAGCTGGCACCAAACCCTGCTGCATAGTCCCAATGTATCAAGGGGAGCCTTGAGCAGCCCCCATAGAAGAGCAACTTCAGACCCCAAAACTCTCTGCACATTCGCCAGACCAGGAGATTTGGCTTGGACATCCAGAGCCAGGATCCTGTTTCTCCTGTGGCCATTTTAGATACCTGCAGCAGGAATGCCCCCCGACGGTCTGTACCTTTGGCCAAGGCTGCAGGAGGGATTCCTGTGCCTGCAAGCAGCCCATGGCTAAAATTACAATCCCAGTAGTGATCAGCAGATGACCAGCCCTCGCCCTTGTCAACTGCAGGCAAACACTCGTATGCTGGCAGCTGGCTCCTCCGGCAGACCCCAGCCTCAGGGTGGTCTGTCCACAGTGCGTCCATGGTGACATGAAGCCCTACACCAGTGTCAGGGTCCTGCTGACCATGAGTGGGTTGATATGACTGATGACAGTAGGGTAGACACCTAGGCTGGCCTATCCTGTGATCTAAGGAAAGGAGTGACCAGATTTCCCCCAAGTCCTGCACACTGTGAACCTGGGGACTCCCCCTGTGCTGATGGCTTTGGAAGGAGATACCCTCGAGTTAGAACATGAACCAGAGGACCACTGCGACCTTGACAACCCAGGCAAAGATGCTGCCACTCCCCTAGTGACTGACGAGGAGGATCCCAGCCTGGGTGTTGATTTTAGCTGGAATCAGAGGGAAGAACCCACACTCAGCCAGGTGTATGAGCAACTGGCTACGGTTAATATAGACGTAACTGACCTCCTGCAAGAGAACCAGTAGCCCCGATTTGAGCTAACTAATGACCACCTCTCTATTGTCAACCAGGATCCACAAAGCCAAGGGATCTGGACCCAGATAATGGTGCCCCGGTGTCACCACCATGCTGTTTTGAAACTGGCCCATGACAGCCCCATCACAGGTCACCTGGGGCTTTGAGAAGACCTTGGCTCAAGTCCTGATGCAGTTTTTTTTTTTTAGCTCAGAGTGCAGATGCATTGACCAGATGCATCAGACCTGGGAGTACATGCTGTCATCAGCCCAGGGACTCTGGTAGTAAGTCTTCTAACTCCTGGAGCCTCTAACCCATGCTGAGACTCTGGCAAAGGAGAACCTGTGGGCAGCCCAAGAGGCTCAGGAGCAAACCTACAAGTGGGAAGCACAGTCTTAGACCTTTGAACCCAGCAACTGAGTCCTGTTCCTGCTACCCTCCAATGAGCCTAAGCTCTTGACCTCCTGGCAGTGGCCGTATGAAGTAATTCAACAGGTGGAGCCTGTAATATGAAATTTGATAGGCGGAACAATGAAAGAAAAGGCAGTTATACCATGCCAATCTCCTGAAGCCATAGCAAGAACAGGAGGGTCTACTGATTGCCCTATACCCCAATGATCCAGACCTGGGGCCCCAGGTCACAGCTGCAGTTAGCCCCAAGAAACCACAACTCTGGGACACCTTCACTGAGGAACAACTGAAGCAGACGCAGAGCCTGTTGAAGACCTTCCCTAAGACCTCACCATGCTACCCAGCCAGACCACTCTGGTCCATCATGCCATCCTGGCCAACCCTGAGGTGGAAATCTGAGAGACGATGTGGCCTCACCTGTGGTAAATGCAGGAGGTTATCAAGAAGCAGGTGCAGGTGATGCTGGAACTGGGTGTCATTGAGAGGTCCCCAAGTGAGTGGCACAGTCCCATTGTGTTGGTGCTAAAATCCAACGGGACCCTGCACTTTTGCATCAACTCCTGGAGGGTCAATGCTATCTCTAAATTTTATGCATACTCGATGCTCTGGATAGATGAATTACTTGACTACCTGGAGAAGGCTTGCTTCATCACCACCCTTGACCCCACAAAGAGATACTGGCAAAGAACCCTCAATCCAAGCTCAAGGGAGAAGACTGCTTTTGCCATGCCAGCTGGGCTCTACCATGTACCTGGATGCCCTTCGGTCTTTATGAGGCCCCTGAAACCTTCCAGAGGCTGATGGATCACCTCCTGCAGCTCCATAGTTCCTATGATGCAGCATATATCAACAATGTGGTGATATACAGTCAGTGCTAGGAAGATCATCTCAACCAGGTGGCAGTTGTCCTGTGGGTCCTGTGGACTGCGGGCCTAACTGCCAATCCAAAGTGTCGGATCGGGTGGCAAGAGATGACCTATCTTGGATACACCTTGGAGGACAGGTACGCCCCCTCATAGGAAAGGTCCAGATCTTGCAGGCGTGGCCACCACCCACAACAAATCAACAAGTGCACCAGTCCTTGGGGCTAGCCAGTTGCTACCATCAGTTCATCCTCCAGTTTGCCTCCAGTGCAGCACTCTTACCAAACTCCTTACTAAAGGTAGTTCACAGTGCATATGCTGGATGGCTGAGTGTGAGGAGGCCTTCTGCCTCCTCAAGGCCTACCTGTGTCAGGAGCTAGTGCTATACAGCCCAGACTTCACCCGCAGATTCATTGTCCAGACAGAGGCCTCAAAGGTGGGACTTGAAGCTATCCTTTCTCAAGAAATCTATGGAAAGGAGCACTCCATCCTTTATATCAGACAGAAACTTGTCCCCCACAAGAGAAATTACTCAATTCAATGCGAATGTGGACTTTCTATCTGGGGGAATGGGAGTCAATCAGCTCTGGGGACCGTGAAGTGGACTTGGGAAGTGGGGATATAGTGAGGCAGAGTGGCCTCCCTCTGACACCGACAGTGAGAAACCACTTACCACCCCCTGGTGGGTGGAGCCAGGCTAGGCCCACCCCTTGTGCCAGAAGTGGAGGGGCAGAACAGCAAGTATAAGAGTTGGGACCTCCAGCTCAGTTGAGGAACAGTCAGGGAAGGAGTCAGATGCTGCTACCTTGCTGCTGGTCCTTGAACCAGGGACCAAGCTATATCAACCCCTGCCTCTGAAGGAATAGCCCGAGGAACTGCTGTCAGGTGTGAGGAGTTGCTTCCAGGCAAATAGCCCAAGTAGCTGCTGGAACCGCCAACTGCTGAGTACTCCAAGAACCCATGAGCAACAAAGCCCTACGAACAGGTAGGAGCAGGAAGTAGATCAGGAAAACCAAACAATCTGGTTGTGTTGCTGAAACTATGGTCGACGTGTTTCAGCAGGATCCCCACCACTGTTAGTGCCCAGGTCTTTCTGCTGCCAACCCCACCCCTGGGATGGCAGCCTACCCACCTTAGCCTCTGTTTGTTTGCTGCCTGCCCCCGCTAGAGAGCTGGGCCACAAGCTGTTTTTGCTCTGCCCCACCTGGAGGGCTTGAGACTGACTGTTCTTTATTGTTCCACCCCATCCAGAGGGCTGAGCCTGACCGTGCTAATCTCCTGTTGATCGGCTCTCAGCCACTAGATGGCACAGCAATGCAGAGTGGCCTCCCTCTGACATTGACGGGGAGAAACCACTCCATGCTGTATCTTGGTTCATGCCCTAATAGCTCCTTTTATCTTTTTTCTCTCTGATTTTCTTTTTTCTGCCCTGATACCTATCACAAGACAAATCGTTCTGAAGGAACTTGACAAAGCCAGAGGCTCAGTGATCAGTTCTACTGCCTAGAAGACAGTAATCTCTATGACAAATAGAGCATGTTTAGACTAAAAGGCTGAGAGCGAATGAAATATGTCTGAGTCATGACCTGGGAAGGGAGGTTGAAAATAATTGAAAGGAGAGTAAGAAACTCAAAAGAACTCAAATTTTTAGGCTCAGAAGGGATTAAAACCTCAAGAACTATATTTTATTTGTGCACTCCTGCTAGTCTTCATGGCAGAATTATCTAAAGGAAGCAGATTTTAGGTATTCTTCATGCTGTGATACATTTTTATGTGGGGACGATTTTTATGATGCAATATAAACAAGTAGGAAACTATTGGACTGAATGAGAAAAAAACTATTAATGTTGCAATGAAGAACAATATCCTATCTGGGGACCTTTTAGTCAACAGAGGATACTATTTTAACCCCAAAGCAAAGCCTATTGATTTCGGCCTTTAGAAAACATATATATCTACTATACAGTTATTTTGGAAGATTTTTTTCCTGCCCTCGAACAATGGCAGATTCTTGGCCCTCCATGAAGAGAGTCTATTTATAACTACACCTCAGTAAAATGAAAGTCACTGCTATGAAGGAATGATAATGACTTACAAGACATACTGAAAGCAAAATAATGAAAAATGAGTTTAGCCCAGAAATGTAGGTCAACTCCTCCCACAAACTGGCTGCTGGGACATTCACACAAAACTCCGGTGGTTTGGGTTGTTATGGTCACACATAAACAATAAAACAGAGATTACATGAGTTCAAGAGAGAATTTTTTGTATATTGCCTTTCCCCTTGCATTTGGTACTTCCTGGTTTAGTCAAGATGTCCCCATATACATCATGGTATGACTTCAGAAACACCATGGATTGCATGGATGACAGGAGTTCTATTCATTATATTACAGTGACATCTTCCATGTACTAAGGGCGGAGGGAAGGAATTTTGAAAAGGTTATCAAAAATATATTTTTTGCCAAGTCTCCTTCACAGCCTAGTTAGTGGGGGCACTGTCCATATATATCTAGGTTTAACAGTTTTCATTTTTGCTTTACAGTTCATCATCAGCCATAGTGTTGCTATTATAGCTAAGCATATAATTTACAGTGAACAAAATATTCAGTAAATTCTGCTGCTGCTTTCTCTTTATAAATTGTGCATTAGCAGGTTACAATTTTCTCTAGTGTAATTCATTACTGAAAAGATACTCACTAAATAATTTTGGCCATTAAAACTCATCTGGATATATAGTTGGTTTGGGTCAATAGTTTTGATTAGACATCGAGGTCAGGCAAAGTGAGATTTTCAAATGTGCTCAGAATTGGCGTCAATTTTTATCTACGAATATAAAATAAATTAAAAATTATAAGGGGAATATTTCAGAGAGAAACTGCACAACCGTTGTCAGATGGCTAAAGTTAGTAATTACAAGGTTCAGATTTGGATTCTCTAAAAATATCCTAAAGAAGTTGCCCAGTCCTTCACTCGCTAAGCAGTTTGGATGGAATTTGTAATAGCAAAGCAGAAAGCTACTATGCAGTACTCAGTATTCTTTAAAGCTGGTTTGTACAAGTTGCCTTAATTAAAACACTGATCCAACATGGTATTAAAAGCCAAAATTAGATTTCAGCAGCTGTGAAATGTAAGAGATTCCTTGTTAAATTGGGGGACTTCCCTAAGGCTGTCACTACCACCTAGTATAAATTAATGCATTTGTCAGAAATCTATATTTGCCGGAAGTGAACACCAGGTTTCAAAGGCCTGCACCACTTGCTCTTACTGATTTCTCCTTTGTATGCTGGTACACTGATTTGCATTGCTCAAGGAGCCTCATGGCTCTTTGGTGGATTTCCCATAGTAAAAATTTCCTGTTTTAGCTGGTGGCTATAATATATATGTGTTCCCCATATCACATGAGATATATGCCAACTTTCTCAGAGTGGTTAAGACACAGCTCTGGTTAAGAGTGTCTGCATTGGAAGCTTTCTGTGTGACGTGCCATACATGTTTGGTCATAACCCCCTATTATCCACATTCAAAGCCCTTAGACACACATCTTGGGGTGAGTTAAACCCAAGTTCGTGTGCTCGTCTGCAGGTATGGGTCAGAGCGTGTGTTGATCTGTGACCAACCCCTCAACCACCCACCATACAGTGTGGAGGTAGCAAAGGATGGGTACCTGGCCTCAAGTCTACATAGTCCTTCACTGCCATTCCCACAATTCCCTGTACATGCATCTTCCAGACCTTCTACCTGCTCATTTCACCCTTATCATCAATGCATGAGAAGCTGCCTATCAAGTAATATACCCTTACTTGATGTTTAACCCTTTATTTTCCATAAAGGCCTGCTCCATTTTCTGACCATAGTTCAGCTATTTTGCATAGATGCCCACCCCTCAGGCTGATAGCTGACTGGCTGGAGCACACCAGGGTTATAGGTGACCTCTGGTGTAAGTAAATAGGACCATTATTTTAGTAGGCATTCCAGAAATATCCAACTCTATGAGACCATCTTGAAGAGACTGGTGGAAGTGGGCTTCCCCCACTCTGGTGTACAGTGCGGAGAGCGTAGTGATACCTGATGCAGCTGTACCATAAGGCTAAGGATGCAAATGGCAGATCTGGCAGCATGTCCTCCACAAGGAACTCATCCGGATGCCTGGCACCATGCCATGCACAATGCCCACCATTTCCCATGACATCCTGGAAGCAGAACTCTTATTTTCAGACCAGAGGAACGGGGGGCACAAGTCCAGGATGAGACCACCCAGCTACAGGCCATGGATTAGCCTACACTAGCAGACATCTCTGGCCCATTTTTCAAGGACATATTCTTGGATGGACCCAGGTAACAACTTGGATAGGGAAGCAGAGCAGGGCGAAGGGACAGATCTGCAGCTCAGTAAGTGCTGCCTGCCATATTTGTTGTCATATGGGAAATATTATTCTAAGAGAGAGGGCTTTCCCGGTTATTACCAATAAAATTATAATATATATATATATATATATATAAATATAAATATAAATATAAAAATATAAATATAAATATAAATATATAAATATAAATATAAAAACAAAATTAACCAATGGTGTGGGTTAAAGATTAGCTGAGGCAGAAGCCACAACATTTCTACAGGCTACTTTCCTCTCCCCCATCCTCTTCCTCCTCACCTCCTTCTATGTGCAATCCAAAATGGATACCAAGTGGAAGAGAAAAAATTAAACACACAATTCATTACTCTTTCAAGCTTCCTTTGGAATTATTGCTTGCAAAACAATTCAAGGCTTACAGGCATAGCGGGTATGAGTGCATATCTTTGCAATACAGCTCTTTGGTAACTTAGTTGCCTATTTACCATTGCTCCATGCTTCATGGACTATAAATCAACTTAGAAACAGAAAGTGGTAATGTCCTTTCTGTTCCTTATTGCTTTTTCTTCCTGCTATGTCAGTTCATGAGACGCTTCCCAGCCTGTGGCAGGGAAGACAGAGGGATGTGCTCCACTTCTGGCAGTCCTCCACATCCTTGTCCAGGAGACTTAATTTTCACCCTCATCTTCCTCCACTCCTAATAGGTAATACTTGAAAATTTTTCATGCAGCAGGAACTATAGTCAATTGGTCAGATTCCTGGGAAAGGCAAACTTTCTCAAGCCACTGGTAACTTACTAAACCTCTCCACTCACTGATCATTACATTTGGATCGGGTTTTCAGTTCTCTTTAAGAGGCCTCTGGTTGTTTTTTCAAGCACATTAAATTAGATCTGTCCATACGTTCCCCTTTAAGAGGCCTCTGGTTAAATGAGTTCTATACATACACCCTAATTACCTGACATTTAGTGGTCTTATAGGCATATAGTATTTTTTTATTTCTCTGTTACTTCAGACCACATACCTGATAGCTAAATACACTCAATTAAGGCTGAACATACGTTTAACTAATTATTATTCCTCTAAGCAACCATCCATGGTATTATTTAATTAATGCTCGCCGGACATAATTTTTTATTTTTTACAAACATATAATGCTTCATAATAAAATCAAATCATTATTATAATAAAATAAAATCATTATTATAATGAAATAAAATCATTATAAAAACTTTTTACTGCACCAAGTCCAGTGTCGAAAAAAATATTTTTTTTTACTGCACCAAGCCACACGAAACAACTAACATGCAAGTCATTGTAGCTTACATCTTTTTAAAGCATAGCACTGAAAATGCTAAGACGAGTGATAAAAGACCCCAAAGACATATAGATTTGGTCCTGGTCTTACTGTTATTTTTTACTAAACTTACACATGCAAGTATCAGCACCCCAGTGAAAACACCCAAACACCCCCACCAATATTCGAGTAAAAGGAGCAGGCATCAGGCCCACCATGATAGCCCAAGACACCTAGCAATGCCACACCCCCAAGGGACTCCAGCAGTGATAGAAATTAAGCAATAAGCAAAAGCTTGACTTATTTATAGTAAACCCAAGGGCTGGTTAATCCTTGTGCCAGCCACCGCGGTTACACAAGAAGCCCAAAATAACACCAATAACGGCGTAAAACGTGGTTAAAAGTCAATCAAAATAATTAAGATAGATTACGAACCTTTCTGTCATAAATTAAAGTTGCCCCTATTACAATGTGAAAATAATCTTAATCCGCCGACCAATTCGAACCCACGATAGCTAAGGCACAAACTGGGATTAGATACCCCACTATGCTTAGAATCATAGAAGATTAGGGTTGGAAGGGACATCAGGAGTTCATCTAGCCCAACCCCCTGCTCAAAGCAGGACCAACCCCAACTAAATCATCTTATATAATTATGTATAGTTACATAAAACTATAGCATGCTGACGGCTGTATATTAAAGAAGAAAAAATATCTATGAAAAAGTTCAAACCAGTACATGCCCCAATTACAGAATCACATTTCACTCATATAACCATGCTTTCCAAAGATAAGGCATGCCTTGTGTACAATAATTTCCCTTGCCTGCCTAGAGACAGCCCCAGTGAGGATAGGAGTACTTTCAGGTTTCTTGTACCAGGCATGAAAACCAGCAGTATCTTGAGACCACTCTATGCAAAAAGACATGGCTTAACCCTTGCAGATGTTGTATAGGACACAGCAGGTCATAATCACACAGATGGTGGAGGTCACATTGGCCTCCAAATGATTCTGTAGGCATCTTGCCTTCAGCCTGCCAAGTGCGCACCACACACCACCATCCTACAACAGCTAAGCATGTAACTAAGCCTTCTTTTGTCATGCCCTCTGAAGTCAGGGGATGGTCTCTTGAGCCATAGCCAGAGTGGGTAGGTGGGGTCTGACACCCCATTAATAATAATGTCATTAGAAGGAAATAAGGTCCCTGCTTCTCCCAGCACGTAAAAAACAAATCTCCTAAGCACCATGGGATCATGAACCTTGCCAGTACTTGATATTCATAAATCTCCCTCTGTGGTCAAGCCAAGATCTGCAGAACCAGAAAACAGTGACCTTTTCAGTTGACATTCACTGCCTCCTTCTGATGGACAAGCTATGGGCACGTGTGCCAGCGATCGCCCTAGCATAGAATCATAGAATATTAGAGTTGGAAAGGACCTCAGGAGGTCATCTAATCCAACCCCCTGCTCAAAGCAGGACTATCCTCAGCTAAATCAAGGGTTTTGTCAAGCTTAAAAACCTCTAAAGATGGAGATGCCACCACCTCCCTAGGTAACCCATTCCAGTGCTTCACCACCCTCCTAGTGAAAAACTTTTTTCTAATGTCCAACCTAGACCTCCCCCACTGCAACTTGAGACCGTTGCTCCTTGTTCTGTCATCTGCCACCATTGAGAACAGCCTAACTCCATCCTCCCTGGAACCCCCTTTTAGGTAGTTAAAGGCTGCTATCAAATCCCCCCTCATTCTTCTCCTCTGCAGACTAAACAGGCCTAGTTCTTTCAGCCTCTCCTCATAAGTCTTGTGTTCCAGCTCCCTAATCATTTTTGTTGCCCTCCGCTGGACTCTCCAACTTGTCCACATCCTTTTTGTAGTGGGGGCCCAAAACTGGACACAATACTCCAAGTGCGGCCCCACCAATGCTGAATAGAGGGGAATAATCACTTCCCGCGATCTGCTGGCAATGCTCTTACTAATGCAGCACAGATTGGGAATCCCAGCCTGTTTAAGCCAGCTATTATTTCAGGTACATTTCTTATGCCCACCACCCCTGGGTACACTACTGTGTTTACTGCCTCAGAAACCTCCACTACCACGACCCAAAGAGTGGACTTGACAACAGTGAATTGGGTTGCCACAGACCTGTAACAGTCTGGTGTAGCCAGCTTCCAGATGGCAACTGCAATCCACTTCTGTACAGGTATGGCCTCCCTCAACTGAGTGTTTTTGTGCTGGACAGTCGAGGCAGGATTTTAATGCAACTCCAAGAAAGTCTGTTTTCTCATGTGGACACTGTGGAGCTACTGCTAGTCACTCTAGGTCTGCCTGGCAATCTGGTCCCACTACACTGTGCTACCTCTCCTGCATCTGCAGCACAGTCTACGTACGAGTAATGTGCACCACTTGTGGAATTCATCATGGCTGTGCAGGATGTCACGAATGAACCTCCTACTACCCTTAGTCCTGCCATCTTGTGTGTCTCACCAAAAACTGCTATCCAGCATCTCACCAATGCAATCCAGTGCTGCACCGCTGCATAACCCACGCAGCTGCTAGCAGAAGTGGCACATCCCGCAACTCCATGGCTTATTCCCCCAGTTGGAATGGGCAAACGTGAGAAGCATGCCAAGCCAGAAGCTCCTCAGCTTAAATGTGGCAATCTAAAAACACTTCAAGCAGGAGGGTTCCAGCAAGGAAAGACAAGTTCTCTCAGGATACAGCACAAACTAGTTACTAGAGCAGCTCCAGTTGGTGAGGTGCAAAAGATCCTGGGATATACCCCCAGGAATCCCAGTGATACACGAACACCAGCGTGCATGTAAAGTATGCCACATATGGCACGTATGTGGTTCTGCAGTGTGACCCTCAGAGAGAGGTTTGGCTAACGTGCAGCTATATGCATGAGAGCCAGGATGGCAGCTATGGCAGCTCTAGCCAGGTCCATGGATGCAATTGCACTCACAGAAGTAAGGTCCAGATGTGCATTATCAGGCATGCATTTCACATGGCTGGGAGTGCTGCCACCACCCAGGTCCCAACGCCACCCGCTGGAACCCATGGCAGCTCCTTTCAGGGCTGGGGACCAGCGGGAAGTCTCAAGCCAATAGATAGGGGCAAGGAGCGGGGTGGGGCAGGGAGTGCTGCTGCTGGGCGGGAGCCTGACTGGCACCTGGGTCTCACTCTGCCTTCTGCCCCCCCCACCTGGGCCCATGGCTGCTTCTCTCAGCACCAGGGACTGATAAGAAGGGATAGGCAAGGATTTATGTAGGGCAGCAGCAGGGCAGGGGAAGAAATGAGGCAAGCAAGGCTGTTCTCCTTGTCTGGCCTGGCAGGGAGCTGCTGTCTCTCGGGGACCCCAGAAGCTGAATGTGGGGCAGAGAGGGGAAGACCCTAAAATCCTTTCCCAAAAGAAACCAGGCAGGGTAAAGAGAGGGGGAGGAGGGGGTCAAAGTGAGGTTCCTGTGAGGGAACAACAGGGGGGCTCCCTTGAGAGCTGAGAATCCTCGTAGTGAAGGCATTGGACTCACAGGGGACAGGGAGAGGCTCCTGCTTTCCTGGGTTTCTAACTGTTGTGATAATCATATTTAAGTTGTCTTACACTGAACTAACTCACCGCCGTGCTGTTCTAACTATATACATGCACTGTACAAGAGTTTGGCATAATCAGCCTCTTGTACAGTGTGTGTACAATTGCAGCAACATGGGGGCGAGTTAGTTCAGTGTGAGGACAACTCATAATTGGTTGTTATTTTATGATGTCTCTACCTGATTGCACAGTAAAGATCTTCACAGCTGCTTTAAGTGTCCATTAACTAATGTGAAATTACAGTGACATACCCCATGGCTATACCCAGGGAGGCCAGTCTGGGCCCTCTCTGACCCCTCTTTCCCTCCCAGCCCCACAGGGGAGCAGTGAGCCCACTGCCTGGAAAAGTTCCTGGAGTTACAAATGATGTCTCTTAAGTTACAGGAGATGAAAAAATCTTTGCTTACAAAAGCAGACTCCTCTTCATTATTAAATACAATTGGGAGATTGTGGCTTTAAAGTCCACTGTATCATCTGTGCCAGATTAGCAGTCACCAGGTAATAGCATTCATACCTAGATTTCACAGGATATGAGAGTATAAATGACAAACCCTCAGAGAAGGGGATAGAAATAGAATCTCACTGGCAGTTATGACCTCAGACACTGGAAGGTTGAGCTATAGGCAGAGCCCAAAATAGCTAGAGAGAGAAAGTGACAGAATGCTATGACTGTCACCTCCAATTTACCAGAACTATAATTGTAAGATTTAACCTACCCTACCTTCTCTGTGGCCTACCAGATATGATGTTATCCCATTTACCTTTAATTTAATTCAATTTACTAAAATTTCCTTTTCCTTCAGATTTTTTTTTTATCTTGGACCATGTCCAAGTATGCTGGGAGTGTCACTGTGGGCCATTCTTGAATGCACCCATTAGTTTTGGACATTACATCTACCCCTGCAAGAGATGGGTATCCCCTGCAGGCATCTCCTTAGGATAATTTTTCTGTGCACAGCAAAGCTCATGATACACAGTTTCCCCATGACTGGAAATAATAAATCCCCTCAGAAAAGAAATTTGACACAGATTGCATTCCCTCCAAACTTTTTCAAAGAAATGAAGCAACAGCTTATGTCTGAGTGCGAGTACATGGAAACTTTGTTTTAAATAAAGGCTGTATACTATTGTTGGTGGTGGAGAATAAGCCAACTTCTTGTTGGTGATGGAGTAAAAGGCCTGGGCAACTGCATGAAACTGCACTGCCCTGCAATAATTTTCCATAATGACCCTATATATTTGTTAGGCTTCACTTTTTAGAAGCCATAGTCTGATTTCTAGATTCTCCAGTCTTCATAACCTGATTTTAAAAAACAATAGCTCGTATGCAGAGAGAGAAATATGTCAGATTTCTCTCAGCTTATTGAACTGGTGGGTATTTGGGTTCTGATGGTTCTGCCTGGATACACTTTGAAATGACTCGCACACAATGCACTGATTTTGAGTTACTACACTCCAGCTAAACCAGAAGCACCGGAGGCACCAAGCAGTTTTTCGTTTTAGCAGTCCAGGTACTGGCAGGAGGACCTTCAGGGGCTGTAGCCTGAAAGCTACATGATATACAATCAAAAAAAAATGGACTGCTTTTTCCATGGTTTTGAACTTGTAGGTATTGATGGGAAAATATCAAGTTCTGCAGTTGTTTCTGAGGGGGATAAAAGCAACACAATTTATAAATCTGAAACAACATTCTATGGCTTAGTGCTGCCTCTAACATGAAAATAAATTGTGCAGTAACAATTTGATAACTCGGTTTTAGATCAATAATGGGTAGACTGCAAAAGGCTTGGAAACTTGTTCTGATGAGTCCTTAAAGCATTCATTTTAATTTAGCTTAAACTTTTCCCTCACCTTCACTTTACATTCTTGCCCGTCACTGAAATCAATCAGATGGTTCCCCTTTTCTTCACGCCCACCTTTTCCTTTCCCAGAATCTTTCACTGATGAGTTTACTCCCAAAGTCTAGTACAGCCAGCTGATTAAGTGAGCATCCAGTCTGAATCCTGCATCTCCCGTTCTCTGATTCACCCGCCCTATTTTCTTTTTATCCAACCCTCTCACTGACCTCAACAAACCCCACTACAGCCTTTTTTATAGTCCATTTGTGGACAGGGCCAGATTAACTCTCCTGTGGGCTCAGGGCTATTAAATGTTGTGGGGTCCCTTATGGACCGGTGCAGTGGTGCTCCAGGGGCTGGGAGCAGTTGGGCTGGCCTGGAGCAGACCAGCCAGCCTCAGGGTGAGGCGGGCTAGTGCTGTGGCATGGTGCAGGCCAGCGGCATCCAGGGGCTAGGAGCACTCAGGCTGAAGGAGCTCTGGGAGCGGGGCAGGCTGGCGCCGTGGCACAGCACAGACCGGCAGTGCTCTGCGGGCTGGGAGGAAGTGCTTGGGCCGGGACTGGGGAGACCAGCCAGCCTGGGGGTTGGGCAGGCCGGTGTCGTGCCCCGGTGCGGGCTGGTGGCACTCCGGGGACTAGGGCAGACTGGCCAGCCTGGGGCTGGGTTGGGTCTGTGCCTGGTGCTGGGGCACTCAGGCAGTGGGGGAGGGGAGCCACTGGGGAGTGGGATGGCCAGGATAAATTGGGGCGGGGCAGTGCTGTGGCACAGGCTCTAGAGGCGCTTGGGGTGTTCTGGCATTGAGGCCACCCAGCCAGCCTGGCTGATGCTTGGGCCACCCAGTGTGGGCATTGAGAGGAGAGGGGTGGAAGGGGCGTGGCTTCAGGTGGAAGGGGCGGAGGCTAGCCTCCCCGAACGGGCAGTTCACCAGCCTCCCAGATTTTGTTTTTTTTTGTGGAGCCCCCCCCCCTCCCCTTAGCCCGAGGCCCTGGGCTGCATCCCTTAAAGCCCCTGCATTAATCTAGCCCTGATTGTGGAGTCTCTGGGATTCTTTACTGGCTGCTGTCTAGACATCTCATGTTCATTAGATCAAGAATCAGAAGCATTCCAGAATGCACTGTGTTCCAGAGTACATAAAATACTGCCAGGAGTGTTTCTTAAAACATGAATTTGAACAAATATTGGAGAATATTCAAGGAAAGTGAATTACAGATTCACAAATGAGAATATTCACACCAGAAACCAAAAAGTTACCCTCATCGAGCCAGGGGATAGAAATGTTCTGTAGGTAAGGTTTTTAAAGTCACTCAGCACCTCCATTGAACTCAAGGGGCGTTCTACCATTGAATTCATTGGGATTAGAGTTGGGCCAATTCTGAGCACTTTTGAAAATCCCACCACCTGCGATCTCATGTCTTATCGAAACCAACCATCACAACCCAGCTTTCAAATATCCGATTAGCAAAGCAAAAGATTGTTTGGAGGAAAATTATAACACCCCTGTATCATTTTTACCCTTAAATTACAGACATGTGCTCACACTTAACTGTAGTTTGAAGTGGTTTTTGTTTGGGAATTTCATCATTTTAAAATAAGAAAGAATTGTGTACAAAATCAGAAACCGAAAGGAAATGTAACCCTGTGATAGTTCTATCAGTGAGAAGATAGGTAGTTTCTACCTTAATATTTTCTTCTGCATTTTAACTTGTTGAGTCAGGTTCACCATGCATTCACCTCTTGATGCTCTACCTCATTTCAGACACACATCGGATGCTTCGCTCCACTCTGAAGCAAAACAAAGAAGTCAAAGCAGACTGGTTAGTTTTCCCACAGTTTGTCTTGCATGTGCACACTCCAATTTCCCCCCTCCTTCCTGCCCCACTCTGCACCACTCCCTGAATTTCCTTCTCCTACCTCCTTATTGATTAGACCTGGTGCAAAGGCTGGTCTTTGAAAAAAAATTGAGAATGAATTATCTGGTATTTTTAATCTTTATTTTTCATAAGTGGAAGCTGACCTGTCGGCAGATACTGATAAATAATGCCAGGACGATAATGAATTCCAGGAAGAATTGCCTTCTTTCAAAATGGCCATTGCTTCCCATTGTTTCCCTTCAACATTCCCTCCTTTGTCTTTGTTTAGCAAATACCAAAATTCTGTTCAAAACATTTAAAAAAAAAGAAACATATCAAAAAAAGAAGCTCTAACATGATGTTCACAGACAGTCATATTGTTTGCTTTGTTGCTGTGTGAGATCTTTTCCCCCTAAGCCTTCGTCTGCCTATCTATTTAAATCGGAAGGTCTTCGGAGCAGGGGTATCTTATCCAGCTTTAGCTCTACTGTAATAATAATAGTAATTCATAAACTGACAGTTTTGAGGAGGAATGTTTTGGGAGTTTTATCTACACAGTGTGCAAATGTATCATCAGAAATTAGGTTGGCCTACAACATTAAAACAGGCAATTCTAAATTCACCTAGCTATAGCTAGAATGTTTACAGTTAAACACAGCACATGCAACAGACTGTTATGACTGAAAATATGAAACTGCCTCACTACAACAAGTCTTACTAAATAATATTAATTTTTAATTGCACAAACAAATTTGAAACAAATGTTTTTTAGAATATTTTAATCGTTATCAAACAAGGAGATACTGTCACGTTTAAAAACTTATGAGGGTATATTTATGTACATTTTCATGACACTAAACTGAAGAGATTAATTATAGTACAAAGGCTTTTTTTTAATATATATAAAATTTAAATTAACTTTTTCTGTGCCTGAAAGATAAGAAAATCAAATGTAAGAAAACACAATTTATATATTGAAGAAATAAAAAATGCATCACATACTGAACTGGTAAATGTGGCATGTTTTTGACAATTACAATATGGAAAGATGCCAAATATAGTGTTTCTAAACATCTATTGTAAAATTCTAATCAGTTAACCACTTCACTCTGAAAACAAAGGGTTATGGATAATAGAGAAGAGAACACGAGACAGAAAGAGAAAATAAAGATTGAAAGATAATGCCACTGATTCCAATGAAAAAATATTGCCTAATTTATTTACTTATTTCACTAATGACTAGTTAGTTACTGTACTTAGGGTTGTAGAATTAAATTTTCACATAAACGTAATAGAAAAAAAAAGAGAAAAATAAAGCTAAGGGGAATTTACTGTAGCCTTCTAATTATCCAAAGAACAGGTTCAGTGCAGGTTACAGCAGTTAAAGTTTTCCCACACAACTTCACCAATGTGCCTCAACTGTGACTAGGAGGGGTCCTCTACAGGCGTGAGAGGGTGACTTAGGCTGGCCCTAAGTCCTCAGCTGGGGTCATTCCTGCAAAGCACTGAGTGCTCTGGCCCTGATCCAGTAAAGCACTAAAGCATGTGCATAACTAAGACCATAAGTAGTCCTATTGATTTCAGTAGGAATATACATGCATATGCTCAGCATCCTGCAGGACTGGGTCCCTGGCATAAATTCGTGTAGTTCCATTAACGTTACCAATGTATATCGGCTGAGAATCTAGCCCAGAGTCTGTATTTATGGCGCTGATTCAGTAAGCTACTTACGTACATGAGTAACTTTGAGCACATGAGTAGTATCACTGACGTCAGTTGGATTATTCATATGCTTAAAATTATTCCGTGCTTGAGTAACTTTACAGAATTGGGGCCTATGTTATTTCAGTCCTTGGCCACTCTGCTAGGACAGCCAATATGTGTTCCTAATGTCAGGAGGCCCTAGCCATTTTTCCAGTCAGAATGGAAAATGTCTTCTGCACCCAACTCCATCTTCACCTCAGAAAACAAGGCTGGCCAATCAGAGTGGAGCAAAAAAAATAGGCTGGCCCTATCAGTAGTCCAGTGCCCCCTGGCTGAAGGCATCTAGGGCCCTGCTCACCCAGCCCTAAAACCAACCTTACCAGATCTGATTGTGTTTTTGGTGCTATGGACATCTGTCCACTGATAACTAAATTCAGGCCACCTACTTTTCCCCAATAGGTCATAAGGAATCAGATGGGAATGATTAGTTTCTACTAATTTGAATCAGTAATCTAGGAGGTGAAAAACTCCATAACTAAATACCAACCACCTGAGCCATTAGGCACTGGATGGAGCTTTATTTCAAGGAATTTATAGTGAAAGTCATTATTTTCATGATGTCAGAAATTTATTAATCTCCCCAATAAGAGAATTAGCTAAACTTTGCAGTTGGACTGATACCAGACGTAAAATTATTTCTTGGCTGGCAGGGAGAGCTGACACATGGTGCTAACCAAATTGGTGATTAATTCTCATATTTCTGACAGATAGTGCTCACAGAAATTGCCACTGCAATCTGTATAGGTCCCAGAGTCACAGTTTGGTCCGCTGCCCTACTCCTGGGGTAGCACAACTATGTACTGATCCTGCCTTGGACTAGATTGAAAGATGTTGATCTAGTGCTAAATTTGTCAAAGGATACATCCAGTGACTACAAGCTTTCATTCCTAAAATATTAAAGTGAAAGTTAGCTGAAGGAAGTAGAACTGTAACTAGGTAACATCTTAACAGGACTCTCAGGCCCCCTGTTTATTAGCTCTATATTTATTGGTTGCCAGTCTCTAGAGAGCAGATGTTTGTGTTATCTGAGATATCTAGAGATGTTGTAATTAGCTGAAAGCAGCCATGAAACTATATTACTCGGTAGTTTAGTAAGTTTAGTACTATCCTAGAACAGCAACAAAAAGCTTTGACAGCAAATGAGTAAAAAACTAACTGGACACCCAGATACACAGAATCACACTGAAAATCTTGAAAATAAAGAGTATTTATCTACTGGATAAATAACTGAAGCTAATGTCCTTAGGTTACCTGATAAAAAAAAAAGTCTTGCAAATTAAACTTGATAACGTTGTCAGTCAATCTCCAAACTGACCGCACTTTTACTTTAGGAGACTTTCATCTTTAACTCTCCAGATTCAGGATATTTACTAAATAATGTACTAATGCATTTTAGTTCATTGGTCAAAAACATTGTAAAGAGTTAAAACCACTGTAAGGATGATAATTGTTTTAAATGTAGCATGGTCTGGATTTAATACAGTGAAATACCTTTAATTTACAAATGCCAAATGTGATACAAAGGGCTAAAACAGAGGAGGGTGATTTTGAAGGCATGCAGTTACTCTTGTTAAAATTAGAGCTGTGCAGGTTTAGGTGGCAGTGTTTTGGTTTGGGAAAAATTTAATCTGTGTGTTGTCTTACCAGTGGAAATGTGAAAAACATTCCTAACAAAATACGGTTTTCCAGCTTGCGTAAGTGTTCACAAAACTTTTGGAACCAATCTTTTAAAAAGTCAAAGCTTTCTTTCTTTCTTTTTTTTTTTTTTTTGCAATTAATTAATTGCCAAAAAAGTTTGTTATTAGGATAACCAAAAATATTTGGGCCTGAATTTTCACATTTCAAGGTCAATTTGTTTGGCATGATGAGTTGCAGGTACTGCTTCTGTCTTTTCTAAGGTGGTGGTTGGCTGGGCCTACACCCCTGTGGTCAGGAGTTTTAACTGAAGCCTTTTGCCACATTTGCTCAAAAGTTGTCATTACAGCTAGGAGTGGAATAGAGCTGGTCAAAAAGATTTCACCTCAAGGTGCAGGATGGAATTTAACCAATAGCCCAGAGTTTGTGCACTCATTTGGGGGTTGGGAGATCCAGGTTCAAGTCCTTTCTTTGAATCAGGCAGAGCAGAGACTTAAACCTATTTCTCCTACATCCTAGGCTTTTGGGTGGGTCTCTCTCTTTTCATTTTATTCCCCCACAAAAATTTTTGAAATTCTGCTTCCGATTCTCATGAAAATGGAACTTCTGCTTTCCAGCCAGTCCTAGTACAGTGTTCCATGCTCCTTTGTGTTGCATTATAAAGGATCACTCATTTGATCACTTTTAGGATTTCAAGGGGGCAAAGAATCTACCTGGTGGCCTCCCAAAGCATCAGGTGGGTGCTCACCAGGCCGATCCATCTATCAATGCTATGGGAGAGGGTAGCAAGCTACCAGTGCTTTCCCCACAGACTCTAATACATAAAAAGGATGATGGGACATTGTGTGGGGCTAGAGGACCGTACTAGTAAACATCTAAATTTTGACTCTTGAATATGTTTTTAGAATCATAGAATCATAGAATATTAGTGTTGGAAGGGACCTCAGGAAGTCATCCAGTCCAACCCCCTGCTCAAAGCAGGACTATCCTCAGCTAAATGATCCCAGCAAGGGTTTTGTCAAGCTGCAGCTTAAAAACCTCTAAAGATGGAGATGCCTCCACCTCCCTAGGTAACCCATTCCAATGCTTCACCACTCTCCTAGTGAAAAACTTTTTCCTAATGTCCAACCTAGACCTCCCCCACTGCAACTTGAGACCATTGCTCCTTGTTCTGTCGTCTGCCACCACTAAAAACAGCCTAGCTCCATCCTCCCTGGAACCCCCTTTTAGGTAGTTAAAGGCTGCTATCAAATCCCCCCTCATTCTTCTCCTCTGCAGACTAAACAGGCCTAGTTCTTTCAGCCTCTCCTCATAAGTCTTGTGCTCCAGCCCCCTAATCATTTTGTATATAGCTATATGGCTATTGATACGTAGCACATTAGATGTAGATATTTGAATACACACACAGACACAGAGTTGGGCTATGTTGAGATAGGCTAATAAAATGCGTTTGAGAGTGGATTGTCTATGTAGGTGTTAATTTACGGTACATTTTTATTGATACTTTTGATATTTTAATGCTATGTTTATTTGTATATCAGTGCTGCCCAACCTGTGACTGAAAAGAGATACTTTTGGCCCTTGAGGTTCTAAACTGTGGCTCTCAAGGGTTATTGCATTAAGAAATCATTTGTATTTGATTACAAACTGAAAATATGTTCCTTGAGCCACGACCTGCAACTTTTCAACTGGAGTCTTTGATTCAGCCCCATCATTACACGGAGGAAGTAGGGCACAGTTTTGCTGGGAGCCAGAATTGCACTCAACAGCTCTAGTCCCTTGCCAACGACAGCAGCTCAACAGCACTCCCCAAGCCACTTGCTATATCAGAGGTGGAAGGAGAATAGCCCTGGCTGTTCCATTGCCTGCTGGATGGCTCCTGCCTTCCAGATTCCTACCACCACCCTATTTATCATTGTCATCTTCAGAGAGATCAAACCTAAGGCTTTTACCCTTTCTCAAGTCTCTGGCTCCTAGGCCTTTACGGGTTCTCAGTACACAGAGCCAACACCACCACAATCCATAATTAAAACTTTTCCCCAGAAAGAAATGACAAAGCTCTGCTCTTTGCATAATTTGTCTAGCTGCCTTTTCTGGCCAATTGTGAGGGTACTGTAGAGCAAGAGGGGGGCCTGCACTCTGAGAGGAGGCATCAGGAGAACAAATTGAAGCAATCGTTTTAATGGAATTCTCCTATACGAGAGGGTAAAAAAGCAGGTGCAGTTTGAAAAGTGTGTTCTGCCTGTGAACACACTTAATTTAAATCCCTGTATGATATTTCATTTTCCAAAGCAGCAAATGTTCATGGGCAGCAAGTGTTTTTAAACAAAAAAATTCATAAAGATTTTTAGTAGGCAGAGTTCAGGCACGTGCAATGATCCCTGGATTAAAGATGCTTCAAGCAAACATTGACTGGACAATGATCCATGGACTGAGGATTCCTGGGTAGCCACTGATGCAATATATCTTAACAGTGCCTTTAGCCTGAATAATGTCAATACTTCATGTGAAGGTCTCTCTAAATCCAGGTCTTCCATGTCACTGATCATCAGATAATAGGTCACTGGGAGATGTTTTAACTGTAACTTTTCCTCCACACCAAAGCACTTTTAGGCTGGAGTGAGGTGGGGTGAAACTGTATCTGAGAGCACCCAAGGCATTGCTACATGTTCTTCTAAAGAAAACTCTATAACAGATTTTTCTGATAACAAAAACAAGAAAACTAAAAAACATATCAACTGGAAAGGCTGCCAATCTGCCATCTATAAATGGCACAGTGTTGTAGGACTGGTCTCAGCAATGCCTCATCATTCTGGAGTGTTGTTTAGCACTATTAGGTAAGTTAAAGGCTGATGCCTGTGCCTTAAGTCTAGATTTCCTTCCTTTTGTTAATTAAAATGCTAATTCTAATGTTACTCTTATCTACTTCTTTGCCCTGCTACCACAAAAACAAATGAGGGCAAATTAAACTAGACAAACTACTAGCTACGGAGTGTGCTCGCCAGTCTGCATATTGGGTAGTATAATACAGGGAAAATAGGATAGCAGGATGCTGCAGGCAGGGCACCAGGCTGGGTGTCAGGAGAGCTAGGTTCTCTAACCAGCTGTGCCCAGGACTCGGTCTATGATGCTTGACAGAGGGCTAATCCCTCTGTGCCTCGGTTACGTCATTTGATAATGTGATACAATGCTACTACTACTTTCTGTAAAGCTCTTTGAGATCTACGGGTGAGATACACGATGTAAGTGCTAGATATTATTAATGCATATGTGCTTTTTGTGACGGTTTCTTGTATTATACCAACACAACCCTTTTCATCTACCACACATGCTTCTCTGCCTTTACAATGCTTATTAGGAGGACATAGAAATGCCTCACATGTATGTGTGAGGTGGCTATAGCAGGTCACTCTCTGTGTGTTGGTGTCAGATTCACTCTCCGGTCAGTGAGCAATAAATTGTAGATCAACTGCCATTGCTTGTTATGATGTACGTTGTACTCCTCCCCACAAAAATAAATATTCTGAATATAAGGAGTGTGGGCCTGATTCTCCTCCCATTTACATCAGTTTTATACCACCCTTCAATGGAGTTACTCCTGATTTGCACTGACATGAGTGGGGACTACAGCTCCATATTTCTAAACTACTCCACATTAAGCATCTCCAAATGTTTGGTAAGTTTGGGAGGACCTTAGGGAGTTGGGGGCCATGGGGAGTCCCTGTACCAACTGGATAAGGGAAAGGGCATGAAAATGGAGATGCAAGGTCCTTTTCCCAGATCTGGGCCAAGTATATGGGAATGGGGTTCTATGCATCCCTCTGCAGCATAAGAAACTCACAAAGGTGCAAAGTGGTCCATTCATCTCAGTCAGATGTTCTAAGCTGAATGAGAACATAGTGATGAATAATCAGAAACAATAGCTTTGATACATGTATACTTAATGGGTGTACTCATCACCCCCAGTTCCTAGTGCCTGTGAGCCTGTGCCATACACCACATTCTCAACATCTCATGCCTCCCAAAACTATCAGAATTCCTTGAGGGGGCTAATGAGCATGTGGATAAGGGTGGCCCAGTTGATACAGGGTACTTGGACTTTCAGAAAGCCTCTGACAAGGTCCCTCTTGAAAGGCTCATAAGGAAACTAAGTAGCTATGGCACAACAGGGAAGGTCCTGTCATGGGTCAGTAGCTGGCTGAAAGGTAGGAAACAAAACAAATTCACAGCATTGTACATGGGTGTAGCTTATATTTAATGACCACAGCATGTCCCCTTGAGCCAGCCAGCTACTGTGAACCTAGGCCACCTGGAAGCCATCTTACCTTAGTCTTGGTCCACATGCTAAAATTCACAAGCCAAAAAAGATTGAGTAAGTGCCTTTCTTGACAACCAAACTCTAACATCAATAACTTATTTTTAAATAATGCTTCCCATTTATCTCTGCCGTGCACAAGCAATGATAAATGTTGAGTGGCTGAGATCAGTTGGGGGACAATCAGAGCAATCAATAGAAGCAAAAAAATGTGATGAGAACTAGTTGATTTTGTAAAAGTGATGCTTTTTGAGAGAAGGATTTCTCAGAAATCCTTTGCTCAAATGCCCCAAACTTTGGACCACTAACACTACCAACTGGGCACAGAAAATGAGGAGACAAATAAGCAAATAACCATGGTTTTAGAGCCTTGCTCAGACTTATCTATAGCAGAGATGGCACTCCACTATGAGAAAATATTGGTTCACTTCTGGAAGCCTAAAGCAAATTTTCAATAGAAAATCTGCATCAGGCATGTAAAGTCATTATTGTATGATGTTAATAATTATGTAAGAAGATTAATATTTAAATTACACTGCTTGTGGGAAGTCGCAAGGGGAAGCTCTTTCTGGAATTGTCTTTTGTACCTGATAGAAACAGACTGGATGGAAAATGACTATTTATAGTCTTTAAAAAATGAGAATGAGAAAAAAAAACAGCTCAAACTCCCTGAAACTGTGAAACATGAGAACAGCCACATTTAACTTTCAGAAGATTTTAATACAAAGTGATTTCAAAATCCTTTGGGAATTGTTGTAGTTCAGTGGTAACATCATGAGGCCACTACCTCTTAAGCAATTAAAATAAATTGCCATGGAAACCCCAAGGCTGAATCATTCAAACATGATTCTTTAAAAAATGCTGGGTGAGAGATGTCACTGGAGGATTTTTTTTTTTTAATAAAGGGACAAACTGTTCATCAAAAAGTCGAGTGGAACTGCAACTCCATACCCTACACAAAGAGTTTGAGCATAAAGCACTGAAATCTCTTTAAAATCACATTTGGTATCACCCTAGAGCAGGGGTCAGGAACCTATGGCTCGCGATCCAGATGTGGCTCTTTTGATGGCTGCATCTGGCTCGCAGACAAATCTTTAATAAAAAAAATAACGTTAAAAATATAAAACATTCTCATGTACAGTGATCCCTCACTTATCGCGAGTATTAGGGTCCTAGACCCCCGCGATAGGTGAAAATCCTTGAAGTAGGAACTGCTCTGGGCAGTGAAACTGACTCTGCCTTGTCAATTTCATTGTGGAGCAGGCCACACTCTGGGCAGTGAAACTGACTCTGCCTTGTCAATTTCACTGGGGAGCAGGGCACACTCTGGCAGTGAAATTGACGCCTTGTTAATTTCACTGCAGAGAAGGACACACTCACACACATATGTTTAGTTTTAAACATATTGTATGGCTCTCAAGGAATTACATTTTAAAAATATGTGGCATTCATGGCTCTCTCAGCCAAAAGGTTTCCCGACCCCTGCCCTAGAGCTTGTAAAGTCTTGGGCCATACTAAGAGGCAAGGATACCACAACTAATGCAATACACAACAGCCCACCTTTTAAGCAAGAAAAGCCACTAAGAGTACACTATGTCCATGTTCCACAAACTTCGCCAGGTAATCTTCATTTGAGCTTACTTTCACATCTGACACCACCGTTGAGAGTACATTAAAGATATCTGAGATACCAACTTCACTTTGGTATTCTAATATTCCATAACAATAGCAGATGGCTAATTCTTACTTTGTGAAACATGCTCATTTTGCTATTTCCATTCCTGTCTAGCCCTATTTTTATTTTGTTTGCCTGTTGTATTTTGTTGTGAACCTAGATTGCCAGCTCTTTGGGGCAGGCACTGGCTGCTCTGATCCTTGATTGAGGATGTCAGATGCTATCATAATACAAATAATAAAGATGATAATGCTCAAAAACCTGTGGGTCAAATACTGAAATCCTTATTCAGGCAATATTCCCATTTGCATCAGCAGGCACTTTGCCTGAATACGGACTGCACGATTGGGCTCTCCAGCAACTTTGCTGCAAGCTATAATGTTTTGGACCAGTGTTGTGGGTTTTTTAAACAATACTGTAGGGTTGTGGTTTTCTTGTTTTTAAGTTAATCAAGGTTGTGGGCACAACCAGCTTTGTTGCAAACAGCCCAATCCTGTATACCTTATACCAGCAAAACTCTCTAAACTCCTGATAATCAACGGGAGTTTTGCCTCCATAAGGAACGGGGGATTGGGTTCTGCTGGAGGTGCCATCTCTCAGCTGAGACATTAAACTTGGGTTTCTTTTGGCCACTGGTGGGTGAAGAGATGGAAATTAAAGATATCAAGGTAATCTTAAAAACCTGTAAGGGAACTGTAAGCCTTGGCGTCCCAGACAGTATAACCCTCTCAATAAATAACGGTTCATAGCAAAGGCTCAGGGTGTTATTTCTGAGAACGTGCACAATAGCTTAGTAGTCATGAACATAGCTGCACTAGCAGTATCTATCCCACTGACTCCAAGTGCATTTGGATCTTGAGTATGAAAGGCATTATGTAAAAACCAATTTGATAATGCCCCTTTTTTCCCCACTTTCAGTTCAGATAGAACAAATGTTATGATTCGTCTTATGGGTGCATAGAAAAAAAAGCCCCCATTCTAATGGTTACAGCTTTGCATTATGCGAGTCAGCCCAGTGATGTCAATAACATATAGACAAGAAATCTCTAAAGCAGCTGACTGCATTCATCACCACCATCATCATCTTACACCATGGGAGTCACATATCACACATCAGCCACAACAACAAAAAATCGTCAGAAAGTCCAAGAGGGATCAGAACAAAAATGACAATCTGAAACAATGGTTGCAATTTAATAAGGTGGTTGTGTAGTCTACAGTAAAGAACTGGCAGCCAAGTGGATTACGGTTTCTATTCCAGGAAGAGCCACTGACTCACTGCACGTCTCTAGGCAAATCACTATGACCTCCATGTGCCCCTTTCAAACCCAGGAGGAAATCAGTGGGTAAAATTAAGAACTGCACCAAAGTCAGATGTGGAATCTAAGCTGAATTTTCCCCAGTTAAATCTATTTCAATCAGCACCCCCATACCATAAAAATACCCCCAAGTCAATGTAACAAATAGACTGGTAAAAAATAAATAGCAGTTACATTGTCTTCTCTGTAGTGTTAGCCCAAGCTTTTACCCCTGGGCACTGCCCCTACCCTTCCTCCCACACACACGCAAACACTTCTCCCTTGAGCTAATGGTGCTTTCGAGCCAGGCTGGCTCACCTGGCTGGGAGCGTGGGTTAAAGTCCAGGTTATGCTGTCACTCCGGTTGGTAACCTGCCCCCTATACAATGAGGATGCAGGCTAGATCACTTGAGTGTTGATAGTCCTCCAGTGCTTTCCCACAACCACCACCTCCCAGGTGCCCAGAAGGACATACAAGTTTCCCCAGAATTGACTGGGAAAGATTCACAGCAATTCATCTTACTGCAGCACAAAGAACCATGGACTGTGCCCCCAGAAGTCCTAACACACAGGGATGAATAGCATCTGTGAGGACAGTAACTCTGGTATGGCTCTGCAGTGTGGCGGCTCACACCCAAGCTAGACTAACCCCAGGTGCTGAAACACAGGTCTGGATCACCCAGACTAACACCACAATGAAGACAACCTCCGAGCCTTCTCAAATCACAACATTTAACAAGAAATGTGTCTCTCTCTTAATTATGCTCACATTTTTTCTAACAAATATATCTAAGTCTGGATCAATGTACTTCAATCTCTGCTTTGGCCTTTATTCAGTCTCAGGTGTCCCATGCAGAGACAAAATATGAAGAGTATTTCTTAATATTTTGCCAAGAGTAAAAGTATTTCATTTATACACACAGAACCTACAGAATACACTCATATTATATATGTTTTTATACATCAATGTATTTGTTTCCTCAGACACACACTGTACTATGGCCTCTCTTAAGCACCACACAATACCCACACTCTAGGTTCCATATTCATTTTCTCCATTTGTGCCCAGTTTTAAAGATCAGCACTTTGTATTAACAACACAACCTCTCATCTCACTTCCGCACCTCTCAAGCTTCTACATACATTTACTTCATGTTCAGACTGCTCAAAATCTTAATGCAGATATCAACATAGTCACTTTCAAACAGATATTATATCATTTCATTTGTATAGTACTGCCCTCTCCCACATTATTTACTCATATCTGCCTATACCGTGAGTATATAGCATGAAAGTTAAGTGAAGATGGAAATGCTATAATAGTTTCAAGTGTGCTTGTAAGAGAAAATGCATTATACAAAGAAGGCTTCAAGGAGAATAATATTAAAACCACAACAGGATATTAATATTCACAAGCCAAAGTGTTGATCTCCTATTTTGTTATTAATTTACTGAAGCCACTTCCCAATCAAGAAATTCCACACGAGGAACTAGTAAAAAAAAATTAATTTTAGCAGAAATGGTACTCCTAGATCTCCCAATGCAAATAAACAAATAGAATATTCAGACTTTAATCCACTTTGTAGGATCGCTCAAAAATTAAGCAATAACAAAGAACAAAGAAAGTAATTCCAGGCAATTAAAGCCCTGATTCAAAACCCAATGGAAGTCTCTCCACACCCCTGGAGAACAGCTGGAAAAGATAAGGGCCTGAGATTAAGTCAGACCATAGCCCACTAAATTCCAGGAAATGTTCAACCCTGGGACTGTTACTACTATTATAAACTGTGAAAATATAAATCTAAAAGAAATCCAGATACATTGATGTGTTAAAACATTACACAAAATGCAGTCAGGTACATAGTATTGTGTTAACAGGCTTGAAGTTTTATTTTGTTAATAACAATGAAAGACTTCAGGGTGAAATTCTGTTCCCACAGCACTAAATGGGAGCTCTTCCGTTGACTACTAAGGGAGCAATATTGGGTCCCAGTATAGTAATGATTAGGCCCTTCATTTGCCACATTTTATTACATTTATAATGAGTCTTATTTTATTTCTGACTGTGCTTAGAGTAATAAAGAGCATCTTTATGGCCCCTGTGACTCCTGCCAGACTTTTACTTTTTTTTAAAAAAAAGACATGACTCCATGCTGTGTGCTTAATTTAATTGTGAAGTTATAAGTGCCAAAATGTTTATGATTCATTTCTCTGGAGAATATGTAATCAGCACTTTTTCTTCTGAGTGGCAATTTTGAATAAAGGCTGTCAATGTTGCTTTGAAAATGGAGCCAGGTTTCTGTTAAATGCAGAACACCTTATTAACCATCAGAATTACTACACATATAAAATACAATTTAAAAAAAATAGTATTCTAAAAGTGTTCTTTGTGGGTAATCCTTAGGTAGCAGAGAACAATGGTAGGGGCTTCTTGGGTGTCTCACCTCCCAGCCCGTTGCCAAGGGGGTGCTAATTGGGAAAGAAGGGGCAAGAGCAGGATTTCTTTATTTGCCATGTAAAGCATCGCACACACCTCTAGGCTATACACAGATTATAGTTGTAGCAGTATTACTGTACCATGTAGGAGCCCTGGGCATGGATCAGAACTCCATTGTCCTAGCTACTACACAGCATAAGAGAGGATCAAAATCAATAGTTGAACCAATCCTGAATGAACCTCAGGGTCAACTCTCACTTGTGGTTTAATGTTTCAAAGTGTATAAAGATTCAAGAGGACAACAGAGATATACAGTAACTTTCTCCTTTGAGCAAATATAGGCCATTTGATTCAGTTTACATCCCTTTTTTAGCTGATGAATCAGTCTCATTTTTTTTTAAAAGGAAAGTCTTTGAGAAGCACACTTTTAAACTGTGTGTATTTTAAATGCACAGCATAGCTCTTCTGTTTAAATTAGATAAAATCTAAGATACAGTGTGTAAGTGATGCCAGATTAGTGTCACTGGCTAGAAAACACAGGAGGCACAGAAAATGCCTAACACCCATCTGTCAAACCTTTGCTCAGCTATAGCTTATTCTTTGCTGTTCTATTAGAAAGAAAACATTTTATAGTCTGAATTTTTAAAAGAGCACCCTTGATCCAAAAGCTGGCTTGGTAAATCCCATATACACTGATTTAATAAACAATTCTGCCATGGCTGCAGAGTGCCCCAAATGCAGCAGAACTGGTCTGGTTCCCCTGTGCTAAAGCAGGATTAGAGAAGCCTATGCAAAGAGTCCATACCCCTGTGCCCCATATTGCTCAGGTGTTTGTATGGATCCTAATTATATACAACAAGAAGTAGGTTTCAAGGCAGGCTAGACAAGGAGCTGGGCAGTAGGGTTGCTAACCCTCCAAGATTGTCCTGGAGTCTCCAGGAATTAAAGATTAATCTTTAATTAAAGATTATGTTGTGGGATGAAACCTCTAGGAATACGTCCAACCAAAACTGGCCACCCTATGGGCAAGAGCTATGGACCCACTGTAAGTGTGCATACCCAGACATCGTCTTCTTGTTAAGTCGGGGTCACAGGAGCAGCAGAAGCTGCTACAGCCTTGGTGCTTTCAATAGCTGAAGTATATTGCAATCTTATCTCTTTATAATTAGTCAAGCATACTCAGTGCAAAGAGTTTTCTACATAATGCAGGTGTACACAGATTCTGCATGCTCAGAGCCTGTAGGAACCATCTTGATACTTATCTAAATGACTTGTAGTTTAAACTTTATATCCCTTGTCTCACTCTGGGTTTCTGAAGTACAGAGACTGCAGCGTACTTACAAGAAAAACACTCTCAACAGCCTGACTGTGCTATAATGGACAACAGTAAAGGCCTTGGAGTAGGTCTGTTACTTTTACTCCATAGTGGGGGAGTGTGAGAACATTACTTTCTCATAGCCCAGCCTAATAACCTCATCAAGCCCAACTATTTATGGGGAGATAGCTAGGAGGTGCTGGGAAGTATATGATTTAATTCTTGGCAACAATCCATCCTTGATACAGATTAGGATATACTTTCAGATACTTCCCAGGAGTTCGTAGGTAGATCAGTGCTAAGAACCAATGTGATTCTCTTGCCAGCTTGGCACTAAAACCCTTTTTGACATCCGTGCAAAAACATAACTTATGAGTTAATATGCCTTTCTCAAGTTTGCACTTCCAGCTATTAACATCCTTTCAAAACCTTGCCTTTTCCATCCTGCATGGGGTCCAATAAATCTGAAAAATAATTTTTTTTTCCAATTCATCATAGCTTGCAATCACGGCAGGATTTACCTGTGTTGGTATACTATAGTATATGGCCCCATTTATATCAATATTAGCATTCACATCACTCTATATTTCATCTTAATTGTCATTTCAATTATGTTTGCACTGATTAAGTTATTTATATATTTGAGTGGCGTTGCATCTCATTTTCTGCAATACCTCCAGGTATTTAATTAGTGGATGTTTCTGTAGGATATTTAAATTCCAGGCAGTTTTTGTATGCTGTATACATTCTTCAAGTGTACATATGTACATGAGGTACTGTGATCTATTAAAAGTATTTTACTGATGTACTAAATATTATATTTATTTTATAGCACATTACAATCTTGGTAAAAAAGAGCTCCAATATTCAATGATCATGATGTCTGCTGCCTCTTATTTTATTTAATGTGATATGAGAACTCAAGAGTTTTGAGGTTTGTTTGTTTTACACTGAACTTGATTCCTGCATAAATATTTATTAATGCCGGCAAGTCTTCCCCTACAGTGAAGGAATTCTGCACAGTCTGATGAAGACCACTTTAAGTCTCATTTGAAAACTGAAGCAGAACATTGGTGACTTTACCAGGACTTTGATGATCTATCCAACTAATTCTTCCTGATGTAAGGGCAAATGAAAGTGAAACGGGACAAATGATACATTTACTAAATTAAAATGGCACATATTTTTAATGATGAGATCTCTACCCCTTGCGTTTTTACTAGTCAATTGTGCAACTATAGCTGTCTTTAGACTCAGCTAAAATTATAACACCCAACATCGTTTTCGAGTAGGAAAGATAAAGATTTGCAAACATATTCTTGCACTCACCAGCTTTCACAGCATCGCATTTCAGCTGATGACACTTTGTGAAGATGCTTTGATTTTCAGTTACTATTTAAAGATTTGTCATAAATTCATTAAGCTACTCTACCAATTCATGGAACGATTACTGTGGCTATAAAAGTTAAATGTAAGACTTAATAGCAATACAGAAGGGATCAAAGGTCATCTAGATCAAATTGCTGGATGTTTGAAAACAAAATTATTCAAAATTTTCCTTTTAAACAGATATGTGTGCTTATAAAATCTATCAGATATTATCAGCATGTGTCAGTCTGGAAATATTACAGCCAATAGTTTAGTCACTTATTCTACTACTATTTATATTTGAGCTGGTTAGGGTTTCACATCCTCATTTATGTAATCAGATGGCCTAGCAGGTCAGATTCCATTGTGGCATTCTCTATCACATTCTGTTCTGTCATGGTGGAATGACATGAGATGCGTTGATATACTGTGACAAAACACCACATGATAGAAATTACAAGTGTCCACATAAGAAACTTTCAGATTTCTACTGAAAACATATGCTCAAATGATCACAAAGTAGTAACATTTTGTCAATGTAGTGTACACCAATATATTAACTTCAGTGAACTGCTATGACTTCCTACAAGTGTTCACACAAATTAAATATAAATTACACATCAACAGTAAGCTATGAAAAAACTAAAATACAGGAATAAGTTCTTTGAGTCAGTATCAGTGAAACAATTATTTAAGTTTCCCACATGTTAGTATGGTATCAGGTTCCATGGCGGGGCAGAATTTCAGTCCCTTGGAGAGTACAGATAATTCAGGTCCAGTTAGGGCTAGTCTTGATAAATTGACAAAATGATCACTTCATATCTAACTTCTCAGTCTTCATCCTCAAAGGAAACCTGCACAACACCTTCAAAAGATGAGCCTCAGAGCTTACATTCATAATTTTGCTAGACACTAAAATCATGATCTTAATAAAGACACTGGATTTATGGCTTATTACAGCTATGATTGCAGAAGTGTTAACGACACACTCACCTTGAATGGCCTCATAGAATATCTGGTAACAATTGCACATTGTGTTTAGATCTGACAGACTATATTTTCCAGACCAGAAGAAGAGCTCAGTGTCTCTCAGAAACATGTCTTTTTCACCTACAGAAGTTGGTCCAGTAAAAGATATTACCTCACCCAACTTGTCTCTTTAATATCCTGGGACCAACACAGCTACACCAATGCTGCAAACAACAGTGGAAGACATCAAATTTGGCTGTCTGAAATGGAAACTCCACAGCACAAAGAAAAAGGAAGTGCAACTTAACAGTGATATCTATTTCCTGAACAAATGCAAGAAACAAAACATCATTCCCAAAGGATTTACCATCCATAATCCTCTGATCACTATATATGACTCCAAATACACTGAACAGCTTGGCAGAAAGACTTCCAAAAAACTGAGGAACCATCTCCTGCCCCTCACATGCAGAAATGACCACCTCAAACAAGAAAACATCACATACTCCCACACACTGGAAGGGAAAAACAGAAAAACTACCTGGAGACCATGCAAGAAATGCAAAACAGCTATCAAAACAGCTGCTGACAGCCATCCAACACAAAAACAAAAAAGCAGAACCAACTACAACAATTCCACAATCTACAGACCACCACCTCCAGGAGAAACCATGCCACCAGAACCAACACACGGACAGTACACAATCATCCAAAATCATCAATTTATCAAGACTACTCCTAACCAGAGCTGAATTATCTGTATTCACCAAGAGACTGAACTTCTTCCCCACCACAGAACCTAACACCATACTAATATTTGGAGAACTGGAAGATTTTCTGTAACCTCAAAGAATTAATTCCAAACAATGATGACACCACCCACAACTGCCACATCCCCACCACAAGTCATAAGAAAAAAGAATACTCTGACTGGACACCCCACAATGGATGACACCACACATTTGATCATTACAATGATTGTTTCATGAAGAAAATTGACTGTGAAATCCTTAAACATCACATCCATCACAATCTCTCCACCACTGAGAGGATGGCTATAAAGTCCCTGAAATCCAACCACCAGATAGTGATCAAAGCAGCAGAGAAAAGGTTGCCATCATAGTTCTCTACTATGACGACTACGTCAAGTAGGCAAACTGACAATTCCCTGACATCACCTACTATAAAGAACTCAAAGAAGATCCCACACCACAATTCACCAAAAATGTAAGGATATCACAAAATCCTTCCCCAAACAACTCCAGGAGAAACTCTACAACCTCCTCCCCCATGAACCTACCCCAGGGACCTTCTACACGCTTCCTAAGATACACAAACAAGGGAACCTCACAGAGACATCATATCTAGCCATGGCACTCTTTCTGAGGAAATATCAAAACTTAAAGAAACCATCTTCAAACCACTCACCACATCAAAGGCCAGCTTTCTCCAGAAACTTTGCAACATTAACAGCATCCCTCAGAACACCATCCTTGCCACTATGGATGTCCTCTCTTTATACACCAACTTCCAGCACATTGATGGCATCGCTCCCTGCCTCAAATATCTACAACACAATGGATAACCCTCAGATATCCTCCCCAAACAAATCAAATTCATCCATTTTATCCCCACCCATAACAATTTTATATTCAACAACAAAACATTTTGTCCAAACTATGGGAACCGCCATGGGTACTAGGATGGCTGCCCAGTATGCCAACCTCTTCATGGGCCACCTTGAGGAAGAATATCTGGATAAATGCCCCACAAAACCAATTATATACTTGAGACGCTGATATTTTCATCCTATGGACAGATGACCTAAATTCCCTCAGTTTTCCACCACTGCTTAATCCACCACCACCCATCCATCCATCACTCTCTCTAGAACACTCCAGTACCAGCATCAAATTTCTGGACACCACAATCAGCTTCAATAATGGAACCCTACAGACAACTATATGCAAGAAACCCACAGATTATCATATTTACCTCACACAGTAACCACCCCAAACACAAAAATATCCGTTATAGCCAGGCACTTACCACAGAATATGCTCCAAGGAGAAAGTTGGCATACACACCTTAACACACTTAAAACTGTCTTCCAGAAACAAGGATACTCCACCAGAGAAGTAGATCACATCATGGAATGGGCCACCCAAATAGCCCAAGAGAACCTGCTTCAGTACAAAGGGAAAGAAATCTCTGACTGAACACCCTTTGTTGTGACCTATTACTCCATACTGGAATCCCCTCTTCTGGCCTTCAAACAACACTCCAACGTCTACAAGCTCATCATCAGAAGCAAGCTCCCTATAGACCAGGACCCATGAACTCAAAGCTGCACCAGACCCTGCCAGAACAACCAATGCAAAACCTGCAGACATATCTCCACTGCTATGGTGATCAATATCCCCATAATATACCTTTCAATGTCCATGGGTTCTAAACATGTGCATCAACATGTGGCATACCTCATCCAGTTCACTAAATGCCCCAATAACAAATATATGGGTGAAACCAATCACTATGCTCTTGAATGAACTCCCATAGAAAAATGATAAAAATAAAAATATCCTATCACCTCTGAGTGAACACTTTTCACAAAGCTATCACTCCATATCTGACCTCTCAGTCCTCATCCTCAAGGCAAACCTGCACAACACATTCAAAAGATAAGCCTGTGACCTTAAATTCATAACTTTGCTAGACACTAAAAATCATGGTCTTAATAAAGACACTAAATGTATGGCTTATTACAACAACTTGTAATCCACTATCCCCCTCTCCCCTTTTTGTCCCATGACTGCAGAAATTTTAATGGGACACATTACCTTGAATGATCTCTTAGACTGTATGTTAACTACTAATGCTAAACAATCTGTTCCGCCTTGTATTTAGCTATGACACTGTCTCTTTCCCAGACCTGAAGAAGAACTCTGTGTAGCTCAAAAGCTTCTGTCTTTCCCCAACAGAAGATGGTCCAGTAAAATATATTACCTCACCCACTTTGTCTAATGTATTGTGCACTCATGATTTTTGTGCTATTAGAAGACCACACAATTTTTTGTTGAATCAAAACCCGTATTTGGAGCCAGGGCCAAATTCTAGTATTGAAAAGCTCTCTAAACAAGTTTTTTAATGTCTATATGTGCACACAGTAAGTTGCTGCGCAGATCTGGCTGTCGAAGAGGTTTCCATGTCTACATTCTCCTAATTCATACTCAGTGTTAGACCAATTGTTAGCTCTCTACCTAGAGACAGGTTTAGAAATAATTTGTTGGTTCAAGGCATAAGGTTCTTTTATTTTCTAAATTTTCCCAGAGTAACTTATAACCAGGACAATCATTTGCAGAAGTACATGAAGGTTGCACTGAAGGACCACTCTACAACTCTCATCCAATCTCTCATGTTGAGAATCAATTACTCCAACATCCTTTTCTCCGACCTTGACAAACGCAATCTTTGGAGCAAAGATCTTTTTATTCTGTGTTTGTATCATGCTTAGCACAATGGGGTCCTGGTCCATGCCTCAGGCTCCTAGGCACTACAGTAATATAAATAATAATGAGCAACCCAAAAGATTGGTCCACATCAGCTACTCGGTCTCCGACATGGCTTACACAGTCACTCAAAGAGTTTCAAACAATTTGTCGTATATCTGTGTATTAACAGATAAATGGATGTTATACCCTTGCTTTTCACTGGACTAATATATTTTTAAACCCAAGTATGGCTTTCTTATACGGTTTGTAACTGCTATCTATCCTGTTTCACATTTGGGATATACAAAATGTCTGCTCTGCTGTGTTCTACCACACATGACATTCAAAATTAGTCAAACTATAGTGGCATTTCAGAAAATGATGCCAAGTGAGTTTTAATGTGTGTTTGAGTTTATTCACACTGAGAATAACTTTTTCCTAATTTTCAAAAAGCTGATTTGAGGGAAATGAGTACAATGACTTAAAGAGTATGAAACAGAAGGACTGGGATTATATCTGTACCAGTGATACTATTTCAATAGAACTGAAATCATCCAGAAAGTGCTCAATGTACCAAAGTACCTGATTCTGACATTTCTACAGGGACTGTTACTTTATCAGAAATATGTGAAAATATATGATATATGAAAATATATCAACCAAGTGGCCCCACATTTTAAGAAGCTGCTATTTATCTAAAAGTGAAAGTAACTTTTCATTTTACTACAGGACTGTCTTCAATTTACTGAATACTGGATACTGGAATAACATTTACTAGTGCATTTTGCTCAAATGCCCCCTGAGAACAAAGCCAATGAGTGATCTCCCTCATTTCCACCAGTTTATTTGAAGTATGTTTGGTGTTGAAACCATTCAAAAGTATGGATTTCACTGAAAAAGCATAAACTGGCTGATCTTTATTCAGAATTGGGGTCAGTGTCCTTAAAAGTATTGTGATTCTTAGTAGATTTTCCTATGAATCCTGGATTAAGGTTTGAGTTTGAAATGAATCCGTAATTATGGTGAGTTGAGTATTTATTGTGCACACTGCTCAATGTGGTTTCTAACCAGTCAGGAAGCACAAGAATGGTGGTATTTGTTTAGACCAATGGTCCATCTATTCCAGTATGGCATAGAAAAACTATTGCTGAGCAGCTAAATGAATTCTTTGAATCAGTCTTCACTGAAGAGGATGGGAGAGAGATTCCCCACACCTGAGATATTCTTTTTAGGTGACAAACCTGAGGCACTGCCCCAGATTGAGGTGTCAGTTTGAGGAGGTTTTGGAACAAATTGATAAATTAAACAGCAATAAGTCACCAGGACCTGATGGTATTCACTCAAGAGTTCTGAAAGAACTCAAATATGAAATTGCAGAATTGTGGTATGTAACCTATTGTTTAAATCTGCCTCTGAACCAGATTACTGGAAGATAGTCAATGTAACATTAATTTTTAAAAAAGGTTCCAGGGACAATCCTGCAACTACAGGTCAGTAAGCCTAACTTCAGTATCAGGGCAATTGGTGTAAACTATTGGAAAAAACAATTATCAGACATATAGATGAGCATGGTATGTTGGGGGAAGAGTCAACACGGTTTTTGTAAAGGGAAATCATGCCTCATCAATCTATTAGAATTCTTTGAGGGGGGTCAACAAACATGTGGACAAGGATGATCCAGTTGATACAGTTTACTTGGACTTCCAGAGAACTTTTGACAAGGCCCCTCACCAAAGGTTCTTTAGCAAAGTAAGCAGTCATAGTTAAGAGGGAAGGTCCTCTTTTGCATCAGTAGCTGGTTAAAAGACAAGAAACAAAGGATAGGAATAAATTGTCAGTTTTCAGAGAGGTAAATAGTGGTGTCCCCAAGGATTTGTACTGGGAGCAGTGCTGTTCAGCATATTCATAAATGATCTGGAAAAAGGGGTAAGCAGTGAGGTGGCAAAGTTTGCAGGCAATACAAAAATTCTCAAGATAAATCCAAAGTAGAATGCAAGGAGTTACAAAGAGCTCTCACAAAACTGGTTTACTGGGCAACAAAATGGCAGATGAAATTCAATAGTGATAAATGTAAAGTATGGCTAGTAGTCAAGATGGCTAAGCCTCTGACTGCCAGATGCTGGGACTGGATGACAGGGGATGGATCACTTGATAATTGCCCTGTTTTGTTCATTCCCTCTGAAGCACCTGGCATTGGCCATTTTCAGAAAACAGGAGACTGGGCTGGATGGACTATTGGTCTGACCAAGTATAGCTATTTTTATGTTCTTATCCTGTCACCTACACTGGCCAGGGCCCGATATTACAAAGGAAGGTGCAAAAAAAAAAAAAACCAGCCCGTAGCCTGTTACAGGATAACCTGCCACCAGGAAAAAAAGTTTCCTCCTAGCTCCTAATATTCATGGCTTGTTGAAATGCATTCTAGTCATAGGTGGCAGGACATAGGTATAAATAAATAGCATAACTCTCTTCCCTGTAACCTGAGCCATATCAACACTGTAAGCCAAACATTAACACCACAAAAAAAACCTAACCAATCAACCCAAAATCTAAATAAAATAAAAAACACAAACCCCCAAGCAGAAATGTTAACTCCAAAATGGAGATGTACCAGACACTCCATGAAGTCCACTAGGGACTTGGCTATTGATTTTACATAGAAGGCATTCAGATACAATGGTGGTGGGTGGCAATGTGAAACCCTAAGACAGATAAAAACAGAAGAACGGTAGGGACTATGAAAACCAACTTTGAAAAAAATCTGTTCAGTGCTATTAGGCTCTCACTAGCATTACAGATCCATATCAAGCATCATATTTTCACATCTAATATATTTATTGCTGATAATTTTGTTACTCCAGAATTGTATACTTTCAGTGCAGATGTCACAAGGAAGAGAGAAACCTCTGTATTTTAATATACAATGACTTTGCTGTAGATGCCAAGTTACTGATAGAGGAATAATGTTCTGTCTGATTTCTCTATATATTTGTTTCCATATTGCTCAAATATTTTTCCCAATAGTTCCTTATGTGGAACTATTTCACCGCAAAGAATCTTGCCTCAGCCAAATGCATCAGATGCATTGAGCAAAGACACAACAAAACAACTTAATTGTTAATGTGTTAGGAATTTACCAGCAGGAAGGTGACACCGCCCTTGATACATTTAGAAATTTATGTGAAAAATACAGGCAACTCAATTTAAATTGCTAAATCATAAGGAGTTATTCTATATTTTTAGGAATATTCTGATACTTTTTACTTTATTATATGAAAATGTATTTGCCTACAAATAGCCAGCAGGTAAAAGGAGATGGAGGGGGCAAATTTCTAACCCATCTTTTTCAAACAGGGCCATTATCTTTTGAAACACATTTTTTTTTAACTCCACATTTGGTATTCTGCTGTTCTAATTTATGATCAGAAGTTGTTTAAAACAAAAGTTAAACAGTTTGATTTCTGTGTCTATTCAGGGGTTTGAAATCTTGGGATACTACCAGTACAAAGCTAGAGAATTCCTCTAGAAGTCTTCGCTAAAAGCATGAAAGTGTTGGAAATTAATTAGACACTCAAGCTTGAAGCTACGTCATCCCATAGACGTTCTTCTAGATAGAAAGCATGTAGTCATTAAATTCTCACTTCAGACATGCCAATTTAAAAAAAACAAACAAACAAAATGTGTCTAGCTATATGGTTTGATAGCATTTCACCGGTGTACAATGGAAAGCTTTCATGCACGCACGAAACACTATGATTTAGAGTGTTTAATTGTGATTCAAATATTTTTGCTCTACTAGAAAAATTGCCTTTAACCATTAACCATTCCTTATTTCAAAGGAGTGATTAAAGGGGCAGTAACTTTCAGTAGCACACTGTATGGCTCATGTGGCAAACGGCCACCTTCTCTCTAGTGGGTCTCACACTTTTGCCTCTCGTAGTGGGCCAGGGCGTCGCTGGTTACCCTGTCTTCCCAGGGAGGGGGGTAGGGGCCCGGGCCCGCCCGCTCCTCTGGGTCCCAGCCAAGGGGCCCTCTGAGTAGTAGCTATGTGCTGCTGGCACCTTACTTGCAGCTGCAGGCTTTTCCCCTGGGCTACTCTCCCCCCTCTGTCTTTCTGGCTTCTTGAGCCCAGTACCTTCTTCAGGACTCCACCTCTCTCCCACACACCGCTGTACTCCGTTCTGTTCTCCTCCACACACCACCGTACTCCATTCTGTTCTCCTCCACTTCTCCACACACCACCGTACTCCGTTCTGTTCTCCTCCACTTCACACACTCCTCTGCTCACCACACACCTACTCCTTCAACTCCACACTGTCTCTCAAGAGTAGAGGGTTTTTATAGGGGCCTTAATTGGTGTCAGCTGACTCTAATTACCCTTTGGCTAATCTACAGAGAATAAAGCCTGGAGCATTCTAGCACTTATATAGTGCCCTTCTAGAACTTTCCCAGTGCCCTCTGCCTTCGCTATACCACACTCAGTGTATATTGAAATTATTGATTATTATTCAATTATTATTTCATTATTGCATTACATTATATATAATTATATAATTACATAGTATTAATATGATATATTAATAAATATATAAGATATAATATATGATTATATAATATCTTTATAAATATTATATTATTAATTGCATATTATTGAATTATTCCAATAATAGTTGAAATAAGCAATCAGGCAATTAAATATACTCCAACGTTAATTCTTAATTAAAAAGGCATGATCCTGGGTAAAGCAACACCAAAACATCCCTATTGCACCATTCCCAAAAGCAGCATTCCATTAATGAAGCCCAGCTATCTAAAAGTAGATTTGGCACATCCTTGTTTACTCTTACCCAGCTAGAAGACAGGATTTTTTCCAAGCACAATCAATAAAGCAATAAGACACCAGGGACCATGTTTCACTCAGAGATATTTTATCTCACTTTAGT